>JADFUC010000652.1:0-314306 GCA_019722365.1 Lithospermum erythrorhizon
TGAAGTTACGTACGGGTTAGTTAGGCAATATACTTAGTTAGAAGAAAAATAATATTATAGTAATACGTTGTCGCATCGGATAGATTTCGAAAAGACCGAAAGGAATAGCTTAGTTACCTAAATTGCTTTTTGCTTCGAGGCGTAGTACAAATCTCACGTTGATAACATTTCATATATATATATATATATATATATATATATATATATGTATATATATATATATATATATATATATATTATATATTTGTATCGATACGTGGTTATATTATGTATATCGAGCTAATGTAGATTGGATGCTATGATATTTGTTGTAATTGTTTCAGGATTATATTTCTGCAGCTTCTGACTCTAATGGATGGACTGAAATCCCGTGCCCATGTAATTGTTATGGGGGCCACTAATCGCCCAAACAGCATTGATCCTGCCCTCAGAAGGTTTGGCAGATTTGACAGAGAAATAGATATTGGAGTGCCAGATGAAGTTGGACGCCTTGAAGTCCTTCGCATACACACAAAGAACATGAAGCTTTCTGAAGAAGTACGCTCTAACAATAGCCTTACATAGTTAATTTTTAGTGAGGTTCAAGTTTAACTAATTTATTTTTGTTATGTGGCCTATTTTTGCCTATTTGAATTCACAGGTTGACTTGGAAAGAATCTCAAAAGACACTCATGGGTATGTTGGGGCTGACCTTGCCGCTCTATGTACTGAAGCCGCCCTCCAATGCATCAGAGAGAAGATGGATGTTATTGATCTTGAAGATGACACCATAGATGCTGAGATATTAAATTCCATGTCTGTTACTAATGAGCACTTCCAGACAGCTCTTGGAACCAGCAACCCATCAGCCTTGCGTGAAACAGTGCGTATACATCAATGCATATTTCTGATAGGAATAAGTTATATGCCTTTCATTCCCCAAGATTTATTAGATTGTATTAACTTTTGAATTATGGGCCCAGGTTGTTGAAGTTCCTAATGTCAACTGGGAGGATATTGGTGGCCTCGAAAATGTTAAGAGGGAACTTCAGGAGGTAATTTGGACGGAACTGATTCCGCTAGAGCATATTCTTCATTATGATATTATGTCGAACTTATATATAGCATGCTATTTCAGACTGTTCAATACCCTGTGGAACGTTGTAATACTTGTTCACATCTTCAATCACCTTGTCTAAGTATGGTGCCTTTGTCAATCTCACACACCTATTCATTCCATTCCATAACTTGGTAACATCTTCATCACTATTCAATCGATTGTAAATTATCCCTTTCTCCCTCAATATCCTCGCATCATCTTCAGTGTCGATAATGCCATTCATTAACTCCGTGTAACGGGTGAACAACACCGGTCCACTTGCATTGCACGCCTCATACGCGACTATGTTTCTCAAAACCACCCTGGTATTCTGATCAAGATTGATCGAAGGGAGGTAAAAAGTGTTCGATGTTTCATCGAATGCGATGCTGAAAATCCCTCCATTTGTAGGTTCAAAATTCACGTTGGCCTTGGACAATTCAGTCACGGATGGAATAGTGATTTCCTCAATCAATGGTGGTTTGTCGTTATTTCTCAAATCTTCACTCTTCGCGTTCTTTTCTTTACTAACCGTTAACAAAGAATCAATAGCGCCTTTCAGGATTCTAATTGGAGGGAGATTGGAAATGATTTTCCAGGGCAATCTCACTAGAAAAACAACTGCCCTGGAAAACAGGACTTTCTTGATAATTCGAGCTGGAACTTTGTGCAACCTGGAAATGATTTTCCAGAGTTCATTAACAAACTTCTTGATTGGTTTTTGATTTCTCAAATTCACTTCTTCATTCCCATCAGGGGAACCTGATACATTGATTTCTGATTGACTTCTGTGGATTCTTGGCATCATTAAATGGTACAAAAAATCAAGAATATGTGCTGATTCCATAGCTTCTTTTTCTGGAAATTCTTCCATTTTGTTGAATGGTGAAAGAGCTTTAGCAAACCCCATCAACATTGAAAAAATCACATTATCTGCCATCTCTGAAGATGCAAATTTTATTTCCAGCATTCTCCTGAAAATGAACAGAGGAATTTGATTCTCCAGCATCACCAGGTCTCTTAGAATGGCATTGTGAGCTGATTTTCGTTCAGCAATATCAACCAAATGGGACATTCTTGATGAAATCCTATGCAATGATTTTCCCTGTTTTACACAATAGATCTGAAGAAACTCGAGCACGAAACATGCATCAATCGCCATCATCCAGGCAAGAGTTTCGCCATTATAGGTCAAGTATTTATGGTAACAGGCTCGAATCCTCGGCTCGAATTTCATCAAATCTTGGACAACATCTTCAAATTTACAACATTCCAGGGCCTTTTGCATTCTCTTAACTGCAGCAAGTTTGTACTTTTCCATTTCATACATTTCTTGATGCCAGTAATGGTATGGCCCTATTGGAACCAATTGGGGTATGTAGGACTCTGGATCACTTAGCAACAATGTTTTTGGTACATTGAATATGCATAAGTGATTCGAGGCCCTCATTCAGCTTTCCCCTTCATCTTAAGGTTTTGCGGATTTGAATAACTGCCTCTGTGTCGTGAAACGGGAAATTGTTGAAGGAATGTTGTTAGAGGTGGTGGATGTGGTTTTGTTTATTTTTTGCAGAGAAATAAAGATTTATAACAGAGCTTAAAATTATGGTGTTTTGGGGTTGGCCAAATGGTGGAGCAAGGAGGCTATAAATGGAGATTGTTATGTTAATCAATAGTACAGTAACTGTTTTTTACATGAGAGTTTAAAGAACATTAGTTTGTGAACAATGAATATTATAGGAGTTTGATACAAAGAAACAGGACATGTTATTGGACAAGATTAGGATGGCGCCAGGAATAATGTTGGTTAGACACTTGATCTTCAAGCTTGTTGTTTCTTAAAGAAGCATACGAAGAACATGTACAAGAACTTGCACTAAAAATGGGTTTTATTTCAATAAAGAAATTACCAAAATATATAGTCATTCATAATTTAAGGAAATGAGGTTTAATATCAGTTATTATGACAAATGTGTAGTTTAGTTTCTATAGTATTATACTAAGGATGTACATATTAGAGAAAAATCGAATGTACCGATTTCAATTAATATGGTTGAATTTTTTCAATATCAATAAAGTTTACGAGCATGTATATCAGCTTTTCTAAAATTTTCCTAACATACACTCTAAATCAATATTTATTTTTTATTTTTAGGATTTGATCTTTATGTATGTTCTTTAACAGATTCTTTATTATTCACTTTGCAGATTCTTAAAGAGAATCCCCTCCCTTTCTGGCTCATCATTGCATAAGAGTTTTCATTTGATTTTTCCATCCTACAAATATATGCAACAATTAGTTAGAAAATATATAAACTTACACTAGATTAAAATGATACTAAAAAATGTATAAACTTACATCAACTTTGTCCTCTCCTTTCTCTTTGTTTGTTCATTTCATGATGTTGTGTCCACTCTATTTGCACCAACTATAATGTCCAATTACCCACCTAAGCACGCCCTTTTCTTTTAATTTATGTGATATTCCTTCTCGCTTTTTCTTTGATCTTCCGGTTAGTTTGATTTGAGGGGAAGGTTGGAGAGACATTCCAGTATCTTTATCCCATAGAGCTATTCCATTCATTGGATTGATTACATATGAATAAACAGTCAGGAATGCTTTTTTCTTATAATAACTCTTAATACTAGCAATTACTGATTTTTATTGTAAAAAGACATGGAATGAAATGAACATGGCATACTACTCGCTTCTATTTGGCTTTGTTTCGATATACACGCCTAAATAATAACCTGTATTATTATTATAAAAAGATTTAAGCACTCATGCAGTAACAAGAAATGCTGAATTTATTCATTTTCGTTACTAGAAAAACAAATGGAACATTTTTTTAAGTATGAATTGCAGTATTTTATCGTAAGATAGGTATATCACTATGATGAGTCTATGCTAGAAAATAAAAACGGTGATCATTGACTCATTGAGGTTGAAGATACGTGGCTACTGGCTAGTATATATAGTTGCAAAGAACCCATGTGAAAATCAGGAAGGCATGTGTTATCGAGCGAGCATTCCCAATTATTGTTATCATATCATTTGGATATCTTTACATATGTAGATGGTCCCTTGTACTCAGATTTAGGTAGATTTGTCATTCAAATTTATGTCATCAATTATTTGGCAGAAGTGATACTCATAAGTCATAACTTTCTTTCTTTTTTCAAATAGTTTATGATAGGGTCATGTATGTTCCAATTTAAGTAAGCGAAAGCCTTGAAGCTTTTTTATTAAAGCTTCCAAAAATGTTTATGTTGATCTCACCCCATAATTTGCCTTAAAAAATAAATTTTCAATATTCTGTTGTTCATAATTAACAAGGAGAGCAATAATAAAGCAATCGTTGAGTTATATTTAGAGGCTTATACTGGATTGTAAGCATAATGCTTATAAGGATAATATGATAATTGCACACTATTAATTAGTTTTATTTTTGTAATAGAGATCTTTCATTAAATTCTAATATCAATCCTCCTATTAATTAGTTTCCTTTTTGTATAAATATCTTTCATTAAATGCTAATACCAACATTAAAATTTTCTAAACCCAAAAAAACTCTCACAAAATTCCAGAAAATCTATAAGAATAAAACTCCAAGCAAAGAAATTTAAGTTAAGGAGCAATAATCAAACCAAAAAATCACAAAAATGAAATAAAATGGTGAAAAATAGCAAACTAAGCAAGTACTTTTTTTGAACCACTGTGAAAGTACTAATTCGCTGAATTTTTCAATTTAAAGTAAAATACCATGTTGAAATTGACAAAACATGGTTGAATTGCTTTGGATTATGCTGCATTTCTCAAGCTTACTGAAAGATACGCGCTGACGTTATCATTACATTCTAAATTATTTTGAAGTTTGCTTGTTAAATCAATTTATTGTAGTTTGTATGATTTATCCAAGATGCTTGAAACCCATGTGAATTCGTGAATCAAGCTGCCATGCTTTTTCTAACGTATTTCAGTATCGTAGACTAAGACGACTGATTCCGATTATTCTAATCCTAAGATTTCGATATGCCAACTTCTCAACGAATTCGCAGATTCCATTCACGAATGAGTAATATCATGTATGACTATACAATGGTATCAGTGTACTGCTAATATATATCATACCCACAACACAAATTGTATATCATACATATTCTCATATAAAATAAAATAACTTTCTGATATTTCAGATCATCTATATTATCCAAAGCATCATATCAATGCATATAACGATTTTTATTATGTCAAGAAAAATATCGGTGGTATCCTTACAAATTGGTATACCATATTCTTGAATATAATTGTATTCGCTTTTTGATAAATATAATACCATGTATGACTATTTGTTAATCTATGTAATTTGATTATTTTAGTTGGAGGTATTTTATTATGCATTTTGAATTCCATAATAATTAATTTAATATCATATATGAAAATATGATTGTATTTATGTGGTCCGAAACGCCATACCAAAGGAAATGTGAATTAAGATTTGCCTTGTTTTATTAAATATCATATCTATGTATATAAATGGCATACCACATAATCATTAGTTTATCGACATTTGTTTTATTTTGGATAATTATTAAATAACGAGTTAATAACACTAACCATCATCCAATATCCACCATCACAAATCACGAAGCATCGAGATTAACTCAAGAGATTTGGTGAAGATTGTGAAGTCAGAAGTAGAGGATCGTGGAAGAAACCCAAGAACAAGAAATTTAAAAACAATGAAAATTGACGTGATTGAATGCTAGAAATTTTCTTTTAATACAATTTCACAGAATACTATATTGCTATTTTTTATTCAATTTTATTATTCTACGATATAATCTTTATCCTTAATAAAACTTGTGTATACCATTATTAAAAAAAGATGGTATTTCAAGATTATTGCTATATTAACATACCCATAGTAGAAATGGTATTCCAAACATAATCACATATAATTTTTCATATCGTCTTATATAACAACACTATCATATTATAATGACATTTTAGCGATGGGCAAGTACATACTATACTTAGATATCAATATGGTATTATTAATATTATCTAAGTATAAAAATATTACTAGTATGTAATCAAATTAATAAAGGATTTTATAAATGCAAGTATATCATTGTTAAAAATGTAGGTTTTAGTATTGCTAATTCATACCATACCCAAACACAAATGACATGTACTCATACAATTTAAATGAAATTAAGTGGTATGAAAATTAACTTGATATTTTTCGTATTTATTTGAAAATTTGACAGTATTTTGATTTATTTTAAATTTACTTGAAAAATGGCATGTTTATAGATTGATTACAAAATTTAAAATAATTTCAAAATTAAATGTATCTAAAATGCAAAGTTTCCAAAATGTAAAACGAAACAAAAAAGAAAAATAAGAAAAATAGCGCACGGTGAGCATGATTCGATTCAGCTTTATTTTTAAAAAAAATTAAAAAAATCGAATTTCCAAACTATCTCATTACATATTAATCATCGATCAAAAGGCCGAATAATCTAATGACTAAGCACCATTTAAATATATAAAAATAAACATTTAAGAAAAAACTCACTAGATATGGGTGGGCATTGGATTAGTTCGTAGGTTATGCATTAAATATGCAATAAGTTTTGTGCTCAAACTGAATGAATTCAAGATCAAACTACACTAGATACTCATCACATTTTCATAAACATGTATGGTCTATTTCCATATATTTGTAGTGTGACTTCTTGAACCTTATTATTGTATTCCATGAATTTCCATCCATCCATCGAAAAGAGATATATACTCAGTATAATTGATAACCTTATTATTAGTCCCTAATTTTTTGAAGATCTGACAATCTCAGCTGCCCTAACTATTAATCGGTGGACTCAATTCACATGAATCACTCATCAGTCATGGATGTGATAGTCTACCAATAACGCCATGAAAGAAAAATCTAATTCTTTGAACTTGTTATACCATACACATCAAATAAATGTTCCATTTATAAATCACAATAATGTAATTATGAGCGTTTGCATGTATTCTCACATACGTCGTATTCGTATCATATAGTCTGGGAAGTCAATTTCTTGATCTCAATCAACCGGAAATGTCGCAATTATTATATTCATAATTGGCTTGCCTATTTGAGCATCATCTCCCTTTTGCGGTCTCGACCGTTCCCTTTCCTCTATGGCATTTTTCAGGACTTTTGAGTTGAGATAGCTATCCACACGACCACAATCAATCATCTTAATCACTATAAAATTGGTTGAACTTGAAATTTTATTTATTAAAAATTTAATAAACAAACGATTAAATTGACCGATCAATATCATACAATTCAAAAGTGTAATAGACGATCTATTTTTCAACTAATCACTACAAATAACCCAGTCGGTGCACTCCATATCTGATGTGTTATAAGATCATGTCATTCATGTGTACCATGAACTAAAATATCACTTGAGACGTTCGATTTGGTTTATGATACTATCCAACTAATAAAATATTCATTTTAAATAATACTTTTTTATTTGCTATGTGAACCTTTGGCATGACCAATCTTTATAAAAAAAATTACATGAGCAATAATATAACATCTTAAAAATAAATTCAATCATATACATTATCAAAACAAAGTAACATAGACTAGTGGGTTTAAGTTGGGTTTTCAACCTAAAAATGTTTATATGATTATAGGTGAATACTATTTTCATGCACCTATTCTTTGAATGTATCATCCAAAATAACGATCTTTTTGTGTTGAAAAATAATCGATATGTGAAATGACGGTTGATTGGATGCGTGGATATGTGGAAATAATCTCACCCCCTTTAATCAAGAGATGTATTCCTCCTCTACTCATTTCACCACCAAATCGATCTTTATTAGGAGTACTTATAATACTACCTCGATCCATTTTTGTTTGGCCATTTTAATTTTGCTTAAAGTTTTAGCATAATTTAAATTCATCTCATATTGCTTCATTTTCACTTCATAAATTTGAATCAAAGTGGAATCAATTTTGAGAATTTCAATTTAGAAAAAATGACGATACAAATTATGATGGAGGGATTAAGTTGATTAATTAAATACTACCTCCATTTCAAATTAATTGACTTTCTCACTTTTCGAGACACAACTTTAATCATCAATTACTTTTTACATACATTATAAAACATTAAAAAAAAATATTATGAAAATATTTTTAAACCAAATTAACATATTAATTTTATGTTTTTGATTAGTGAATAAAAGTAATTTGTAACAAAGTCTTGATAGGAAAATTTAAAATGTCAATTAATTTAAGTAAAATTTAGGAAGCATTGATAAGCTAAAACTAATTGTCATTGACTATAAGCAAAAATTTGAAATGTAAGTTTAAACTGTTCTGGTCTGGTCTGCACCTCATGAATCCTCTTCAATTTAATTACAATTGACTTTTGATAACTCCCACATGATTGTTGGGCATTGGCCTTCACTTTTTCATAGATAAAAGAAAAAAAAAACATTATAGTTTTGTCTGAATGCTTTAGCCTCAGCTTTTGTCCCATCTGCTTATAGAAAACACCAAAAGCCACCCAACACTCAAACAAAACTCTATTACACACCACATAATTGCTGTAATAAACCTTCAAAAATCCCAAAATTATGTCCAACTTTGCATTTCCAAAAATCCCAAAAAATAAATAAATTAGTCCAAGTTTGCATTTTTAAAAATACCAACAATAAATAAATTCAAGTTTGCATTTTGAAAAAATCCAAAAAAAAAAAAAATTAGTCCAAGTTTGCATTTTTAATACCAAAAATAAGTCCAAGTTAGCATTTTGAAAAAATCCCAAAAAGAAGTTCAAGTTTGCGTATTGAAAAATCCAAAAAAGAAGTTGAAGTTTGCATTTTGAAATCAAGAAAGTAGAGATGAAGTTGTTGGTTTTGGTGATTGTACAGTTTTGGATATTGGGTTGTTGTTGGGTTTCAGCTTCTAGAGTTGGTTTGAGTGAGAGACCATCTGACCCTGTTGTTCCAACTGATAAATACCCCATTTTGCCAACTTCTTCAGTTGCAGCTCCTCCCCCAGGTATTCAACTACTTTTTTATGTGTTTGTAGATATAAATTTGAGAGTTTTTAGGTAAATTCATTGTTATGAAGAAGTATCTGTTTCTGTTTGGCGGAACCAGAAATTTGACATAAATGTGTGTTTCTGTGTGGCGGAACCAAAAATTTGATATAAAAATGATGAATTGATATAAATATGAAAATTTAGTAGGGTGAAATGATTAAGTTTTTATCAAATGAATATAATTTTTGAAGAAATGAATAGTAAAAATATAATTTTTGAAAAGTCCGCCTTGTCCTAGTTCCACCACTGCTTCCCCATCTTGAATGTGTTTGTGTTTATGTTATTTAAATTATTAGAAAGTATTGCAAATTTAGTGAGTAGATATTGAGTATATGTAATGGTAGAGTTTAATAATGTTATGCTGGTTGAATCTTTTTACTTTATTGGCTGAAAAGAGTTGATTTTGTTTATATTCCTCATTTTTAGTTTCAGTCACTAAATAACATACTACCTCAACATTAATGACTGAAACTAAAAGTAGCCAATATTCAATTCACTTATATTCCTCACTTTTAATAATGTTTATATTCCTCAATAAGTGAGTAGATATTGAGCATGTTGTTAATGTTAATGTTATGTTCATTGTTTATTCACATTCTTACTATTGCTTTTGTTGTTTTGGTTAAGTAAATTAACCAAGAAGAAATAATCAATTTTCTTAGACTATTGGAGTTCATCAACACAAGAACATTGCCTCCAAAGAATTTACTACCAAAACAGGCAGGGGGTCAGTCGAACAAGATGCAACCTACACCCGCGATAATGGCGCTTATGTCCAACTGACCCAGAGCGAAACTAATGGAGTTAAATGTTGAAAAAGTCGAAACATTTATATCTTGTGCCATGATTGACAAAGCTTGGATATTGTTGGTTGTGGTTGCTTTCAGGGGATGCTGTCAGAGTAGTGCATGTACATCACCAGGACTTGGACAACAAAATTATGATTGGACTTATTGCTTCTGTTTCTCTTCTTGGTGGGATTTTGCTTTTGCTCACATGTTTCTGGGTTTACAGAGTTCACAAGTTGAAGAAATTCAAGAACAACCATGAAACATCTGGTATATCGATTTGAACTAGAATGCATTGCAGGTTGTTTTTATCATTTGGCTATCTCGTGTTTTATCTGGATTCATATAACGTGCAGATGCTTCTAAAGGACTTGCATTGAGTCCATTTCTGAGTAAACTAGCATCTTTTAAACCTGGAGGCAAGAAGGGTTCTGCTGCTGCTATAGAATACCAGTTGCTAATAGCTGCAACAAACAACTTCCATAAGGGAAATATCCTTGGTGAAGGTGGGTTAGGATGTGTTTATAAAGCTCAGTTCAATGACAAATTCCATGCAGCTGTTAAAAAACTTCATGGTGCGGGTCAGGATACTGAAAGAGAATTTCAGGTGATTTCCCTATGAGAACCCATTGAGTCCTCTTGTTTTTAGTATTTATATTTCATGAGGTTGTGCTTTGTTCTTTTTCATGGATATGGTGCTTGCAGAATGAGGTGGATTTGTTGAGTAAAATTCGACATCGAAATGTGGTTTCTCTCTTAGGCTATTGCATTCACAATGAAATGAGATTTCTAGTTTATGAAATCATGCCCAATGGGTCTTTGGATTCCTATTTACACGGTTAGATTTTATTTTTAACTACAACTTCGATATAGATAAAAAAAATGTTGATTATGTTATCATAACTCAGAAACTAATCTTTATCTCCTCTGTAGGACCTTCTCGTGGAAGATCCTTGACTTGGCATCTCAGGATGAAAATTGCTCTAGATATAGCAAGGTGTGTCTTTTGATTGTTTATTTTTCTTTTATTAGAATAGTTATGACTTCTTTTGTAAACTATAACAACCAATCCTTCTATGTTGTCCAGAGGACTAGAATACCTTCATGAGCATTGTAACCCCACCGTCATCCACAGAGATCTGAAATCATCGAATATCTTACTGGATTCTAACTTTAATGCTAAGGTAGTGACAAAGATAAGTGCAGGCATGGTACTTTTTAATGAATTTGTTTCCCGGCCCAAAAGATTGACTTCAATGTAATTCAGCTTTCAGACTTTGGTCTCTCAATAACTGCTGGAAATCTGGAAAAGAGCAACATCAAAGTTTCAGGGACACTGGGTTATGTAGCTCCAGAGTATATATTAGATGGTATGTAACATGTACCAAAGATTCATATGATGCATATTTCAATTATTTTTTGTTATGTGGTTTTCTTCTTGTTCCTAGGCTCTTTTCAACTGTGTTCTGTCATTCTTACTGTTACTACAATCATCAATTTGGCGAGTAAAGTCCAATATACTCCCTCTATTATTTGAAATTTGTGGTTTTTACTAATTATTAGATGTCCAAAATTTAGTTACTTATAGACCTTTTGATGATTTCTATCCTTTCTGAATGTTAACTCAAACTAAAGTCATTTTTCACCCTTCTGGTCTGACTTCCAGGAAAGCTTACCGATAAGAGTGATGTCTATGCATTTGGAGTAGTTCTTTTGGAACTTTTATTTGGAAGAAGACCAGTCGAGAAAGTTGCAGAAGCTCAGCGACAATCTTTAGTGACATGGGTAATAATTCATGAAACTTAAATCTTTGTACTAGCTTTGCTTGTAAATTCGCAGCATAACGCTTTTGCTTTGCAACAACAGGCAATGCCTCTACTAAAAGACAGATCAAAGCTTCCAAACGTCGTGGATCCTGTCATCAAGAATGCTATGGACCTCAAGCATTTATATCAGGTATGTTCCGACTCAGTTTTATACTTACGCATTGGATAAACTCTAGATTTCATCTTTCCTAATTTGCTCGTGTCTGCTTTAGGTTGCTGCTGTAGCAGTCCTATGTGTACAGACAGAACCAAGCTATCGACCATTGATAACAGATGTCCTCCACTCCTTCATCCCTCTCGTGCCTGTGGAGCTTGGAGGATCTCTAAAAGTTTCGGACAATGCACTTCCTAGCCTCAAATGATATTCGTGGATTACCATTTACCAATACCAATCCTTTCGTCCAGAAATCAGATTGTAGAAGAGAACGTTTGTCGACAAAATTTGTAAATGAAGGATGACCTTTTGTCGTTTGGTTTCTCTATAAACTTCCTCTTTCTTCTGCGTCTTTTATGCAATGACTGCCACGCCGCTCTAGTGACAGCAATCGTTTCATGTACAAAATGAAAAGGACAAGTTTTGCTTAATTAAAACCTTGTTTTGCACCCCCTATTGCTGGATATATCCAGAGTATATCCACAAACGACAACTGAGACTGCAATGCTGCTTCATTTTATGTTATTCTGATATCATGTTTCTTTATTCAAATAGGCAAAACATACTATTTTTTATCTTATTTATCCTTGTTTATAGAGACAACAATGTTGAGAAAACCAATAACATTATACTTGAAAAATTTGTCATCTTAGGCCTTTCATTGTATGAAAAGTCTTATCATAATTTTCCCAAAAATATATTGTTGTATCTGAAGTAGTTTGACAAATACTAAGAAAACATTGAGAGAATAATAAGCCATTCCTTAGAAATATTTTTTTCATTGAAATATTCAGCTGTTTCAGGGGGGGGTGAGTCATTTAGAAATCCAGCAGCCTGAGCATATCTTATTGCTTCTCTACAGAAACATTATTCTACAGAAACTATGAAGATAGCTAGCTTGCTTTGTATGAACAACACGAAATCTTCGTTCGTCAGGATCATCCATCCTGGAGGACATGTTGAACTACACGACAGGCCGATCCTGGCAGGCGAGATCATGCTTCGGAATCCCAGATGTTGTGTAGCTTACCCTCATGTGTTCAAGCAACCTACAGCAATTGTACCAGCAGAAACCACTCTCATGCCTGGACAGAAATTTTACGTCGTCCCTGTAACGACAATCAAGAAACTTCGAAGAAAAATGAGGCAATATTCTCCTTCTATGTCTCGAGATTTTCTTACAAGTCATCAACAACATAGTTCAGACAATGTGAATATCAATAGTGGTACTAATTCTTCTTTTACAATTTTGAACATGAAGTCTCCAAAGCAACCTTGCAATTCTTTAGAACAATCCAATCCAAAAGATGGTAGTTGCTTGTCAAGCTTGCTAAAAGGAAGTAAAAGGAACAATGATTTGAGGAAAGATGCAGCATCTTCAGCTAATAATTCCCCTGGAGAGGGGTCTAATATAGACACAAAATCAAGTGATCCAAGTGGTTGGCAACCGAATCTCCAGAGTATTAATGAAGAATGATTCAAAGAAAATTTATTATTATATTTTACAATTTACATGATCATCAATTTGTATTTGTGTGTTTGAATGGGGTTGAACAAGTGTTTGTTTGAAGGGTGAAATGATTATTTTGTCCCCCTATTTTTAAGTATAGTAATTATAGAAATTATATTAAGGGTAAATAATTCATTTCAAACTAAAAAAAATACTACTATTTGAGTGTTTTTTCCCTGTTTCAAATACAGTTTGCCATACATTTTTCCTAATTGTAGACCTAAGATTGGGGATCGGTAATGACTATATAGCCTCCTCAACTATGCACCCTTTGTCTAACAATATCATCTTCAACGTCATCCCAAATCTCTCATCTTTGTTCAATTCCCAAATTATCTTTAGGTGAAACAAGTTTTTGTCAATGTTATCTCGACTTGAGGGCAGATTCAAACCAAGAGTAAAAATAGAACTTATTAAAAATGGAGGGAGTATTATATTTTTCTCCTAAATGATACTCTCTCTGGATTTTTTTTTCACAATGGAACCATTAACTGATGATAAAAAAAAACCAAATTATACAAATATGAAATGAAAATGGAATTTAAAATTATATAATTGGTTGGTTGGAAGTAATGTCGTAATAAAAAATAATCGAAATGCATTGAAAATCATAAGTATAATTTTATAGTAAGTGACAATATTTAAAAATAAAAAAATCTAGGCTAAGAACCGTTGCCAGACGAAAGTGGGCATTGTGGAATTAAATTGATATCTAGGGAGCCGCCAGAGAACGTAAACAGCAGGATAAATAACGACCGGACAAGCTGTCTTGGTGCCCAGAACCGCTGAAAATATGAGACAATTCAAAAAGCCAGAACTTGAAATATCTTAAATAACACGATTATCCAACTTACAGTATCCAACAAAAGGAAATTGAAGTAAACTAGAGTCAAGAGTATCCAGCGGTATTCAAAGTAACCAACAAAATCCAAAAACGATTATCGATTTTTTGAACAATTACAATTTGAAGCCTCGTATTTTTCATCATAAGCGATGCGGTGTTGTTGTTGAAGCTTACCGAAATGATATTGCAAAGATTAAATGCTTGTGGTTCTTGTGGCGTATTATAAAATACAAAACATTTTTAGATTTGTTAAAACAGTTTGAAACAATTTAAAAAATGAAATACAAACAGTTTGAAAAATGAAATAAATCTACTTTTTGTTATCTTGGTTTTAAATTATGCTGCCTGTCGCTCAGAGAGAAGTAACGTTTCTGGCGGTATCAGTTTTCATAGAATGCTGGGATGTTAATATTTGCTAAAGGCAGATTACGGTAATGCGGAATAGAGATGTAAATACGCCCAGCCATACTAAGAATAGGGTGCGCTGCTTTATTACCCGTTAGTCCCCCTTGAGACGCGCCCCGATGGAGCCTACCGTTAAGATAGTGCTCAGATCGACTTTTTGCATTGGAGATCACTTTCAATGGAGTTCTAAAACATCTCCATCCTCTTTACTAGCAGTGCATGTACTATCTCCTTTGTGATTGGTTGTGATATTTAGAGGTATCATCTTTTGGAAGGTTTCCACAATTTAAACAAGGACTCATTGGTTATAACTTCTTGATAGGCTTTTGCTTCATCAGGATTTGGATACAAGAATTAATACACCCATCTAATGAAGATCATCTTATACATCAAGAAGGAGTGGGAAAACTCTTGATTGACCTCGATTTCTATTTCTATTTCATCTTCTTAGGCATAAAGGCGACACATTCGTAAGGCAACGACAACAAATTCATAAAGGCGGCCGGACAACTTCGCAAAGAGAAGCATGCAAGCAGTTGCAGTGATTTCGCAAGGCAACAACCTTCGTAAGGCAACGGATTCGCCTTTCATGCAAGACAGCGATTCATGACTCACAGCCAGAAAGGCGGCGATTCATAAGGCAACAACCGTAAAGGTAACAAATTCATAACTTTCATGAAGCGGCAATTCATCATTAGTTACCCTGAAGTAAAATGAAGTAGCATGTAATGCTTGAAAGCGCGCACATGATAAGCCTCGAAATATATAAATACAACAAGAGAATATATATATCGTCATTGGCGGTCGATGAATTACCAAAAAGTAAAATGCAACAACACCCGATACCAAAGGAGGTAACTTCCCGGATCAAAATTGCTTCTTTTGATAGATATGAACAAATTGGTACGTGACCAATATTTGTCATACTTGATTTCATAGCATGCGTTGCGATCGAAGGTTAAGGGAAGCCCGAAACTATGCTGAGCAGTCGATCACAAAAGCTTAGCAAACATTGATTGATAGTTGGATGATGGGATCCAGCTAATAATTGTGTAACGTCGACAAACTTCCAAAATTGCAAATGTCACTTAAACTACCGCTGTCGGGAGGCATCGGGCAAATGTGCATAGAAATGCACTATTTTCTCGACATATCTAGGCAGCATCTTTGTAAAAAGTAGAGGCAGGTGGACAGCATCGACCCAGTTGAGTTCCGTCTTTGTTTGAGGTATCGACAACACATGTCGCCTCGAGAGAGGTTGCGACTCGTCTAGCATTCTTTTTTGAATGTCTTTTATCTTTGTTTTTTAGAATTAAAAGCAGTAACTTCGTTCATAACATCAGCTTAGCATTACTTTATGCATCTCTTGCCTTGTGTTCAATATGTGTCCTTTTAACACCTCACGTGAAATAATTTAACTTCTATTAGTGAAATTTATCCACATTAGTATAGTCTCACTTCAATCTATTAATGCAATTATCATTAGGCTGAAGCATTATCTCTGAGAAATAGATGTCTGCTTCTTATTCTAATATTCAATCATCGTCACTTTAGCCAAAGTTCTCTAGCGAGAACCTCTCTCTCTCGAATGAGGTGGAGACACATTCTTAAAATCCTAAGACGCTCTTTTTGTGAGCTGCATTTTGCATCAAATAAAATGTGTATTATACTTGATCGTGTATCCCCAATAACATTCACGGACCACCCATGGAAATGGGTTGTCAAGCCGATCCATACTATGGACATAGCCCTACGCATCTTAACTCTCTCGTTCTCAAAGAAAACATGTTTTGTGATCAATCACT
Source organism: Lithospermum erythrorhizon (assembly GCA_019722365.1). Classification (NCBI taxonomy): domain Eukaryota; kingdom Viridiplantae; phylum Streptophyta; class Magnoliopsida; order Boraginales; family Boraginaceae; genus Lithospermum; species Lithospermum erythrorhizon. The sequence continues at coordinate 16,538 of JADFUC010000652.1, forward strand.
TAACAATATGCACTGACTGATCTTTGAAACATGGATATATATTTCTTTCAAGAAAAGCATTAAATTATACCTTCCATAATAGTAAAAAGGAAATTCGCTGACCCCCAATATACATATGAGAATTTCATGACTTCTCAACCTATAGCATAATTGTATTGCCAAGTAGCAAGACTTGAATCTTAGCCTTCTCTCCCAATGATAACTTAATTTGAGAGAGAAAGCTCTTTATCGCCATGTGATAATTTCACTTCTTCTGGCTTGACGACCAAATGTTTTTAAATTATAAGTGCTTTTTGTATTTGGTATCATAAGTGTGCATGCTACCACGCGTTATTTCCACTTTTTAGTACCGTGGGGGACACCAGCCAGCGGAAACCATCACGAGATGAACAATTGATTTTTGGCGCGGGGTGCGCCTTACCCCATGCTTTTGTTCTTTCGATCGGCGAATAAATCGAAATGCCCGGCCGTAGCGGCGGTTGACCAAATCATTATTGTATTACGGATATCAGCGTCTCGCCAATCAATTTCATGATTGTGCTTTTAAGTAAATAAATTGATATCGATTTGAATATCGATATCGTATTGTGACGATGGGACTAAGCGAGAAGAATCTTGAAAAAGACATATAAAGAATTCATTATTGAGAGTTAGAATAGCAACAAAAGTGAAATAAATGAAGCTTGATAACAAAATTCAACTTAATTACGAGATATATACACAGGCAAATTGAAGGAAGTAAAACCCCCGATTTGAAATCATAATCGAACCCTGTGCCAAAGCTCTAGTGAAACCACATTAAAGAAACCCGATTCAAAACCCTAATTAAATCCCCGATTCGAAGCACTAATTAAAACCCCACATTGATACAATGAAACCACAATTAAAACCACAATTTGCGGAAATCAAATCGAAACCCCTAATTAAAATCCTCGATTTCAAACAGTAAAATCGTAACCTTAATTAAAAGAAAGTTAAAATCGATTTAATACAATCGAAACCCTCATTATAAATTAAAACCCCCAATTTCAAACCTTGATGAAACGATTAAAACCCCAATTAAAATCTTAATCGAGTGAAAGAAAATCTAATTGTTAAAACCCCCAAAATTCAAACCTAATCAAAATCTAGAAATTAAAACCTAATCGGAAATCCACGAAAAGCGAAAACCAAAATCCCAACGAAAACAAACTTAATCAAACCTTGAATTAAAAGCACGATAAATGTACAAATCAAAAAATTAAAAAAGTCAGTCGAAGCTTTTTGCAGAAAAAATCAAACATGTCTTGACGACTAGACAAATAAAGTAAACTAATAACAAGTAAAACAAATTAACTATTGAAGAATAAAAGGCATTCACATTTTCGGAAAGCGCTCGAAGTCAAAAATCGGTTCAAAAACTTTGATAGAAACAAAGTTATATAATCGAACTCCAAATAAAAATGATTAAGTGATTGAAGGTGAGAAATTAGAATCGAGAAATCTAAAACGCTTCGAGCGGTGGAGATAAAGTGAAAATGCCGAAGCCTAATCTCGCGACAACACTTTTATACCAGAGCGTATCGAGTCTCGCGAGGTGGTGGTCCGGATCATGTCGGTTCAGCGAAAAATGGTACGGTCGAGCAAATCGCTTGAGGCGGATTAATGGACGGAAATTTCGGGGCCAGAGATCTCGGTTGTGGCAGCAACCCGTCAAGGCCCGATAACTAATCCCTTTCTAAACCCTTGCAGAGCCGAATTGCTGAACAAGCGCGCCGCCTGCATCAATGTCATTACATAATCATTTACAAAACGAAACAAATCAAACGCAGTTTATGGCCTTAACCACATTATTGTTTTAGTACACAAAAAAGAAGACTCATTTCAGAAATGCGAAAAAATGCATTTGAAGGAAATCTCCTCAGACTTATTCGCTCAGAAATTGGTTATGTAATGGACACATTTCCTCCTTCCCAGGTATTTATATCATTTTACTTTCATCACAATAAATATTTAAATAAGACTAATTTATTATCCAAGTTTTATATGTTTTATTGCTAAGTCGAACCTCCCAATTAAATCCAAATGGAGGTTGTATGTAATCAAAGAACTAGAGGGTGGACATGGTATGCATATAGCAGTCTAATGGATGATATATATATAGCCGACCTCAACTGTGGGATGATCATGGTGCCGCCGACATTTAGTGGGATATCGTATAAGCTGGCCCTGGGTAATAAGGATGATGATAGCCGCATATAGCCGACTTCATTTAGTGGGATGAGGCTTAGTTTGGTTTGGTTGTATGTAATCATTTCGTGTGAATTTGTCGACCCGGTGGGTGAATTTATGGGTAGTTAGAGGTGGAGTACTGAAATTTTCTGAATACTATTTTGACTTTTTTGTTATGTGGGAGGAGGGATTGGGTTGTTCATTGCGTCATAGCCTTACCCAGGAGGCTGGCCCAAGTTGATCCAAGATGAAGGGCAAAAGGCTGACTGCTAACTTGCTGATAGATGATAATCATGTGGGTAGTGTAATGGAAGATTTTTTGTTTATCAAAATTCGAGATACCACATCTTTTGAAGGTTGCCCTAGGTAAGTGCTTTTTCGTATTATTTTCTGTTTTATTTGACCTGAAATGCTTGGAGATAAATGGAGATAAGTGACCAGGGATCTACGTAGAAATTTCGAACTGCCATCTTCTTTGCAGAAATTTAATGCAAGTTATAGCATTTAACAACCAGTCGCAGGTCATTGTGTAAGTTAGTTATACTAGTTCAAATATCCTTTACATTGAGATACTACATTATGTAGAGTGATGCTGACTTCTTTTTTGACGTTGGAAACTTGAGTTTCCTATTATATGTAGAATATGTTTAGATTGTTGGAATGTTATCCACACTATACACACTGTTGAATGTTGCTCGTTAGATGATAGAAGTCTTATGAGTTTTCTTATCATCCTGTGAATATCACTTCCATCCTAGATTTTATCTTCTGCTCGGTTATGATTGAAGCTCTTTAGCAGCCATTTCAGCATCAAGTAGTTATCTATAATCAGTTTCAGTTACGATTTTCTCCTCTGTTTGTTAACTCTATTCTGACCGACTGCAGCTCGTGCCCAAGTACAATTCATTTATCGTGGATGAACGGCCAACTGAGCAACGGATTAGGCTTACCAGGAAATTCAAAGAGAATGAAGAAATAAAAGTAGACGTAACCATGTTTGATGCATCTTTGCCTGTTAACAAACCAGGTGCGGATGAGGATGTTCTGCTGCATGTTTCCATGCTTGTTAATATCTTCAAGGGAGAAGGAAATAATGTATTGGAGTTTGTCTGCTCTGTGTGGCCTGATAGCATTGAAATTCATAGAGTTTACACACGCAAAGAAATGCGGACAGGCCAGCCTTCCATGGGTCCAGAATTTAAGTATGCATATAATTTGTTTTCTTATTCATGTCATCAATCACCTCATTAGTTGTGAGGATAGCATGCACCCTATAACAAAGTGAACTATCAAACATATTAGTTCTCTCTTTCTTGAGCATCGAAATTGAGTTGTTGAGCATATTACTTGTTCCTTTCTCGAGTGATTCTCTGTGATCCTAGAAAGATTCATACTTAGTTTGATAAAATTGAGATCATATGTGTTAATATTCAGGGTACAATAGTGATCTATTTTTAGTTCCTGGGTTTTGCAAGTGCATGTTATTTGTTTCTATTGCTTTTGTGCTTTATATTAAAGGGCTAGTGGCTAAGACCAAAGTTGGTTAACTATGTGCAGGGAACTGGACCATGATATGCAGAACTCATTATATGAATACTTAGAGGAAAGGGGTATCGATGAGAAACTTCGCCATTCTTTGTAATTATGAAGAACAAGGATAAAAGTGAGCACATTCGATGGATGAAACGTCTGATCTTTCATGAAAAGTAGTATAGAGCTGTTCAAGAGAAATATCAGATATTATAGGGGTGATGTCAGCCTCTGCCTTTAATATGTGTTCAGTGAGAACGAGGTTGCATTGTTTCAAAGAATGTTGATTGTCCATATCTCTACAACAAATGTCAGTACTATATTCTCTTCATGTTTCAATCCTTCTTTCATGTCAATTACTCAAATTCCAGTTACGTCCTTGTAAGAAAATTTCTGGGAGACATCCTTCAAACTATTTGGCAAGGCCACCACTTACTCTGAGAATTCTATTTTGAATATTTCATATGTAAGAAACTTAATAATGCAAACCAAGATTTTGGACATTTCAATTTAGTATAAATAGTGGTAGGGACAACATAGCTTACAAGTGTTTTATGCACCTTATTTGGGCACATGCCCACAAACCTAACCAGTTAATCAAGACCATTCACTGTGATGTTCTTTTCAGCTACGAAAAATGTGGGTCAAATCTTGAGCTGTGTTTGTTTGAACATAATTTGTATGATAGAAATTCATTTATGGGCAATGTCGATTCACAAAATCATCATGGATCACTTATGCTTCTCATTTTAGAATGTGTTAGAACATTCACATTAAATATCTAAAATTAGTCACGTCTCAAATATAGGATATACCAAAACATGCACAAACTGCTAAAAAATTATATCTTAAAATCTTTTCAAAATAAATGTTTACATACATGCTATTTGTAGCTTCCTCAAACCAATTATTCATATTATAAAATTAATTGCGAATCAATTCAGACAAGACTAAGGCCGAAGGGTGTGTTTGGAAGTACGGAATTGGAATTGAAATCATCTGAAATTATGTATGTTATTATTATTTTTAAACTTTTACACGAAGTCAAGAAATAATGATTAATAAGAAACATATATTTTGAGTAACAAAAATCATAAACAAGAATCATAAAGAGATAAAATAGGTATATAAGAGAGTAATAACAGATACTCCATTGAGAACTTTGATTCAAGAAGAGCAAGCTCTGATGAACTATATATCTATATAGAAAAGAGACCATCAATACTAGGCCCTGTAAACTATCCAGGATTCAACAAAAACAGAAACTTAACTGAAAAAAGGAACCACACAGATAGAGTAGAGTAAAGAAAAAAGAAAAAACATCATAGTTTGAGAGATAAGTCTAGCTTTTTCAAGTCATCTTGTTCAGTCTTCAGAACAGGAAACCTGGGAGCACTACCAAATCTAGCAGCACCACCACCACTCACCACAGATAGCCTCCGGGCGGCCAGTTGCTGATCAAAGGGCTTTTTAGCCCATCCAAAAATACTACTAGTACTAGGCTTGTGTATCATGGAATGCACTTGAATTCCCAGAGACCTATTCAATGAGCCATGAAGAGGCAGAGGTCTTAGAGGAACCATTCCATGATGTGATGCTAATGATGATGAGGGTCTTTTAGCAATTGTCCTCTCTCTTTTATGAGCATTCTGATGACCCCCTAAAGCCTGTGAACTATAGAACTTTCTTTGGCAATAGTTGCATGGAAAAACTCTTGGCTCAACTCCCTTGTTTCTTTGATGATCAGATGAAATCATGTTGAAGGAATCAATAAGATTGAGTTCTGTCTTTGACCCTTTATTTGATACCTTGCTTGAAAGGCTTAGATCAAGAATTGGTGTACTATCTTCAACATGGTTTTGATCTTGTTTTTCAACAAGGTTGCTCTCCATTATTGAGTTTTTTTTTGTTTTTTGGTTTTTTGCTAAGTTGGAGTTTCTTGTCTTCAAAGACTTAGTAGAATTGATGTTTCATCTTTGATTTTGGGACTTGGAATATGATACTTAAGTGGGGTGGCTTTCAAATTTGAAATGGATTGATGTAAAACAATCTACCTCGTGAAAGAATTTGTGTGGATTAATGAGCAATAACGTTGTAGTGTTTTATTGACTAGAATTAATTGATGATGCTATGAATAGAAAGAAGAGTATCAGTTACAATACCTCACTCTGGTATGATTTGAGGAGTTATAATGACCGACTTGAAAGACAAAGATAGAATGGTTGTGCATGGCTGCTAAAATCACACTCAAATAGTAAAAAGAAATAAATAGAAATTACTATTTAGCAGCCCTATTTGTAAGTGTAGTATTTGAGAAAGTTTCACTTAGGACAAAATTGTTATTTCCCATACTTTTAACACTGTTTCAGTGTGCTTATAAAGGGACTCATGCTTGTGTCTTGCTAGCTTTATATTATTCATTCAATTTTTATGAATAACACCGCCAGAATCTACATTCTTCAAGATAAATATGACGAACCAATCCCTGTCCGTTTACTTGGCTTCCTTTCTAGGTACTTAGCCTTCTTCTCTCACATCTCACTCATATTTACATATTCACAAAGAAAAAGGAGTAGATTGACTGATTGGTTATTGTGTTAGACAAAATTGTACTAATACACAAAATATAAATACTTACTATGTAATTGTATAACATAGCTCTTAAACACAGTCCGAGCTGTCCGGTTGAAACACTAACCAATTTTATTATTCAGTTTGTATCCGTTTATTTCTCTTTTCTATGGATGTCGATCGATTCCAATTAAGGTTGATTGACAAATAACTAAAAAGAAAAAATTAACTAGTTACAACATACAGTATAATGTGTAAATTTCAATAATAACTTGCTTACTTGCTTGTTAAAATGTGTTGGATAGTTTTTTTAAATCGTTGGATGATGACTTTTTAACATATGTATGTAGTGTAATTTATACCATATTATAAAGTGGGAATATGGTGAAATCTATCTCTTTATTGAGAATGTTCATGTGTCATGATTATATGTTCTCCATGTGGATTATATTTATTATTTGTCATTTGTCTAATTTTAATAATTAATTTAAAAAATAATTACCTATAAATTAATTATAGAATAATTACTAATCTATATGGATTTACTCACCAAAATCCTAGTTATATATTATTTACAAGACTAGATGGACATCACACATGATTTTAATTTCTCGCAAAGTGTTTACAATAATTTGTGGCACCTTATATTAATATTGGGTGGACAAAAAACTTTCACTTGCCGACAATTAGATGGAGTAGCTGATATTTATAGGGCCCTAAAAATGTTACTTTAAGCCACATATATGATCAATGTTCTTCATAAATATTTATTGCTCAAACGTTGTTAAAATAGAGAAATATAGAGTCGTGAAATAGTGTTGTGGAGGTCATATTTGCTATGTTTAGTGGCATTGGCATATGATGTCTTTGTAGGGTTTGGTTTTGTTTGCTTTATGTTAGTCTAATATAGTTGGACTCTATCTATCGATCTCATCTTAGATTTGCTTGTTTGCATATCTTCATTAATCAATGTTCTTTGAGAAACTTTTGGAGAAAGGTGCTTTATGAGTTTCCCTCATTATCAATGACATTTTTTAAGCTACTGCTGTAAATGCTTGTGTGAGAAATTTCTCACTCTATTGGAAGAGTAACAAGAGTTGTACATACAAAGTTTGAGTAAATTAGCAAGGAATATGTATTAGACATAGCAAGACCAAGACTCTTAAGTTGCGAAATTTGAATTAGAATAATGTTATTGGAGGGAACTTTGGATCGGAATCTGCAAAAGCTATATGATCATTGAAAGATTGTTTCATCAGTGTCGAAAAATTTTAATCCAATAATTAATTCATTCCTTTAATTGGTTTTTATATTTCGATTGATTATAAGTATTAGTGAATATGTTCTTAGCATACAAATATATACTATTCTAGAATAAATGAATGTTCGAAAATTAAATTGACTGAATGGACATCAGTGAGCGATGTTAGTTGTCCAGATTCGTACTGGATATAGCATATCATCTGTGGTAAAATATCAGGCCTATCCGGACCAGACCTATGGATTGACTGGGCAAAAATTTTTTGGACCGAAACCGGTCCGATATCGGTATGGATACTCGGACATGAAAGTTTTTTGGCTGCCCGGAACTCGGATGGGTCGAGGTTCGATCAAATTTGATGTTGTATTAGTGGAACCGGGTATTGGCTGGACATTTTACGGTAAATAGACACAACTTAGATCGGATATATAGTTTATGGGAACTAATCCGATTACTTTTTGGTGAATATAATAGGACCAGCTTTCCGGTGTACCCTTATGGGCGTTGAGCCCAAAACTATATTATTGTTGTTGTTGTGGGCTAAATAAATACAACCCTAATATAATCCAATGTTTTCTTCCGTTTCAAACGCTTCCTGCTTCATAATAATCTCTCCCAAATAAAAAGGTACTTATTATGTACACATTTTTATAAAATCCCAATATATTCTCAACACGAGTTTGGTTGTAACTTTTATATTTTTTAATTCCAGCAATTTTTATATATCTTTTATAATGTTTCATGGAAATATGACATATACTTGTATTTTTATTCTACTTTATTACTCCCTTCATACTTATAAGATTTTTATGTATGTGGTATAATATTTTGTCAAAATTATAAAAAGATTGTATTTTTAACCCTTTTTTTATGTTCCAAGTCAAAGTTGTGTGTTTAAGACTACTAAGTTTGTTAATTCTGACCATTAAAAACAATTTGTGGTATAATATTTTTGGTGAAAATATATACAAAGATTGTATTTTTGTATTTTTTTAACATATTATATATTTTTGTCCACAAAATTTGTTAATTTTGACTATTGATAAACAAATTGGGCAATCTTGTAGAGATGGTGGTAGTGTTAATATGATAATTTGATTCGAATCGTAGTGATGTGTATCTATTAAAATCAAATTGGACTATATTGTTATGATGGTTTGAGTATAATTTCGTTGTGATATTATATGTGTAGTCGTTAAATTTTGGCTTTTGTTTGATTATGTTGACAGATTAGCTTGTGTTGTAGAAGTTATGGCTGAGGAGGCTGTGCCGCAGCAGATGAATTACATCGACGAGGTGGTGTTGAAGAAGAGGAGGAATAATGACCAGTGGGCGATCACTAGGAGGCAACGATTGGAGCAGAAGATTCAGAAGAAGAAGTCTGGCTTCGTTATCAAAAAGCCCGAGCAATTCATTCGCGAGTTTCGTGATAAGGTCATTTAAGATTGGAGCTACTATGGATTGATTGTAACTTCATTATAATCTGTATTTGGCTATTTGGGTTTTGTTTTCTGTGTTACTTGAAGTCGTTTGGTTCAGAACTACATGAGAACAAGACATCATCCTACTTTGATCTGGTTTTGGATTTAGGTTTAGGTTTCGTTTCAGGGTATATTACTACCATGGGACATGAGGGTTTTACTTAGGATTTCATATTTTACAACTTGTGTTGTTCCTCGCTGTTGTGTATTACTAATTCACCTGGTTTCTCGTTTAGTGGTTACTGGTTAGCTTGTTTAGCCTGAAAATACTTTAATTTGCTTCAAATGATATTGGAATTTGTAACTAAACAAGGAAGACCTTTCTTTCTTGCATTTCTGTTTTTAAGTGTTGTCTGGTACTTATATTAGTGTTGATCTTTGTTCTTTATTTGCGTCAGGAGTTAGACCTTGTTCGGATGAAAAACAGGGTAAAGCGAAAAAGAAAGACTTCACTTCTACCAGAGTCCAAACTTATTTTCGTCATTCGAATTGGAGGGTAGGTTTATTTGTCATACTGCTTCGTGTTTGTGCTTCAAACTTGACCCTTTTTTGTAATTCATTTTGGTAACACTGTTTCAGGAAAAATGACATGAGTCCTACTAGTAGGAAGCTCTTATATTCTCTGAGGTTGAGGAAATTGTATACTGGAGTATTTGTGAAGGCAAATGAAAGAATAATGGATATTCTACAGAAGTTGGAGCCTTTTGTCACATATGGGTATATGCTGAATCAATTTTACCTCTCCTCGCATTTGAGTAATGTTTCTACTGCTCTGACGTGAATATCCAAATTCGTTACTACAGATATCCAAATCTCAAAACTGTGAAGGATCTGATCTATAAGAAAGGTGTTATAAAATTGGACAAGCAGATTACTCCATTGATAGACAACAATGTTGTTGAGCAGGTAGTTATTACTCTCTGTTCATTGCATTCTCCTTCTTCCAGCTTGTTAGTAGCCTATTTCATGATTTAACGACTTGACACTACTCCAGGCATTAGGTCAGTACCACATCATTTGCATTGAAGATATCGTGAATGAGATTGCCAATGTCGGTTCACATTTTAAGGACGTTACGAAGTCTCTCTGCCCTTTTACTCTCAACAAGGCAGAGAAGGCATTACAGGGTAAGAAGAAACGCTACACTGACGGTGGAGATGCAGGAAACCGTGAAGACCACATCAACGAGTTGATTAGTAAAATGAATTAGTTTCAGTAATCAATGCCCTTGACCTGAATCAGTTCCTTGGGTGTATTTTTGCCCTGTTTGCTTTTAAAAACAATTTGTAATCCAATGTAGTAAAATTTGGTGCTTACCAGATGAGTTGGTCCTCCCCACTTAATTGTATTAGAGCTGATCTTTTGTGTTCCTCTCTTCTTTGGCTGTCCCAAAAACATAACAAAAAATATTTTCACGTTTATTATATCCCTCTGAGATTAATATGAACCGGAGAATGAATTAATCAAGAAAATATTCATATGTTCCGATGCCTCAGAGGTTTTCCTATAAGGAGGATCGGAAAGTATGGTTTTTGAATTAACCGAAGATTATCTGCCTCTTAGGGCAAAGCCTGCTTTCAAGCCACAAAACACAGGTAATTACACTCTCGTCATTTATATTTTTTATCGTACTGGTAGTAAAATTAGGACTTGGAGTTAGCAATTAATTCAAAAATACATAAATAAAGGTATAGTATGCACAAAATTATTGTAAATACCTAAATGAACTCATGGGCTACCATCCGTTGCTTAAGTTACAAAATAGATGCAAGGAAATCTGTCTTGTACTCGATTGTGATAAATAACTGCCTTGGTTTGACAATTATTGAAGTAGGCACTTAGAGATGTCATTGATGTTAATACCGAACCAATCAGGTAAAATTTTAATCGATTTGGTTGAGAAAAGAATAAGACCAAAATGATGCAGAAAAGATCGAAATAAACCGAAATGTGTCAATGCTCGATTTTTAACGTAAATGTGGCCGAAGAAGCGATATCACGGTGAATACATTAGGAGCAGATTTATTATGACAAAACCTATTTAGAAGTAGCCACTTTCAAGGCACAAAATTTTGATCATTTTTACCAACCTCATGGGTGTGGGTTGGAAAATACCCACCATGATTTACATTTGGTTAAATATATAAATGAAAATTGATACTTGGCAATGTTGTTATTTGTCAGCCGTGAAAGCGTACAGCAATTTCTAAACACACTTGATGGGTTAGTTTCTATAACGACCCAGCCAGCGATCGTTGATTTCTAATTAATTTAATTTAATTTACAAGATTCATTGTGATGCTTATATATTAACACAAAATAGATTATACATATTATTAACAAGCAAGTTTAACATTAATGCTGCGGTATTTTTTACATTTCTAAACATATAAACAATAAGTTTATTAATAACCTTGCATTCCTAATTACTTTAACTATCTAAAAACATTACTAAAAATTTAAAAATATAACATTACAGAATTCCTTAAAATTAACATAAAACTAAAAATGAAAAAAATGGTAAAAGATAGCGTGCGGTTGTTTCAATTTGAACTCGTATGACAATTCTTGAAAAAAATAAAATGGTTTTTTGAAGATTAAAAATTCACACATTCATTTAAGCGATTAGTTAGTTTAACACATTTATTGTAATTACTAACTTTAACATTTCAAAATATTAAAACAAAATATAAATTCACAATTCTAAAACAAACATAAGTATAACATACGGAATCGATATACAAAGTTAATTTTCAACCTATATAACATACGATTATTATTATCTTATACTTTTTGAAATTTAAATACAGTAACATTTTCATCCGACCTGTGAAACACCACCGGTCATTAGTATTTTCTTAAAACTTGCGTGGTGGCAGTCGTTTTTATAATGACTACAATAATAAGTCCACTATTGATATATGTGAATACCCCAAGCGTTGGAGTTACGATTTTTGATATTAACATTTTTTAAATAAATTAATTTAAGATTTATTGTGATATATATATTAACACACAAAATGGATCATGATCGCAATAACAAATAAAAAAACTTAATAAATAAGTGTATGTTTTTTTTACACAATGTTAGATCACATTAACATAATTTATTAACATAATTTTGACATGATTTAACATTAACATATTTAATATTCTTAGCGAACCTAAATAATGTAACATTTTGACATAATTTAACATTATATATAAATATTAATATATAAAATTTATTTTAAGCTTTTAACAAAAGATTTAACATGATAAATATTAATATACCCAAATGATGAACACATTAACTTTTAACATTCTTGATATTAATATAAATAATATATTGAGCAAAAGTGTAAAATTATTATATAAAATAAAAATAATGTCAACTAAAAGCTAACAAATGTTGTTGAAAGTAGAAAAAAATTGATTTATGAATGTTAACAAAAAAGGGAGTGTGAAAAGTGAGAAAATAAAAATGAAAACGTCTCACGTAATTAAGATTAGATTTAAGTATCCAACAAACACATTATATGATGAATATGCATGCTCAAGCTAGCATGTGATGTTGTTGACTTGAAATTATATGAAAAAAAATTATGAGCAGTCGTTGCAACTTTGAGCATAGAAAACGTGGAGTTGGTATGCATTTTCCACTGGTATTCATCGTTGGAAATATAAGTTCGGCATTATTTATATCGAGCAGCCAGTCAGCCAGATATTATGATTGATGTGTTAGGTTATATCTTTAAACACCTTTGTAAGTTAAAATGTTAAAAAATATGTGACTTTGAAAATCTAATTTTCTAGCCACCCATTTATTCTGACCCTCACCTATTCCAAAAACAGACCATGAGTCATGGGACAAACTCTAAAGAAAATATGTACCCTTTAATGGAAAGTGTACTAGGTACTAGTACTTAGTAATAACATTTTAAAATCCTTCCCAACATTCATCACTCCTACTGAAAAAACTCAAGAATTCCTAACCAGATTTCTCCCATTCCCTAGTAGGTTTACCCCTTCTTTGATTTTATGTTTTTTTTTCCAAGAGCTTTTTACTACATCCATATTTGAAATATTGTCCAGTTTGTTTATTCAATTGTCAAAGTAAACAAAAATTGTTGTATTAATGGTAAAATATGTTTGAAAATTATATATTTTATCAAATATTTCATATTATACAACTTATAAACAAAATTGAAGTTTAAAGAATATAAAGTCAACTATTAAAATTCATAACTAGTGCTATGTGAACTTCATTTAAGTTAAAATAGCTTGTTTATCAGTTAAAGATAGCTTGTTGTTTGACTGAGTCAACTCGGTGGGTTCATTTTTTTTAGCTAGATGTTTTGACATGCATGCTAGAATAGAGTATTTATTTTTGTTTATGTGTAGAATGTTGAAATTAAGTTGACTCGGTTGTTAAGAATAGTGTGTTTATTTGATCAAAGATTGCATTTTTAGTGACTGAGTCAACTCGGAGACTCGACGGGTTTGTTTCTTTAGGCAAATTTGATCTTGGGTCATTGTTGTTTTGACATGCATGCAATAGTGTTGGTTTTTGGTTTTGGAGAGGATGGTTGAAATTGAGTTGACTCGGTTGGCTAGAATAGTGTTTTTACTTGCCAAGGATACCTTTTTCTATTGACCGAGTCAACTCGGAGGCTCTATACGTTTGTTTCTTTGGGGAAATTTGATCTTGGGCAATTATTGTTTTGAAATGCATGGTAGAATCTTGGTTTTTAGTTTTGGGGTGGATGGTTGAAATTGAGTTGACTCGGTTGGCTAGAATAGTGTTTTTTATTTAATTAAGATTGTTTTTTTATTGACTGAGTCAACTCGGAGACTCGATACTTTGGTTTCTTTGGGGAAATTTGATCTTCGGTCATTATTCTTTTCACATGCATGGTAGAATCTTTGTTTTCGATTTTGTGGCGGAAGGTTGAACTTGAGTTGACTCGGTTGGCTAGAATCGTGTTTTTACTTGCTAAAGATACCTTTTTTTATTGACTGAGTCAACTCGGAGACTCGGTGAGTTCATTTTTTAGGAAACGTCCTCTAATCATTAATGTTTGACATGCGTGGTAGAATCTTGGTTGTCATTTTGGTGTGGATTGTGGAAGGTTGAAATTGTGGCGACTATGTCGTTTGACGAATATTGTATTGTTATCGGACTGCTGAGGCTCACTGGTTTTGTAGAGATTATGGTCACTTGTTTGACTGAAAAATCTAGAATTTGTACCGAAATGGTAGTAAAATAAAGGTTGTTGAGTTTGTACTTCTTTTTAGAAGTTTCATTGACTTGTTGGGCTGGTGTTGTTTCTTGTAATGGTGTTGACTTGTTGTGCAGGTATTGTTGTTTCTTGAAGTGGTGTTGGGTTGGTATTGTTGTTTTTTTAAGTGTTGTTGAGCTGGTATTGTTGTTTCTTGAAGGGTTATTGAGTTGGTATTATTGTTTCTTACTAATCCCGAAGTGTGTGTTAGGAGATGGATGGAAGCTCAGATGATTTGTCAGACCTAAGTGAGTCGGATGTCGAGGAATACATGGAGAAACCTTACCAGGAGCTGCTGACTGGGAAGTACAAAGTAAAGGGTCCAAATAATACCCTCAGATGTCCTTTTTGTGCTGGAAAGAAGAAGCAAGATTACAAGTACAAGGACCTTATGCAACATGCAACTGGTGCCGGTAAACTTTCTTCTAATAGGAGTGCTATACAAAAGGGTAATCATCTGGCACTTGCAAAGTATCTTGAGAAAGACCTTGCAAATGAAGCCGAGCCCCAACCTGAGCGCATGGTTGCTGCTCAAGCTGCAGCCAAAGGCGAAGAGGCTGAGTTGTACTGCTATCCTTGGACGGGTATTGTTGTCAATATTTTGAGAGGTTTAAACAATGAGGAAGATGCAAACAGTAGTGGCTACTGGTTAAACAAGTTTGACAAGTTTAAGCCTTTGGACGTCAAGGTTTTCTGGGATGGCGACAACAAAGTTGCACAAGGTGTTCTGAAGTTTGAAAATGATTGGAAAGGGTTCAATAAAGCTATGGAGTTTGAGAAGTCATTTGAAACTAATAGGCATAGTAAGAAGGAATGGAAGACTTTTGCAGAAACCCCTGGTCTGGGTATATACGGCTGGTTTGCACGAGCTGATGATTACAAGTCAGAAGGGCTGGTAGGTAGCTACCTACGTGAAAATGGGGTTCTAAAGACTGTCTTAGATATAATCAAAGAAGCTGAAGACGATAGAAATAAGGTTGTTGCTAGTTTAGCTAGTGAGATAGAATTAAGGAATGCTAATTTGGATGAGATGCAGATAAAGTACAATTTGAAGACATTGGACCTGAACAGGGCGCTTGTAGAGAAAGATTCTCTTCATCGTTCATTTTGTGAAGGTTATGTTACATCTCTATGTCTACTGAAAACTTATTTAATTCTAAGTATTTACTTCCCCCTAGTTCATGTCATGACAAATTCTGATATGTAAACACATCTTGTCCATCTCAGAAACTAGAAATTTACAGTATGCTGCCCTAAACAATGTTACGAGGATTCTCGATGAGCAAGAGAGGTTACATGCGCAGTTGCAGAAGAGGAAGACAGAGCTCAATTCCTGGAGAAGAGAATTAGATAAACGTGAAGCTTTAACTGAACGTGACAGGCAGAAACTTGAAGAGGAGAAGCAAAAGGTGATTGCGATGCTAACAGAACATTCTAGAATAT
The DNA here is from genome assembly GCA_019722365.1 of Lithospermum erythrorhizon. Taxonomy (NCBI): domain Eukaryota; kingdom Viridiplantae; phylum Streptophyta; class Magnoliopsida; order Boraginales; family Boraginaceae; genus Lithospermum; species Lithospermum erythrorhizon. Next base: position 32,296 of record JADFUC010000652.1, read on the forward strand.
CTGAGATTGCAATGACAAAATGTTTTCTCTTCGAGTGTCGTCCTACACAACAGTGTTAGAGTTTGCAACTCTTCACTGAAAAAATAGTGATTAGTAGCAAGTTACAACTTACAACACAGAAACTTCACATCTCGGCTTTATTTGAATAGACTAAATTTTCTATTCTACCCCCATTCCCATAGTCATGTAATTCAAACTTGAGTATAAATTCCTTACTTGGGAAAAAATTGGTTGCGCCAAAAGCCAATTAAATTTTGTCTTCTTTACTAGTCAAACTGATATGTTTTACTACGTGATTGTCCTTTTAGAACGACATGATGAACAATGAACTGCATATGGCCTCAGAGGAGCAGATGAGAGCCGATGAAAATGTTCTCAGGTTGCTTGAAGAACAGAAGGTACTTCCTGGTGATTGTGCTTGTAGTTCAATCTATGTTGACTTATGCCTTCCATGTTAAGCTTAATGTAATTTTTCTGATTAAACTACTTGGTGGCCAATATTTAGAAAGAGAAGGAGACCGCTCTAAAGAAGATACTTGATTTGGAAAGAGATTTAGATGCCAAGCAGAGACTTGAAATGTATATCGAAGAGCTCAAGGGAAAAATAGAAGTGATGAAACATTTGGGAGATGATGAAGCAGTTCAGAGGAAACTCAAAGAGCTAAATGAAGAATTGGAAGAGAAAAATGAAGAGATGCAAGGAGTGGAAGATATCTTACAAAGACACTTTATATATACGAAGAGCGTCAAAGTAATGAGCTAGAAACTGCACGGAAGAGCTGATAGAGGTATGGTATATGGTATATAAGTCTTTCCTGGTATATTTATTACATTGTTAGATATCTTTCTTAGTTGGTTCAAGGGTGCATATTTGATTTTGAAGTCACTTCATTTAATTTAAAATTGAAGTCTGGATCTCTCTTATTCCAGGGCTTGAAGGAGATGCTGACTAGTAATCGATGCCATGTTGGTATAAAAAGAATGGGAGAACTTGATGAGAAGACTTTTCAGAGGGTATGCAAGGAGAGGTTTGCCCCTGCTGAAGCTGAAATCAAGGCGATGGAATTGTGCTCCTTGTGGCAGGAAAAACTCAAAGATTCTACGTGGCATCCCTTTAAGACTATTAAAATCGATGAATCAAGAGTTGAGGTGTTTAATGTTGCTTTTACTTGATCAATGACTCTTTCTTGTGCCTTTTCATTTAGTTCATTTAGAGATTGTAACAATCTCCTATTTATCCATAAGGAATATGCATTTAGCATCTGTAAGCTGGTATATACTTGTTTCCTCCTTTATTTTATAAAAAGAAAATAATGTGTTCAATGATGCAGAAAGTGCTGGATGAGGAAGACGAGATCCTAAAAAACCTGAAGGAGGAATGGGGCGATACTGTCTACGAATCTGTAACTGGAACATTGCAGGAGATTGAAGAATACAATCCTAGCGGGAGATATCCAATCGCTGAGCTATGGAGCTTTAAGGACGACAGGAAGGCCACACTGAAGGAGGTAATAAGCTACATTCTCAAGCAAATTAAGTTAGCTAAGCGCAAGAAATGAGGTTTCAGGTGAGTATGCAATGTATCAAAACAAGCATTTGCAGGACTAAAATGTTTTACTAGGATTTTAATGTAACTTTCTGAAGAAACCCTAGACTGATATCTGGTCATCATTATGTATCGCGCTTTGTCGAATGATGGTTGTTAATGCATCAATGCTAGTAGACTTGATCAATGACTACAAATTTTTTCATTGAAAATCTACAAGCATTATGGAGCTGGGACACACATCTACAACCTTCATAATTTTTGTCCTTTCAGATACATTTCACTTTTTCCCCTGAATAAGTAACATGTCCATTTTCGATGCCTAATACGCCTAAATTATGGTATTTTAGTATTTTCAAAGGGGAGGGTGTGTTATTTTGCCAATCATTGTGATTTATCATGTTACGCTTACCAGATGAATTGGTCCTCCACTCCTCCCCACTTCTTTCATATTTTGATGTAATTAGTAGTGTGCTTTAAGTTGGTTTCCTTCAGTCAGGTAGTATAGCAGTCGTTCACCAAACTGGCAAAAAATGCACCTACTAGAACAAATGAAGTTGACAATTACTCAAGTAGACACTAGAGATGTTGTGGTACGCTTCAAAACGAAAACCACAAAATCAGTACTCGATTTTAACAACGGACAAGTACGCACTATCTATTCTAGACCCCTTCACGTATTCCAAAAACAACAGACCATGCATGGAGTCAGGAGGCAATGATCTAAAGTCACACTCAGAAACAGTAAAAGAAAAGGGACAAAATTACTATTCTGCCCCCTATTTATTATATTATTTGAAGTTTTATTTAGGAGTAAAATAGTCGTTTTTATTGTTTTTACTTATTTGTTCCGGTGTGGATTTAGTCACTACTAATTGAGGGGGGACAGTCTAAAGAAATATAATATCTCTATAATGAAAAGTGTACTAGATACTCCCCAACCTTACGTTTTATAATAGTTATTTTTTAGTCGGAATTTTTTTATAATTATGGTTTTAATATAATAAGGCTTAACGTTTTATATTTTAATTTAATTTTAGTATTTTTTTAACCCAAATAAAAACAACCAAATAGGTAATGCTGATTGATTGTCGTTTGTATTTTGATATAATTTTTGATTATTTTTTTATTTATTAATTTATGTGTAAAATGGTAACGATAATAAAAAAAAAATGGAGGCAGTATTACTTAATAGTAATAACATTTTAAAATCCCGCCAACATTCATCTCCAATACAGAAAAAAATCAAGACTTCAATACCAGGCTACCCCTATTCTCTAGTAGGCTTACCCCTTGTTTGATTTTTTCTTCTTTTTTCTTTTCCATAGTTTTTTAGATATAAATCAGATTTAGATAAAACTATTTTGTTAATAATGATAAAGTATGTTTGATATATTTCTTCTATCAAATATTTCATATTATACAACCTTTTGAGGTATGGAGGGTTATGTAACAACCAAGTTTTTTCCTTCACTTAAGTTAAAATAGCTTGTTTATTTGTTGTTTGTCTGAGTCAACTCAGTGGAGCTCATTTAGAATAGGGTATTTATTTTTGTTTATGTGTAGAATGTTGAAATTAAGTTGACTCGGTTGTTAAGAATAGTGTGTTTATTTGCTAAAGATAGTTTGTTCCTAGCAGGGTGCAACTGGTGCTGGTAAACTTTCTTCTAATAGAATTAAAGGGTAATCATCTGGCATGCAAAGTATCTTAGGAAAGTCCTTGCAAATGAAGCTGAGCGCATAGTTCCTGCTCATGCAGCCAAAGGGAGAGGCTGAGTTGTGCTGCTATCCTTGGACAGGTATTGTTGTAATATTTTGAGAGGTTTAAACAATGAGGAAGATACAAGCATTGAAGTGGCTACTGGTTTAAGTAAGTTTAAGCCTTTGGACGTCAAGGTTTTCTGGGATGGCAACAACAAAGTTGCACAAGGTGTTCTGAAGTTTTGAAATATGGAATTTGAGATAGTAAGAAGGAATGGAAGACTTCTGCAAGATTTCCCTAGTCTGTGTGTATATGCGGCTGGTGATGATTATAAGTCAGAAGGGCTGGTAGGTAGCTACCTACGTGAAGACTGTCTTAGATCCAATGAAGGAAGCTGAAGAGGATATAAATAAGGTTGTTGCTAGTTTAGCTAGTGAGATAGAATTAAGGAATACTAAGTTGGATGAGATGCAGATAAAGTACAATTTGAAGACATTGGACCTGAATAAGGCAAAGATTCTCTTCATCGTTCATTTGTGAGAAGGTACTATTGTATTTTAATGAAAACTTATATTCAATTCTTAGTATTTACTTCCTCTAGTTCATGTGATTGACAAATTCTGATATGTATGTAAACGTATGTCCTTCTCAGGAAAACTAAATTTAAGGTTAGAAACAATCTTACGAGGATTCTTGATGAGCAGAGGGTTACATGCATGACAAACAGTTGCAGAATAGGAAGAGAGAGCAAATTCTTGGAGAAGATAATTCGATGAGCACATGAAGCTTTTAATTGAACGTGACAGGCAGAAACTTGAAGAGGATAAGCAAAGGTCATTACGATGTTGATAGTATTTCTTTGTCTACGATGTTGATAGTATTTCTTTTGTCTCTAGTTCGTATCTAATGGTATACATGCAAAGAGTTTGCCATCTAAGAGTGCAAAACATCTCTCTTTTCCATTCATCCTACATTTTAGAATTGTAACGATTGCAATGACAAAATATTGTTTCTTCTAATGTCATCCTACACAACAGTGTTGGAGTTGCAACTTCAATTTTTTTTGGGTATAAACTCTTCATTGAAAAAACTAGTGTTTAGCTCGAGTTACAACACAGGAAACTTTAAATCTTGGCTTTATTTGAATAGACTAAATTTTATATTCTACCTATTCGATGTTTATGTAATTCAAAAACTTGATTGTAGTTCCTTAGGAGGAAAATATTGGTTGTGCCAAAAGCCAATTAAATTTTGTCTTCTGCACTAGTCAAACTGATATGTTTTATGTGATTTCATTTAGAGCGGCGTGATGAACAATGAGCTGGATATGGCCTCAGAGGAGCAGGCCAGCGAGCTGAGTAAAATGTTTTGCTTGAAGAACAAGAAGGTACTCCCTGGTGATTCTGCTTGTGAGTGCAGTCTATGTAACTTCTGCTTTCCATGTTAAACAATACAGCTTTTCAGTTAAAATGGCAGTGGCCAATATTTAGAAGAGAAGGAGACAGCTCTATGAAGATACTTGATTTGGAAAAAGAAATCTAGATGCAAGCTAGAGACTGGAAATGTATATCAAGAGCTCAAGGGAAAATAAAGTGATGAAACATTTGGGAGATGATGAAGCAGTTCAGAGGAAACTCAAAGAGCTAAATGAAGAATTGGAAGAGAAAAAATGAAGATGTTTAAAGGAGTGGAAGATACATTACAAGGTAGCTACAACCTTGTACAAGGCGTCAAAGTAACGACGAGCTAGAAACTGCACGGAAAGAGCTGATAGAGGTATGGTATATGGTATATCGAAGACCGTTCTACATATTCATGCTACACAAGAGATGAAAATAAGTTCTTGTAGGTTGGCCGCTACTGTTGATTGACCTGCACCAACAGGCTTATCATAACACAGTGGATTCATCATACAATACTGGAGTATCAGTACACTATCATTTTTTTTCATTTTCAATATGGTTCATTATAAACAATCAACCAAACAAACATTAGTAGAGTTAGGGAAGAAATTCTCTACTGGCTAGAAACTTAATCTCTTTCCTGGTATATTTATTACATTGTTAGATATCTTTCTTGATTGGGTTCAAGGGTGCATATTAAGATTTTGAAGTCACTTCATTTTGATTTAAAAGATTGAAGTCTGGATGTCTCTTATTCTAGGGCTTAGGAGATGCTGACTAGTAATCCCGGTGCCATGTTGGCATAAAAGAATGGGAGGAAACTTGATGAGAGAAGACCTTTTGGAGGTATGCAAGGACAAGGGTTGCCGCTGATGAAGCTGATAAAGCATTGGAATTGTGCTCATTGTGGCAGGGGAAAAACTCAAAGATTCTAGGTGGCATCCCTTTAAGATGATCAAAATCAATGAATCCAAGAGTTGAGGTGTTTAATACTGCTTTTGATCAATGACGGCTCTTTCTTGTGCCTTTTCGTTTTTAGTTCATTGAGATCTGTAGCATCTGTAAGCTAAATATATCCGTGTTTCCCTCTTTATTTCACGAAAAGAAAAATAATGTGTTCAATAACATGAAAGTGCTCTTTGAATGAGGAAGATGAGATTCTGAAAAACCTGGAAGAGGAATCTTGGCGATACTGTCACTGCGATTCTGTGACCAGAACATTGCATTACATTGAAGAATACAATCCTAGAGGAGATATCCAATCGATAAGCTATGGGCTTTAGGACGACAAAGAAGGCCACACTAAAGGAAGTAATAAGCTACAATTCTCAAAGAGATTAGAAGTTAGCTAAGCCTGAGCGCAAGAAATGAGGTTCCAGGTGAGGATGCAATGCATCAAAACAGGCATTTGCAGGACTAAAATGTTTTACTAGGATTTTAATGGAACTTTCTAAAGAAACCCATTAGGGCTCATACCCTCAACTGTTATCTGGTCATCATTATGTATTGTTTTGTCGAATGATAATTTTTTCCATTGAAAATCAACAAGCGTCATGTAGCTACATCTACAAGTTTTATAGTTTTTTTTTTCTTCCTTTCCCATACATTTCACTTATTTTCCCTCAATAAGTAACCTGTACATTTTTAAGCCTAAGCCATACAATATACCCAGCATATTATTTATCCCTAGCGGTACCGCTAAGAAGCTCTCTTTCAACTTCCTGAATGTGCAAGATGTGAGCAAGCTATCCGAACCTGCCTGATGGCTAACGCCGACCCTCTCAACCTCCAACAACTCTGCAAGCTTGTTCAACCCACCATGAAGGCTATTGCAGAACTTCATCAAATGCTTGATATCATAAATGACAGGAAAGTACATATTGATCAAGCTAAAGAACCCAGCCTGTGTATCAGGCAAGCCCTGGCAAGTCAAAACCTTGACAAATTTTAAAATCACTTATCCACTATAGGCGTTACCCAACACACGGTCTCATTCAACACAATCCCCGACGACATCAGGAGCTCGCCAAACCTCCTTGCATCAATGCCCTTCTCATTGTTCCTCCTGAAGTCGATGCCACTCTGGCGCAACAACTCAATCGAATCAGTTGCAAAAACATCCTCATTCAGGTTGAACTCGCAGAAATTGAACTGCCAAACGCAATACTTATCAGAACCACAAGTAGGAAAATTCCCATCTTCATCCGAAAACGTAAGACCTAACTGAATCAACTTCAACATATCAACATTGTCCTTAAGTGTCTGATAATGATAGTCATTACTACTCTCGAATTCGCCTAAAAGACGAAGAACAATGCCTGGAAACTCAGTATCCATAGCTATATAAGGATACTCATCAACAATTTCACATATCAATTGAAACTCTTCCTCAAGATTATCACTCCAAACCTCTCTAATATGAATTGAATCACTTTTAGGCAACAATGACATTTTTGTTCAAAAATTCAAGTCCTCCTCAACCAAAATTCATCGATTTCAGTTGAATTTAATTGATACCTTTGACCATAAAGATGGAATCTTTTTGATATTCTGCAAATAACCCAAAAGTTATTCAATAAAAAAGCCACCAAATCTGGAATTAAATTGCAAAAAATGATAAATTCACCAAACTAATCAATACAAAACATAAATTAATACTACTATTCAAAAAGATTGTCTCCTTTTTTTTCAATTGTAAATAATTAACAAACTTACCATATTTAATATTTTAATCACCTTATGTAACTTTATTTTAATCAAAACGATCATGTCAATAAAAATTCAATCTTTTGATCAATTTTCACCAAATACTATACAACATATGCAAATATATATAAATTCAAAAAGTACATTTTCACCAAATATCATGCAACATATACAAATATATATAAATTTAAAAACTCAAAACTAGACGATCATTTAAAACGAAGGTATTAATCAATTTCCTTTCTATGTTAAAAATAAATGCTAAAATGCAAAAAAAAATCATACCTTCTTTAAAAAAAGATTCGACTTTTGATCATAATGAACTTGTGGAAATCACCCAAAATTCGAATTTTTTATTGAAAGTGTGTAGATTGAGAAAATGGAGGACATAGTTAAGGTGAAATGTATGGTTGAGAAAATGGAAAGGTTATTTATAAGGTAGGATAATGTAAATCATAGTTAAAGAAATTATAATTAAAGAAATTATTGATTAAATTTTAATCATAGTTAAATTACTAATCATGTAATAGTGATTAAACGTAGAGAGCATTGATGACCTAGTGGTTAGGAAGCGCTTCGGTGGCTTAAAGGTCACGAGTTCGGTCTGGAATTTGTAAGGGCGGTGGGTGGGTTTGAAAAAAAATGTAATGATTAAATAGTATGTCACTTTGGGTTAAATCACGTGAATATTGTTTTGGCATAAATTTGAATTTCATATAAAAGCTAAATTCTACAATTTATGGCATTTAGAAATGCAATTAAAATCGATAAAAGGAGTTCGTATTTCGGGTTCATATTTAAATACATTGTTGCCCATTGTAGTATTTTACTGCTTTATTCTTCTTGGTCTAGATTTAGATATATAAGATGAGAAGATATAGTAGTTAGTAGGTATAGCAGTTGGTTTACAATAAGACTAAAATTTTGTATTTCCTAAACCGCTTTTTAGAATGATAGATTGATTAGAGTGCGTTTGAATAACTTAATTTATCTAGTAATTTATTTTTAACTCAACTTACTTCGTTTTGTCTACTTTTGATGTTAAATTATGATGTTTTAATAGAAGATACCAAGTAATATTGATATATCACAAGTTAGTTTATCCGTGATGAGAGGAAGTTGTAGCATAAGCCCTAACACAACAATTTAAAGAAGCTTTCTCAAAATGCCGGCTGAAAGATATTGAGTTGGAATTAATTCTAGCCCAGGATTCGCTAGTTAAGGATCATTACGTGAAAATTAAGGGGCGGATAACTTTATGCACAAAGTCCCTTTTATTTGGATTTTAAAAATATTGATTTTAAGAATGAGTGATTACCTTCTACGATCCTATTTAATTATAATTACTGAATTTCGAGTATTGAAACACTATAATTGAGAATTAAATTATAACCTAATACTGTATGGAGTAATATTTTTGAGCACATTTTAGTGATCACTCAAAAAAGTAATGAAGGAAAGCACTACATTAAAAAAAGTTGTTAATGGAAAATGAAGTTAGGATTGCCCCCTTTTGGATCCATTATTGATATGATGACCACTGACCAGCAATCAATGTTATGGGAGTGTGAGCTTAAAGACATCACCTAATGTCTAAAGATGGGTTTAGTGTAGTAGTTTGCTAATAAACAAAGCATTCATTATCATCAACTCATCTTTTTTCTTTTCAATTTTGAGCAATTCAAATGAAACTCATACACTGATATTAACTCGGACAAACCTTTAAGCTATAAGATTGTTTCAATGATTCTTTATCACTGAATCAGTTTCATATTCTTGTAAACAACTTAAGTAGAAAACCACTTAAAATTATTAGAAAAAGTGAAGTTCATTTACTCACTAGCTGATAATATTGGCCTTTGCTATACCATTCTACCTTACAGCAAGTATTATTTCCTCAGTCTGAATCTTCTCCAGTCTTAGTCCGGGGTAATTGCATACTAACAATATCCTGTCTAGGTAGGGGAATTGGTCGGTTATTCCCCTGCTCGTTAGCTAGTTGAACGCTTTCTGGGTGTGTAAGTGCAAGGAGGTGAGTACCCTCCCTGTTCTTGCGCATAACGAGGTATGTGATGCTCGCTAAGTAAATCAACATTCCTGAAAATCCCAATATTCCGCAAAACACAACCCCAACTTTCGGTAAGTGACTTGAACGCAGTGAATTAACTAGCTTCTCCGCCAGATAGTATATATTGATCCCCATAATGAAGGAGCCAATAACCCATGTGGTTGCAGAGATCTGCCAAATCAGAATACAGTAAGATACACCGAAAAATAAAATGTTTCCATGTCCTTCAATCTGGTAAATGGAGCAATATATTTCTCTGCAATTTGCTCATAGATACAAATGATACTGGAAGCAATGGAAATCAGGGAGAGGAAGATGATTTCTCACCGCTTTTGAGTTAACGTATTGACCCATCTTGGTTTTGCTGCTAGTGAACTTCAGAAGTGGGATGAGTGCAAATGGTAGTTCAAAAGATAATATCATCTGGAATCAAAAACCAAAAACAAAAAATAGATGCTTATGTTCAGGTAATCTAAGAGAACGTTTCTGCACAACACTTCCAAATACAACCAACTGAGATCTGACTGATACTTTTGAACTCAATATTATTAATCACAACAAACAAGAAGACAATCATCAGAAAATGAGGTTTTATTGGCCAACTAGAAGGCATATATTATTGGCCAACTAAAAGGCATATAGCAGAATCTCAATGAAGTGATAGCAAAATTAAGGTAAAAACAACAGAACACAGTTCTTGACGGTAAGTCTCAATGAATGCAGTGCATACCTACACATAAAATCATTCTAGTACTATACTGTATTAGTTTTGATAAATTACCAAAAATCATTCTAGAGGCTCATCCTATATCTCTCTTCCCCCCAAAAAACATGCTTAAAAGATCAATGTTTGGTACAAAAAATCTAGAAGCGTACTGATTCTAAGTAAACTGTAAGGAATGAGAACCACCACAAGTACAGGACAAGAAGAGCGGACACGTACCGAGGCAAGAATAATCAAATCTCCAGCTCCAGCAGAGCCACCAATAATAGCAACAATTAGACTAGGTACTATAGCCAGGGAACGAGTTAAGAAGTTCCGGATCCATGGCTTCAAGCGTAAATCAAGAAATCCCTACATCAAGGTACATATGAATATATTAGATATACTAATGCTCCCAGACCTCACTTTGATATAAATGAACAAGTATATGGTCTTTAAACTGTTCTTTCAACAACATAAATAGCAGAAAAAAAGTTGGATACGTAAAAATGTTTCACATGTATAAATGGAATGACACTTATACTATGTTATCAATTTGAAGATCAGCTCACTCATATGAGTAATATCTAAGCAAACAACTATTGTCAAAATCCTAGACAGTGTATCTACCCTAGTAGTCTAGTGAACAGATGCCAGATAGCTCTCTTTCTAAAAGGGTAGCTTTTCACTATCTCCTTCTTGTCTAAAGACACAATTACAAGGGATGGCTAAGGTAAACAAGATGATGTAGCCAACTGGATACCTGCATAACATATTGTCCAGCATAAGTTCCAGTTATTGTAGAACTCTGACCTGATGCCAGTAACGCAATTGCAAATAGCTTGGAACTCCAATTACCTAACACGTTTTTCAGGAGGAAAAATAATTTCTCATTAAGAGTCCCAAAAGAAAGAAACCGGACAGTAACAGTATTTTAGTTTGTAGGGAGAATCAAACCATACTTTCAGGAGGAAAGAGGCTTTGTTCAAGTCCAAATCTTTGCAGCTCTCTTGGTCTTTTGAGTTCAAATTTCCAGAATTGCAAACTGCTCCACTTACTGAAATTACTGATACATTTATAAGGAAGGCCACCATCAGAGCAAAGCCACTTTCTAGTAGATAAAATCTGCATGCCTCCTGTAATCAGTTAGAGCATAAGGTTTCAGTACTGCACCTGATAGAGAATTTTATATTGAAATAGATATAATTAAATGGTAAGAATTAAATGATAGAGCATAAGGGACCCTTGACAAAACCAAAGTTTGTGTCACAGTTCCTACTGCATTTGTGTCACAGTTCCTACTGCAAATTTTATCACTAAATCGCAACATTTATAGTTTTTATGGGATGAGAGAATCAAAAGGCTTATACAATTATGATGAGAAGACTGGTCAAAAAAGTTATTAGTCGTTTAAGCAAAATCTAATTCTATTTTTTTTTCATATTCAAAAGCTCGCAAGATAATGATAGAATATTGATCGAAGGCTGAGTTTCATGGATTCAACTACGTGAACTTATTTATCAAATCCTCTTAGGCTATTCTCTGCAATGAAAGGATGAGCAGTCTCACACACATAAAAGAAAACATATTACCTTGATACCAGTTACCGATCTAGGTATCTTTCTTGAGAGAACCAAGGCGGAATGGAGGAATAGATTGTGACTGCAGTGATGTTAATAAAAATAATGAAGGATAATGGAATTGATGATTATAAATGATCGACGTGAGACCTATAAATAACTTACGGCATAACCATTGCCCCAAGAAGTGAAATTGCTAATCCTGTTGCACCATTTCCTTTCAGTTGAGGGACAAAAAGCCCACTGATAACTTCTGAAGCATTCGGCTCAGCATACTTCATCTCCACGAAAAAACATGCCGCAATTGTTAACACCAGGAAAGCAATAAAGATCTCAAGTTTCCTCACCTAAAATAAATAGAAATAGAGATCAAGACTAAGGCAAATCAAGATAAGAAAGAGCATGCTATGTTGCAGGCTGTGGCAAAGAAAATTGTACAAGTCTTCTTATACCCCATATTGCTGCAACAATAGCAGGATTAGTGTACTAAGTCCTGTAATAAGCACACCAATCCATAATGGTATATTGAAGAGCATTTCCAAAGCAAATGCTGTGCCGATAACTGAACAAGAAGAAAAATGAAAATATGAGCAAGGACCACTCACGATAGAAATCGAAGAGGACAACACTTTACGTGTCATGAAAAAAGTATGAGATTGATACAACCAGTCATCCCCAGAGCATATTAAATCTTGTGAACTTGATAGACGTTGCAACAGGCAAGGTGTCAATTGAAAACTATAATGTTAGTCGTCTATACTCACACACTGCCACCATAAGTTCAAATTGAATCATATTGATACTGAACAGTAGGAATTCTTCCTCTTGATTTCTACTTCCTTCCCCCTTCTTCTTTATGTCTTTTTCTTTATCAAAGAGAAACGATTTTGTGTTTCTGGTTGTACCAGCACATCTTGAAGTATTATTTAGGAACTGCATAATTTTTCTTATCCTGTTAAACAATTCCAGTAACCCTTGAACTGATTGCCGAACTTTCTCTCTCAGTTAATTTTCCTTTTTCGAATCTCCACAGAAAAAAATGTCCGATGCAAAACATTTGGGAACAAAATTCAAAGTGAAGTGTTGAGCTAAAAGAGGAATGCCATCTTAATCCAATATAAAGTGCATGCTCTATAGTCTATCATTAGGAAATTAAAATACAACTGATAAGAAAGTTGTTAAATTTCACATTACATCATAAAGAAGATACGCAAACACTTAAAAATGTTAAGAACTTTTCGCATTGACTTGGCTGTGGTTATCACCACATTAAGCTAAAACGAACTCTATGGGTTTAAATGACATGATTTATATGCACGAGGTTCTGAATTCTGAACAATCTCATGCTCTAGGCTGATTAAAAAAATAAGTGAAAGGACTAATGATAGCAGATAAATTAAGTATACACAAAGTCACCTTCCGGAATGTCACAGGCCACGATAGCAATTTCTGCAAGAATCCATAAGATGAAGTTCGGCACCTTAGGGTACTCCTTTCGGCAATGTTCTGCTAAATGTTTTCCTACGATATAAGTATGTCAAGGAAATGATCAATTACTAAAACCCATGTATGAACTGAAGACTAACGGATCAATTAAACAGAAAGGCACCAACCTGTAACCACACCGAGGTTCGCTGCCAGCGATTGGATAACAAGTGCCGCACAAGAAGCTAATAGAATGATCCAAAGTAACTACATAAGAAAGAAGAAAACATTGTGAGATACAGTTAAACATATTGATGAGAAGTATTAAATTTTCAATACACCCTTCGATCTTAAACAATTGACTTTCTCAAAGAAACATCAAGTCCCTGTATCTATTAAATTTGCATCATAAGTATTTGTCTAGTAAACATAGTACGCATGTCATGTTCTTAGCTAATAATTTCAAAATATAATTCTCACAATACATCTCCTAGCTACTTTTTTCCCCTTCGAAGTTCATCACATGTCACTCATGCAAGTGCTACACGTTAACCAGAATAAACAATACATACCCCGTATTTGTACTGAGCACCTGACTGCAAGTCGGTTTGAACTGAAAGCCATTCAAAGTAAGTACCAAAGAGAACAGTAAAAAAACAATTTCAATTCATATCAAATATGCTTACAATTTCCCGGATCGATGTAAGCAATGGAGACTAGAAATCCTGGTCCAAGATAAGCAAAGAAGTTCTTCCAACTTTTCTTCTGAAAATCGAAGGTTCGATTAGTACAACATTCTTCCACAGCCACAAACGAGGCAAAATAGTTGAAAGATTTATAGAAGTCAGACTATGAAGCAGCACTCCATTACTTAAAACTCTGTCCAGGCATAAACTATCCAACCACGATTAACCACAGTGATAAGTACAATTATGATCAAGAACCATTTCATGACGTTCTTATGCAAAAGTGATCGACCGATGAGGTGAAATTGTGGGAAACCAAAGTGATCAATCATCAAATCACTTACAATTAATCAACTAATCAAAATAAAGCCAAAGTAGCAATATTTTTTTATGACAAGTACGTATCAGAAAAGAAAAGAATTCTTCAAACTAGAAACTATTAAACTCACCAAGCACTTAATTCTATATAAAAATAGCAAAAAACTTGAAAAACTAGTCTAAACATCAATGTACAACTTCCTCAAAAGTTTCGACTCGAAAAATGAAAACTTCTTAGATGGACTATCATTTTTCTATTCCTAAAACCATGCCAAACTATGTTCAAACTTATTGCACTAGTAAAAATGTAAAATATTAGTCTTTACAACTCAAATTCACAATCCCAAGAACAAATCATGATTATGCAAAAAACCCAAATAATGAAAAAACAAATTGCACTACTGTAATAATGTTAACAAATATAAGGAGCAGAGAGTACAGAGTACTACTATTCTATACATACATCAGGTACAACAATTTGATCATATTCAATGTTCTCAATCAAAGGCTCATTGGACTGTCTCCTACTCTCCCCTCCATTGCTGGTGATGAACTGAGGCTGAGCTGCAGACGTGGCAGCCATTTCTTCACTCTATATCAATCCAAACAACCAGAAAAACATACCCATTTAGCTATAATTAATATAACAACCTCAATATGCATGCAAATATTGCAAAATATGGACATATTCACATGTATAATACAAAGTGTCATAAAATAGAAGCTAATGTATAATACAAAGTGTTATAGAATAGAAGCTACCTAAATCCACAAAAATTGAAAACATACATACAACTTATGGTTTAAATAAACTCTTGAATGATTTATGTAGATTTACTTACATAACCAAATCTTTTATGTAGGAATGTTAAAAGTAATGCATACAAGAAAAATTTATTATAAAAAATTTAGCGGGCGAACCAATATTACCAACAAAATGTATAGTGCTAATAAATTTATTTTCAGTAATAGACGTTTATTTTTCAAAAAATTAGAGACGGTTGTAAGCCTCCCCTAATTTAATTTCAATAGTGTGTGGATTAAAGGTGCAATATTTTTGAAGAAACATACGTGCAAAGGTCTGAAAATGGTGAGGTGGGGTGGTTTTTGATATTCCATGACACAATCTATATATACGAAAAGGGAGCATTTTGTTGTGTCAGTTGCACTTACTCTCAGACCTTTGACTCAGTTTGCTCTTTTCTGCTTCTAGATCTGACTATGGGGTTATTATTACTTTGTGATAAGAATTGTTTGGTATGAGTTTTATTTGATAATTTAAATTGGAATAAATTAATTAATTCACCATCTTGTCATAAATAGAATTTCGATTGCCAGTAAATAAACCTTAGAGATGATAAATGGACATGGATTGCATTAAATTTTAACTGATTAGTTTTGAGTTACATTTTTTATCTTAAATGCTTTTTATTAAAAGCGAGGTTAAATAGTTAAATCCGTAATTTATAGATTAACGTTAAATGCTGTTTTAGAACAATGTCCTTAAATTGATGGTAGCAATGTAGCGTATGAGTAATTTTATTTATATTTATATAGTATTTCGCTTCATTCACCATGATAAATGAAAGGAACTTTTTAGGCTAAGACACTGAAGCTATCTTTTAATTTTTAAATGTAATTACTACGAAGCTTATTAAATGCTTGTGAAGCCGGGCCTTCCTTTCGCTTTGTGTCTTGCTTGGCGCGCAATATCGTTAACGTAAAGGCAGCTACAGCGCAATTTTAAGCGATTTAAAATAAGCTATTTTACACAATACTACACAAAAAGAATAGCAGGCAATTTAAAAATATTTTACGTAATAATGAAATAAAGCGTGGCACCGTTTTAAGCCTTTATTACACTTGTTCCCTTTAAATCCACAGCCCTTTTCCCCAATCGTCGATTGCACAACTATCCATTTGTTAATTTCATTTTCGAGCTTCACCGTACGTCTATTTTACCTAAAATAATGTTAGAATCTTGATTTAATTACGAGACTTCATGGACCATGTGGATGTTAGTAATGCATTCCAAAGCGAGGATTCTGGAACCATTTTAGGCGAGGCATAAAAACTCTTTAAAAATCGTTTGAGGCCCGATATTTCGGTAACATCAATTTCTCAAGTGATGAGTTCATTTCTCAAGTGATTACAGTACAAAATAAAAATCCAATCTTTAACTTAAAAATGGATCCTTTAAATATTTTTAGTGGGTTTAGAGATTCATATTTTATGGTTTAATTTGTTGATGTAAGCATTCAATTGTTGGGTTTATTGTGGTGGGATAGGGGTGAGGTGGGGAGGGGGTGAGGTGGTGGGGGGGTGGGGGGTGGGATGAGGTAAATGTAGAATTGGAGTGAATATGTTAAAGAAGAAAGTGATGGATTTATTTTAATTATGTCAAATATTTAAAATGTGGCCTTTATCACTAGTCACTATCTTAATTTAAATGATAAGGACCAAATGAATCGTTTAATATGGGGTAATATAATAGTCATTTCAAGTTTTATCTTTTGTGGTATAATGTAAGGATAAAATAGTTATTTAGATTCATTGTGTTTTAGAAATAATATATACGTTTTATGTTTTTAATGAAAATTAGATACAGGGTGTGAACCAACTGTTATTGAATATGCACCAAACCAAGAAAAAAATAGTATAAAACTGCTAGAGACAAAGAAGAATAAGTTTAGAAATAACGTAAAAAATTATAGAATAGTTTAGAAATATCTTGACCAAAAATCTAAATAAAATAGAATTTAAATAACGTTTTTAAAATATTAGTATAGAATTTTACCTAAACTATAGTCAAGTCATTGCAAATTAAGCATGATTGGTTCATCTCGCTTTCTCTAGCATGGTATGAGTGAGTGTAGAATAATGTAATTAATGTTCCTTAACAAAGTCTCCACAATTCTTTAATACAAATGTCATGCTTTACGTCGCAGTTCAACATTTAAAGGAGCGCCTTCGGTATAAATGATTACGTTTTTCTCAGAATTATATTGGAGTTTGATTCGATTTAAACATTTGATTTAATTCAATTTGATTTTTAAAATAATAAAAATATCAAAGTTTGATTTAGTGGTAATGTTTTAAGTAATGATTAAAAAATTTCAATATAGAAAAGAAGAAAAAATCAAAATATATATAGTTCGAACCAAATCGATTTAAACTCGATCAAATTCAAAAAATTTGATGATAGACTATAGTAATACCAACAAAGTATTATATGATGAAAGCCATTAAATGTGGCGGGCCGCATCTTGGAATATTATTTCAAAGGGGTGTAAATCGCGGAATGTCTTGATTAATTCGAGGCTAGAGGCTTAAAGCTTTTAATGAGGCAAATATGAAGTTTTCTTGGCCAATTTCGAAATCGTATTGCGTGAAAGTTGGGATACTTACAAGTGATAAGCCTTCCGAACCACTTTTATATTACACAGTATTAAAATTATTGTATCAATTTCGAACCTTAATCTTCCTTATGGACCAATCAATTCGAATAATCGGACAATAAATTGTTTAAAAAATATAGAACTTTCTTTGCATACCGAACGACGAGTTAAAGATTTGATCGTAACTAGGAATAAATATATATTCCCCGGTGCAAAGTTACATAAGCTGTGCTCCATTAGCTTCCAAGTTCCAAGCAATCAAACAATATAATATGCATACTATATTAGAAAAATGAATCATCAAGCAACCAAGAATTACATCTTTAATTATGAATCACGAATTCACAATAACTACAAAATACAGTACTTTTTTTCTTCCTATTAGAAATTCCATGGTACGTCAGGATGTGGTAGGATTGCCAGTGTTTTTTCAACTGGATGGAGCATAACTCAACCAAACGATTTGCTTAGATTTATAGTTTAGATCATCATCATTTTATTAAAATTAAAATTACATGAATCAATTAAGACTATAAAATTTATTCGTATTAATTTAACCACCAACTATCAAATTGGATAATTTGGAATGGAGGATTTGATATATTGGTTAAACACTCTTCACTAATCTCCTATAGTGAACTTTATCACCTTACCTCTACTTTATCACAGAATCCCTAGAACTACTCTTCTGTTTTGCATAATTTGAACAAATTCTTTATTTGGTTCTCTTTCTTTTTCTAAACGGAGGGTGCATGACAAAAGCTAGCCAAACTCATCCTCCATCCATTAATTTCAGAATATTCTAATAATGTGTTCATGCTCTCTTGCTTTTAATCAATCAACTTTACATGTTCATAGTCTTATGGAGATAATTTTCTTTTATATTAATCCAATCACTTTCATTGGCATACATGCATGTTTGGTGATACAAATGTGGTCTTGTTAGCATTAACTTGATGAGAACATTACACTTTTCTTAAGTTTCTTCATTAATTCTGCATTTAATTTCACGTTTATCCCATCTTTTTATTCATTATTTTAAATAATATAAAATTAATTTCACTGAATTTATAGGTTATACTAATATTTTCATCATATTTCTTAGTACGGACTACGGAGTAGTTTTCTTCAGTCTTAAAATGAGTTAGTGAACGGACTGGGCTGGGAAAAGCCCTTATTGGGCCATCCGGGTAACTCCCTTTATTTAAAAAAGATTGACTATAATTTTGAATTAAAATAATATTTATTTAAAAATGACATTGTCTTTTTAAGGGCTCGAAGTAATTACAATTACATGTTAAGTTTTATGTAAATTAAAGTTGAGTGTATCAATTAGAAGTTCGCGAGATAATTATCGAGACAATTGAGGCCTTAGGCGGTTTTTACGGTTTGATTCTGGCGATTCATGTCTCAGTGCTAGAAGTCGACACCACAAAAGTTTACGATCCACGTCTACTACCGAGACAATAAAACTTCTCATCAAAACCTCACAACCACCGTTTTTGGTGAATTTTCTTCCACTTTCAATATTTTTTTTCTATTTTTGAAATGTATTAAGTGTTGGATTTTGTTAATCTAACATTTTTTTACGATTTAGTACTATAATTTTCTTTATTCCTTTTGGATTAATATTTGTTCTTCGGTATCTTTCTCCAATTGATGATTACTTTACAGATACAATTTTATTCCTCGGCGTGAATATACTCCAAGATGAAGATGTATATCATCAGTATATTTAGAGAACTTTGGAGGTAGGCGTGCCGTGTATTGTTTAGTAGGAATACTTTGTGTTTAATACGTAGTATAATTTTAACTTTAGTAGATATCGATATATAATTACATCGATTTTAATGCGATTAGTTATCTTTAGGGAAGTCTTATGTTTAATTGATGTAAAAGTATCTTATTCAATTATCTATAATATATTTATAATTTTATGAATTAATATTAATCATAGATTTCGAGGTAAAAAAAAAAATTGTCAGCTAGAAGTCATCAAAGACAACATATGTTCGGATGTTCCATTTTCTTCGAGATCGTTTTTTTCAATTGCTTTTAAGATTGGAATAAGGATGTAATAAAGACAAAAAAAAATATTCATTTATGCACGTTATTCGAATTCATGATTGTATTTTTGGACCATTCTTTATTTTGATGTCCATAATGTCTTGATTTAATTGTCGACATGAATTTTCATATTTGATTGTTTAGCTTTTAATAATTTGTAGTGGTATTCAAACATTTGACAAATTAGTTGCTTAATGTTGATGTTACATACATGGACTATTATCTTATTGCACTTGCTAAATATATATTCATTCGAGTGATGATATCCCATCTTTCTTCATTTGTACTTCACTTTATATATTCTTACGTAATACGGAGTATTTCTTATTCTATCGTATCATCTCCGTGTTGACATTTGATAATAATCCAGGAACCTTTATTGACAAATGACAATCCTTTTTTCAATGCTCTAGTAATATTATGAATTACTTCATGACAAGTAGCCCTAACTTATGGATTTAAAATATTAACACTTATGGAATCATGTGCAAACATAATTATGACCTTATTATAAGGAATACATATATCATTAGATTGTAGAGGGAACGATTAATAGGTCTAAGTGGAAAAATATCATATTATGATTGCAAAATAAAACTCTTGAAACATAAAAGTGTGAGTTGTGTTTAACTTTCATTTTTATATTAATTCTTATATTCACACTTATTATAATAATTTCTATTGATGGAAAATATGTTTTAAAATTTTAAAAAATGAAACACACTAGATTGATAATTAATAAATAAATTGTTGCACATAAATTCTATGATAACTCAGCTTGTAGTTGGAGTTATACGATACTCTTACCAACTTATGTGTAATAGTTTTACTTTTAACATGTATGCTAGTGTCCTCTTGTTAATGCTGTCTTACGTCGTTATATAAAAATATTGGCAATAAGACATAATGGATAAAGTGTTTGATATAATCTTACCTTTTTTTTAATTTTATGATAACGTAGAAATAAATTCATTTTAATGCAATGAATTAGTCTACTCATTTTTGTATGATAATTATTCAATTATAAATTAAAAAATAAATATTCTAATCCAAAAATTACTGATAAAAGAATATATATACAAATTATTTTGTGATATGCTTATTACATTTCAACAATTGAAATGAAAGGTGTCCAAGTTACGTATCTAATCGCCCATAAGATTCTGGCCGTTGTCGAGTTTGAGATTTGAATTTTTTCGCAGTTAAATATTCAATTTAAATATTTTTATTTCAGTTGTATAATATTTGGTGAAAATTATCAAATAATAATAATATTTTCAATGTACTTTAATATTGACATTAAATTTTATTCAAATCAAAATTATGTTTATCGATGAAGGCGTAAAAGTTTGTTAATTTGGGTCACCATCCCGAAGGATAATGATCGTTTAGTATGGAGGAGTAATAGATTTGAATATTTTATTTTAAAAATTTAATTTTTAGTATAATATATATAACATGTTAGTTTTATGCTTAAATAAAAATATCTTTATCTATAAACATGTAATACAATAATTAATTAAATTTGAATTGATATACGAAAAGGAAATTAAAATAATGCTGGAGCAATATTGATTAGTAATTAGTAAACTAAATAAGGTATATTGTCATAATAATACTTATATTAGTTTTAAACACATATGAAATATAATGCATCGGTATATTCACAAAAAATACATTAAATGAATATGTATATATTATAGGTACTTATAATCAAAACTTTATTGATGAGCGTTCGATGCTCAAAATCGGTATCATCATCTTATTTGAATGAAGCTTAATGCTATGTTAAAGTTGTTATTTTATGTCAAATTGTGCCAGGTAATATTAATCATTAATATCTTATTGAGGTTTAACTTTTTATTAAAAAATTGTTATACGAAGATATAGTTTTTAAAAAGGCGTCTTAAATAACGATACATTGATTTTGATATAATTCATTTGGAATATTCGCGTCGAATAAAAAAAAAGGCATGTGTGTATTTTCTTTTCATTTTGTATGGTTAAACAGGAAATTTAATAAAAATATCTTGATATTATTAGGTTTTGTCTTGAGAATATTATTGATTGATATTGATTAAAATATGTTAAAATGAATACGTAAAATAAAATTGAATAGTAGAGCTATAAATTTCTCACTAACAATAATTGAGAAGTGATATTACTACAACAATAAATAAAATAACATAAGCTACATTTTTTATTAAAAGAGAAAAGTGATATTTCACAGCAATAAATAAAATTAAATAATATGTATTCTTTTATTAAATCTTGAATGAAGAAGAGTAAGGTAACAAAATTTTTAAATTTATTATTAAAATTATATTATTAAAATTATAAGGGATCACATATAGCTATAGACAAAATAAATTATAATACTCATCCAAAGTATAATTTATAAATTTATGTAAATAATTAATAACTTTATTTATTATCTTTATTTAAATATTTGAAACGTAAATCTTTACGTCTGGCGTCGTTTCTTGTTATATAAAATGTGATGGATTTGACATGGCACATTTGGATTCAGGGGAAGACATGCCATTCTTTCTCGGCTACGTTGGCGTTGCAACGTCTAGAGAAATAATTTGTTATCTATTGCAATTGATGTTGACTTGTGAATTGCTGATAGACAACACTGTTCTTAGCTTGTAGGGGAATGTCAACCTTATCTAACTCACTAACTGCCAGTTTGCCACCTTTCATCTAATTCACCCACCAGCTTACAACTAGGCTTAGTATAGAATATAAATAGAGATAAAATATATAACCCACAAATAATTGAGGCTTAGAATGAAGTAGTTGTAACAGCACATATTGCCCATACTTGATGCTACTATGTGCCAAATTCTAAGAACACCTAGTTCACAGTCGACATATATGTCCCAAATTTCAGGTACCTTAATCAGTCAAGTTTCTTAATGCGAACCATCCTTTGAGCGAGCATTATTGCTCGTTATTGTCGATTTGGGATTTTGAATTAACTCACTAAAGTACCTTTTTAGTAATCTTACTTACATATATAATTCATGAATTAAACATAAATTTATAAGAAATCAAAATATACTATATACTGTATATATATATGCAGCAATGTTGTTGGATGGTATTATTAATTGATAAATGATAGGAGTAATTGTGTATCCTCTCCATTAGGAAAAAAAAAGTAAACTTTGAGTATTCATGTTGAACAACGTACTCCTATGCATCCCATTGGCCAACGTCTGAATTAACTCGTATCCGATCCGGAAAAAAATGAAGTAAACATCTATTATTCATGTTGGACAAATCTTATGCCCCAAATTGACCAAATTTTGTATAAAGTGGCTGTCAATTGTTTATCGTCTTCATTGAAAAAACTGAAGAAACCATCTATTGTTCATGTTGGACGACTCTTATGCATCTAATTGGCCAAATCTTGTATTAAGTCGTTGGTCTATCGTCTCATTTGAAAAAATGAAGTGAACATCTCCTATTCATCATGTTGGACAACTCTTATGCATCCAATTGACCAAAGTTTTTATTAAGTTGTAAAATGTTCATTTACTGATCTACATAAAAAATGAAGTAAAGCATCCACTAAACATTTGGCTAACACTTAGGCTTAAGCTGTTATGCATGCATCCAATTCAATTTGGGGATGTATGTCCAATATGAATGGGAGATTGCTATATAAAACGAATGCGCTTATTCGATCATACATCTTATATTCAGTTTTGTAAGTACAAATTTAAATAAAGCATATATGCATATACACGATTCTAATTGGACACTAACCAAGCTCCATTACATTTGAGTGAACAGAGAAACATTGGAACTATGAGTACAACAGAACTTAAAAATGCTGAAAATATAGTTATTTCCATAACAAAATTGGCTTATAAGCAATGATATATGGAGCAATTTGTGCCATTTTGGACATATACTTCATGGCCTAATCTTGCAGGGAATTAGTCCTGACATTTATTCTCACCCTGCCAACTCCAAACAATATCCTTAAGTGCCGGCCGGACTTCCTTGTCGCAGAACTTCCTGTACTCAAATGTGTCACCGGAGGACTTCGAGAACTCGACCACCGCCACCTCCGGGGCCACCTCGAATACCTCCGCCACCACCGACAACTTCCCTTTTCTACCCTCACAACCCCCCTGCATCCTAACCTTGTACTCCTTGGTAGATATTACACTAAAATTCAGCTTCTTAGCTACTAATTCCAGCTTTGTCATAATTGCTGAAACTGAACATCTAGATGTAAAAAGTGACCCTGATTTTCTCTTATTCTCGAATAAATTCGACAAATCAAAACCTGAGGACATTGATGAAATCAAATCAAATGCATTATAGAATGGTGGGGATGATTTTGATCTAACTAATTCAGGGTCTTTCAACTCATCTTTCAAATCAAGATTTTCTCGAACCAAAAACGAACTAGACCTATGGAAACTTTTCAAGAACCATGGACTCCTCATGATACCAGAAATTGATATTCTTTTTGCAGGATCAACTACCAAAAGCTTTGAAATTAGCCTTTTTGCATCAGGGGAAAACCAAGGTGGAAATTCATATTCAGCCTTGAAAATTTTCCTATACATCTTCATCATATTTTCATCTTGAAATGGTAAAAAACCAGCTAAAAGAACATAAAGAATTACCCCACATGACCAAATATCAGCTTTTGCTCCATCATACCCTTTTTTTCTCAATACCTCAGGAGCAACATAGGCTGGTGTACCACACTGAGTATGCAATAATCCATCTTGCCTTTGATGTTCATGCAAAGCAGACAAACCAAAATCAGAAATTTTCAAGTTCCCCTCTTCATCAAGAAGCAAGTTTTCAGGCTTCAAATCACGGTGATAGACTCCGCGGCTATGACAGAAATCGACAGCACTAATGAGCTGTTGGAAGTACTTTCTTGCAACATCTTCTTTGAGTTTCCCTCTTACAATCTTCGCGAAAAGCTCGCCACCTTTGATGCACTCCATTGCAAAGAAGATTTTTTGTTTAGTAGCCATTACTTCTTTGAGCTCCACAATGTTTGGATGCCTAACAAGGTGCATGACTGCAATTTCTCTCTGGATTTGCTCAATCATGCATTCTTTATTGGCTTGGTCTTTGTTGATCACTTTGATTGCTACACTCTCATTGGATTCAAGATTCTTGCCATAGTAGACCTTAGCAAAAGTGCCTTGGCCTAATAACCTCCCCATTTCATACTTCCCAAAAATCATGCTTCTTGTTCCATTTACAAGTGGTTTTTGATTCCCATGTTGAGAATTGTCTAAAATGTCTTCCATTGATCTATGTGATTTCTGAAAAATATTAGAACTTTGGTTGCTTTAGAAAAAATCAAAGGGGTGATAAGAGAATTAAGTATAAATATTTAGGAGGTGGGGATTGGTTGAATATGATGAAAGCCAGGATATATCTTGCAAATATGTCTTCCTAAGAGGAGAATTATTAAACACTATAGGGAATATTGGTTTTGATTTTATAGATGGAACATGTTTGGTCAATTACAATTAAATTGTGGTTGTAGAGTTGGGGGGGTTTAGTCTATTGGGACAAATCTTCAAAGTTTAAGAAGCTCCAGGATTTCTTGAAAGTTGGAGTGGAGGGAGTAGGCAGTGTGAGTTGTCGACAAATTTAAAAGAAGGATTTGTGGGGGCTGTTTGATACGAGTAATAGACTATTCTTTTATTGACCAAGAGGTAGAGATTAGATTTAATAGAATGCAAGAAAAATATCTCAAGAATATATTAGTGGCCAAGACTACCCACTGATAATGGGACAAAACATAGTGATTTAATGCTTAATTGAATTATTGGGGATAATTTTTTTTATTTAAATAAATAACATTTTCTTGATGTTGAGATGTAGGGGCAGATTATTTGGTTTCTACTCATCAAAATTAGGCTAAATTTTATAGGCCCCAAACTAATGAATATCGTTCAAATGAGGGATTAAACTTTTGAATAGGTCAGATTATCCCCTAAATAATTTTTTAGGTCAGTTTGCACATTAAACAACGTTTCAAGATCAAATTGCTCCATTGTCGGATTTTTTATTAAGGGTTAAATGAGATTTTTATACATATTAGAGATTTGGGGCAAAATCATAAATAAAGAAACAATTTAGGTCTCAATTAAAGTAAAACAAAAAAATAAATAAACCCCCACCCAATAGAGAATCATCCCCCTTCCCATTCCAACTTTATTACAACTTTATTACTACTCCTTGAAGCGGCTCTACCTCCGCCCACCAAAATTGTGCCTCCCCATCCCTTCCACCTCTAGCCTACTACGTCACCATCCAATTCTGGTTCAATTTTTTAATTCTCACCCCTCCCGATTTAAATCGAGTTTTAGTTTTTTAATGGTATTAGCATGAATTTGAATTTTACAATAATAGTTTGGTATTGCTGAATTTTATTACCATCAATTTGAATTAGTAGACTTGGTTTAATTTGAAGTTAAAATATTTGGTATTGATCATATGGATTTTGGATTTGAATTTAGCAGGAATATGTCTGCAAATGTTGTTATTGATGATGAACTGAGATATCTATGATTGTGGTTACAGGGGAGGATTTAGATTTTGGGGGTGAGTGGGGAGGATGGGGAAGACGATTAGGGATGGGGGTGTTATTTGTTTTTTCATTTTTTATTAATGATATAATTGATATTACTAAAAAGGCCTAAGTACTTTAGTGTTTTAAAAGTGTACCCAAAATTCTAGTATTTAGGAAAATCCAATTATACCCTTAATGAAATAATTAATAAGAAAATAATTCGACCTAGAAAAATTGTTTAGGGTGTAAACTGATCTAAAAAATTGTTTAGGACAACCTGATCTTTTTAAAAGTTCCATCCCTCATTTGAACGATATTCATTAGTTCAGGGGGCCAATGAAATTTAGCCTCAAAATTACAACGTTTGGTTGTATGGGCCCGTCACATAACTACCATATCTAATACTCGTTGGCATGGCTTGTTTTAAAGAAATTTGAAGTTTGAATTTTTCTAATAGTTTTGAAAAAACAAATTAAAAAGAAGAGATTAGTGAAGGGGGAAATAACATCACAAGGCAAAAGATACATATAAAGAACAATTGCATGTAACATAGTTTATGATATTTTGATTTTCCAATTCTCTATACATATGAGGAAAATCAATTGCATCAAACAAAAAATGCATAATTATATTGGTGTATGTGATTCTTGGAATTCAATCAAAGGTATAGTGATGTGATTTTGAAAGAGGGTGAAGATGGTTTGAATTTAGGGAAAAACAGTACCAAATCAAACATTGAACGATAGGATCAAATTCATGATGTGGATCACGAATTTAACCGAAACTTAACTGCAGCCAGAGTTTTGTAAAAGATGATTACCGTCATGCCAAGACCTATTATATTTATAGACAATTCATTACAATGTGAATACAATTTGAATTTGAAATATTTGAATTACAGCATCCTAAAACTTATCACTATATTTATACATTATCGATTGCTACAAGTTAGGAGCAACCCTAACTAACATTGACATAGTATTTTATCAAACACTTGGCATAGTTTGTTTCACATTGACTTGCATGAGCCTTTGATTTTTAAGTGATTGCTTCCATTGCACTTAGCTTTTTTATAGTTGATGTTCTCTTACCTTTCTTCTGCGCGTCGACTTAACTTGTGAAATATGTACATTTTTAAAGCAATGGTATTATTTAGGGTGTCAATTCTTTTTTTCGTTCATCGACAAATATCTTTCATAATATTTTTCGTTTATAACATTTATTTCGTATAAATATTAAATTTATAATTACTACAACAATTGACATGAAAATTAATTAAATTTGACAAAAAAAAATTCAATTTCAAAAAAACCACAATATTTTTAATACAATAAATAATATTATAATTTTTTAAAATTACATACAATATTATTCATCACTCGATAAAGCAAACATACATAAATTATTGAAAACGTACAAGAAAATACACAATAAAACATTATCTCAAATACTACATTTATTGCTCTCATGAAGGTTTTGGATGTGATCGAGCATTTTGTGCTGCATGTTGGCACGCCTATGGTCTTGTTGGGTTTGCCGGATCAGCAAGTTTGCAGTATTGAAACTTTTAAATCCGTAATAGTAATATTATCATGTCAATCTAATCACTACCTATATGATAATATGTCAATTATCAATCTAATCACTAATTTTTCAATCAATCCACATATCTAAATAACAGTGTGTATATGATGTAATGACATTTTTCAAAAAATTGATTAACAACTGTTCTAAAATCAGGCTCAATAACTTAATTCATTGTCTTATATAGATAACCTATATGTGTCCTTAGCATCTAACTCTTAATAACAAGGTTGTTCAAGTAGATGAGGTTGTTTGAAGGAATGTCTATACATGGAAGTAAAGTCAGGTAATATATTATCCCATATAACATCTTTGAAGATTTGGGGACCTATGTAATTGAATTATTTTATGGATTGGTAGGGTACTTAATATATATCCTTTAAGGTAATTAGTTTTCTTTGTCCAAGCATCTACATGAAGCTTATCTGATTATTATTTCTGTACATACTAGTGTCCTCGTGAGAATTAGATAATAATGACAATTTACTGATCCATTAGCCGCCTTAACCATGCTTTACCATCACCCCTCAAAGAAAAACTAGTGACTAGAAGACAAGAACAAATTAAAATTCACTGAAGAGAGATAATTATGTATTAGTTTTCAAATTCTTTAAGTTTGTTTTTGAGACGCTAATAAACCCTTCTTGAGTTTGTTAAGTACGTAGCCTTCGTCGGCCTCCAGTACCTCATTTTTGACATTTTCTTCAACCATGTAATTGACAACTGCAAGACTCCAAGAATAGAAGAATTTCTAAAGATTACAGGATAGGTCTTTGACATTTGCAAGCAATGTAAATAATATGTCACTTCAAGGGATTATTCTTATCTTGCTCGAGCAGAAAGGAAAATAAAAGCATTTATTTTAAGTAATTATTCTGATATACATAATAATGTTGAACTAGAAAGCTAAACTAAGTATTACAAAGCCCAGCAATCACAAATAATATTTTAATAAATATAATCACTTTTATATATCTGTGAAAGGTTGTATTGGTAGATAAAGGCAAGAAATTTAAAATGTAGCCTTAAATGGGTGAGGATATGTGATGAGTTTGAAAGAGAGTAAAAATGAAATGTGATTTACCGAATTTTCAAGTAATTGAGAAAATAAGCTGCTTAAGCTTCTGCTTTTAATTGCCTGTGATATTTAGCTAATAGAATAGTTGCGTAAAAGCTAGATAAATTGTCCACTTTACCGTAAATATGAGTTGTCATCATGAAAATGTCGCATAAAACTTTGTTTAAGTTCTGATCCTTTAAGAGAGATGAATAGCACGCTTTTCATATTTTCAAGCGAATAAGCCTTTCGGAAAATCGTCAGGAGCAGGACTTGAAAGCAGGACTTAAGCTCTAGATTCAGAGTCACATCTTCATTTAGATTACCATTTGGACACGGTAGTGTAAGCGGAATATAAGTCCTTCAGTCCGCTTTTTCGTTGCCAAAAGGGGCTTGAAAGCGGGACTTAAATCCAAGTCCCTCGCGCCGGATTTTTGACAATGTGTTATTCATTTATTTTATCTTTGTCCTTTTGTCTCCAGTGCTTCGGTATGAGCTTTTACAACGATACCCATGGTGTGTTCACGTTATCCTCCTACGTGTAGGCGAGAGCATAAAGCGTGAGATGTTCACGACGTTGGACAATACATGAATTGTAAATACCTCGAAATCTTAGTAGTAAAATGCGTCTTAAAGGTTGGGCATTCGACTCTATATCTTGAGGCGAGCTTATCAGCTGGCAGCACATATCATTCATATTCTCCATGCTTTTTATGCGTACACCCAGCAAAGTTGAAAACACATTTATGGTAAGAGACTACTGGCGAAGCGGCCGACACATGTTTACAATTTGAGTCATTTCGTCCAGTTATTTTGAATCGTTCATCGGCGTTGATGAACCGTTAACTTTTCAAGCAGATATATCATTAAGGTCGTATGTAAGTCCTCAAATTCTGGCGTAAGCTATCGAAACTGAACTTAATGGCAAAATTTAAGCTGAAGACACATGTGAAGTGACTTGTTGTGCATTGATTTTTAAATTGTAGAATCGATATTACAGACAAAATTGGATTTCCGTTACGGTGTTAATTTATTCTTTTTTAGACCCGTGCCATTCTGTGTTCTTTTAGTATTTGGAGAGAGGTATGGATTATGGTTTCTTAAGATTTACATAAAGACTTTACAAAATTAGAAGATCGCTCATTTATTTATCATCTGGCATTAAGTATATACCGTACTTATGTCAATGGAACTTTTCATTATAAGACGTAAACATAAGTTCGAGACAACATGACTATTTACTATCAATAATCTTGAAAATAGTATCGTCGGTTGTGGCAGCGACTTCGTATTCACATAGGAATTTACGTAACCATTCTGTAACTACATACTACACAAGAGCTATAAGCTTTGATTCCATGGTAAGAGATATTGCTATCTGAGTTTACTTAGAAGCCATTGTCAGCGCTGGCTTTGTGCAGATCCGTGAGGTAGCTTTTCTGATTATCGTTCAGGAGTTAACCGACTAGCGTCAACGTTATCCTTACAATACTTGAGAAAGTCCACTTTATCTATTTAGGCTATAGTCCAGCTTGTTTCTTGAGATAACCAAACACTCTTTGCTTCCCAGATGTTCTTCGCCCGGACAAGCTAGTGTATGCGGCAACTTATTCAACTAGCATTATCTTAATATCAGTCTAGTCTTGATGTGTTGCGTACGTTGAACTCACTTACATCGACTTTAGCGTAGTCTAATTGGATAATAGATGCCTTCGTTGACTTTAAGCTTTGTAAAACCAAAACTATTGTGTTTGAAGCGTATAGAGGTTGTGGTATCAATTTTTTGGTATCGTTGCTCTGGAGCCTATTTAAGTCCATCTGAAGACTTTCTGAGTTTAAGAACTTGTACCGTTACAGGAGTATAAACCCCTACGAGGTTGCTCATATAAAGATTTATAAACAAGGCTAAATCCATTTTGACATGATGGGCTCAAAATTTGAACTTCAGTGTTTTTCCAGCGTATTTGCATTACGTCCCAGGCCCACGACTTGAGTCGATGATTTCTTTTAGTTTTCTGCTTTTACCGCGTTTTCATTCTTTTTTAGGTTGAAGATGTTGCGTCATTTTCACTTGAAATGATAGAATTAAGTAACAAAGCACCGATTTCCTCAAGAACTTTCGACTCGAATAGACTGATAATTTTGTTAGTCTCGAGCTCGATAGTCATAGTCTCTTTTGAATTTTAGGCATTACCAATGAAACCCTTGTACATCCCTCACAGTATCGATGCTTGTTGGAATCTAGGATCTTGTAATATCTGAATTTTTTTAAGCTTCAAAATAATCAATGTTGGATTTCCTTCCGTTCCATGAATTCATATGAATTGAAGTCTTAAACTTCTTCTTAGAAGTTATTCTCTTGTAGATGTGATAAGGTATCGAAAAGCTTCACTCCACAAATCATTTGCTAAACGAGTTTTAGCAACATTGCATTACTATCTACAATAAGATCACCCATTAGATTCATAAATGTAAAACATAAATAAATTTCAAAGTTAATAATAACCTCAACAACATATGGACTTTTTAGACATTTTATTTTCTAGCATAATCTCATATTTACATCCATTGAGAATTAACATTTCATATAAATCATGTTTTAGACATAAATATAATCATGATTAACTTTATCTAATCTAAGATGTAGTAAAAATAAAAGATACATCAATAAATAATATTGCGCCGTTAACTCAAATTGAAGCTTGATATCTAAATTACTTAAACAATCTTACAAAGTAAATTTACGAAACTAAATTAATTTTACTAATATAATGTACATAAATAAAACATAAATAGAGACATATTCAACCGAGTTAAATTTCAAAGTCCATTACTCCTTTTTCAAGTCCGCTCAAACCATTAATTTGTTCAAAGCGACATAATCTTGCTTGTTTAGTGTAAGCATTAGCACGTGTTAATTTGCATTTCGACCGATTCACACATTCGTTTCCTGATTAGTGTTATGGAATGCATTCTCTTATGTAATGTCCGATTTTCCCTTGATGAGAAACAAAACACTATCACATTCTTATCAATTTTTGAAAGATTTGTTTTGTTGACTTTGAACATCTTTCTTGCTTTGCCTTGGGCAGTGAAGTTTGTAGTATTCTTAGCATTTGATTCTTCAAGAGAAACATGATGAACTTTATTAACAGTAAATGCATTCTACACATCTCTTGAGCAGTTTTCACGCGCTCAGTTGCTCCAAGACTACTTGTGAAATCATAGTAAGAGAAGACTTTGTAGAATGAAAGGCGTCTTCTTTTTATATCCGCTTCCAGAGGTTGGAAGTTGCTTAAAGAATTGCTCGATCACATATAGCTTTGAGGGATTACTACACCCGATTGCTCTTAGCAGTAGAAGGATTTCGAGTCTACGGCAATTACAGCAGCGTAATTTTTCATGAACTTAAACTCCAAAATACTTAACTGACCAAGAATCTATTTGTACAATCTTAGCTTATGCTTTTCATTTAAAGCAATCCATACCTATTTTGCGGTGATGCAGAAGTTAATAAATATCATACAATTTTGGCGAGTGTTGAGAATGTATCCTCTGCAACGTCAAATCATTTATTTTTGTCGCTGCGAGTCTAAACCATAACTTGTTTCTTGGCGCTTGCATTTAGTGTCGATGGTGGAAGATAAATCGAGAAAATGTAGAATACATTGATGATGTCGAGCCAACTTCATCAGGTCTTGCCATCTCAGTAATTGGAACCGTCGAACGTAGAACATGTACGTTATTGAACACGTTAGACTCCGTCATTGCGAATCATGCGTCATCAGCAAGATTATTGTACTTAGGTCAGAGGAAGTAAACTTATTTCACTAAGCTGATTTACTCTGAGATGCACAACAATGTTGAACTTTAAACTAAACTAAGTATTCTGAGCCTTGAATCCTGAATGAATGGCACTTACAAATATAATATTTTATCTATCTGTAAAGATTATGTTAGTGGATAAGGCAAGGCTAAAGATGTATATAAATTTAGTGAGGATATGCTTGATATTAGTTTCAAAGGTTACTTAGGGTCTTATACAATTCGTAAGCAAGAAACTTACTAGTTTATGCGTTAGATTGATCATTTAAGTGGGAATTATGATATAACGATTCTAATAAAACATGAGTATTTCAGTCTTTTCATATTTGATTTTTTATTTTAAACACAAATTACAATTTCACTTATTAACATCTAACGTATTACAAATAATTTGTCCTATGTTATGAATCAGTTTTATCTAAAATTAAATTTTTACCCATTATAAAACTAACTGCTTCTGAACTCTTTATAAGCTCCACAAGTGAGCTAGGTTTAAGCCAATTAAGCGAAATGGAATTTCTCAGATTTTTTAAGTGTTGAAAATAACTCTTAAACTCTGCTTTTTAATTGCACAAAACTTCTTTAGTATTAATAGAATAGTTGCATCATTAAATCATTATTCCATTATCCGTAAATATGAGAGTTGTCGTCGTAGGAAATGTCACGTAAACTTTGTTAAAGTTCTGATCCTTGAGACATGAATAACTGCGGCACCGTATTTTTGAATGTATAGCTATACTCGAGGAAAATTAACTCCAGGAGCGGGATTTGAAAGCGGGACTTAAGTCCACTTGAGATCCACCGTGCCTAGAAGGGACTTGAAGCGGGTTAAAGTAAAGCTGGGTCCCACTTTTCGCGCTAGTTTTGACAATGTCTTCATTCTTTTTTGTCTTCGTATCAATAATATCAATATAGCACTTAGCTTTCTAAACTTTTCAGCCGTCTTTTATCTAAAATATTGGACTTTCCACCAGATATTACCTCTGTCCGAGTATAAAGGAACATTTGACTTTTGATTGAATATTAAATATTGGTTCTAAATTGTCTTTTGTTTTTGTTTGATATAGTGGTCCATTTAATGCTCCGTATCTTTTGAATAAAAAATTTATGATTCTCCATATTTAAAGCTTTTATAATCCCTTTTCATTATTTATTAAGGCATAATGGTAGAAATACAATATATTTAGAAAGCGTCTTATAAATCTATACATACAAAAAGGGAAATAGTCTCTTATAAAGCTGGACGAAGGTACTAAATTAAGAATGAAATTAATTTAATGTTAATATATAATAAGAATTAGGTTACTAATTCAAAATAAAATAATAATAATATTGAATAAGCATATAATACCCAGACCCAAAGTGGATGATAATGTGATAATATTGATATGATTTGATTGATACTACTCATACTATCAAAATATATTTCTTTTCAGTAGACCATATGAGTAAGGATCAAAGGTGTAAGAAAAAATTAGAAAGACTTGTGGTGATTTGTGAGGTCAGATCATGAAATCTAATAATGTATAGATTCCCGTTTTTAGAGAATGCGGCTTTACAAAATGAAGAGAGGAATTATTTTGGGCATCTTGGTACAGTAGTGGTGTTGGCCTTTGTTTTATTCTGAATCTCTTCAAAGTCTGACTAAATTGCTACTGGATCAAGGGACGTGATACTGTGATTACTGTCCTTGGACTACATGATATTTGAGGAGGCTATTGGGCCGTGGGACACCTTGAGCCTTTGGATTCCTTCTCAGACTAGATTGCCATGTACGCATAATTCTAACCGTAAACACTTTGATGTCTAAGTCAGTAAATTCTGAAAAAATAATTTTATGAAATAAATATGAGGCTAAGTTCACATAAAATATAATATATGGTCTTAGATGCGCCTGTGCGAGGGAGTCCATGAATTAAAAATTCACTCTTAGTGAGGAATTTCCCTTCTCCCTTCCCCATTACGTAAGAAACACACATGAAAACTAGTAAAAAATGAAGTGTACCAAACTACCAATTTCATATATGATCTCTCCTACTCCCCTAGGCCCTAGCATGTTGGTATCCGGGTTATCTATGAAGACTTGAAGAGGTTCATTAGGAGAACATTATCTTAGTGAGAAGTGAGAACATTATCTTAGTGGGCCAGATGATTGTCTAATATATATACGAGCCTGTATGAAACTAAGTTCGTAAATGGCGCCTGGCGGTATGGGACTACTAATCGGCTCAATTTAAATTCATTCAAAATCAATTTTTAGAACTTGAAGAAGTCTGTATCATTATTATCTTTCGCTATTCCATTTAACAATAAACAATGCAATAATAGAAACAAAGAAAATGGAAAAGTGTTCCAACGTCAAAGCAAAAGTTATATTTGTTTACAGGTGAAGTATCTATATGTTTAGAATGTGTTAAAAATCCATCAATAATAATAATAGTATCATAATTTCCAATTTCCATTATGAGAATTATGAGCAATCGTAATATATGAATAAAGCCTCCAATTTTTTTGCAGAGATCGAACGATTGGATGTTTCATTCATGATCCGGTTAGCAACAAACAATTACACAAACCAATGACTTGATTTTTAAATTGCAAACAATATAATATTTTCCTCCTCCAATATTGCCGAAACACGAGCCGACGAGCTACTATACTTTATGGAAATAAACTAATTTTAAATGATGGTATCTTTCCAATTTAAGCACGTGATGAAACTTGAAAGAAATATTTCAAAAACATTTTAAATAATGAAACATGTGGCATAAACATCGTTTTATAATATAGTTGTAGACATGATTTCAGTTTGTGCCATTGTCGACATTGAGTCGTTGACTTATTCTCATAGATTCATTGGTCATGTGTGCTCGTCTCTTTCTTTCTTGCTATCATATACTCCGTAGTACATTAAAATTTTTGGTTTAGTTGTCTTGGATGTAAAAAAAATTATATTATTTAAACACTACTAGTTTGTTTAATGCAATTTGATATATTTATAACAAAACAAACTTGCTTGCATTTATTTATAGGCTAATTTCTTTTTGTTCACTTATATTATGCAAATAGCTTTTTAGTTGAAATTAAGTATATTATCGTTTTTTGGACCTTAAGTTTTTTATCTTTAGGATGAGTGCATTAAGTTTTTACTTGTGATGAGTCCTTATCTTTATCTGTTGTCTTAGGAATGGTATTTTTATTAAAATCTTAGCCCAAAGTTTGAGAGTCGTTTTACGTAATTAAAATGAATCATTTCTTGTGTACTCTTGCTGCCACTACTTTCGCTTCCCTCATAAACTTTCGCATTAAATCGTAGCGAATCGGTGTATTCGCATGACACTCCCAGAATCGGTAGCCACCACTTTACGATCCAGCAGCGACCGCGTGATTGGGTTGATTATAAATTAGACTCGATTTGGATCACTTATTAATTGGGTTGATTATTAGTAACTTGTCAAAATTGAGGATTAAAATGAACAAGACTTGAAAATGTGAAGTTGAGATTAACGGTAAAGAAAGCTTCCATTTTGCTCCGGTATGCCGATTTTCAAATCAATTTGGTTTATTAATTAGGTTGATTTTGGTTAATTAATTGATGCTATTTCTTTAGATTATTTGGTAATTTAAAGTGTTGATTTTTGTGGGTTCAATTTTTCAGTTTGTAATTATTTTTGTTGAATTTGGTTGATTGGGTTTGATCTTGCTTAATTGTGTGATGTTGATGTTCTTTCTTCAAACTAACGTGCCATACTTGAAAGTTGGCGAAAACGCCGTTGTTGATCTTGAACCACATGACAAACCAAGATTGTCAATGATATGTTGAATTAGTAAAGTTGGCCAACGAAAGAATCGGCTTCCGACTTAACATTACTCGATATCCAAAAATGCAAGCTCATGCTTTTATTACTTGAAGGTAACTGCGTAAATTAAATGATATGTTGAATTATTGATAGTTACGAGAATCTTGAAGGAGTTCCATTTTGTGAATTTGGAAATAACTTTGATAATATGAATACTCCAATATGACTAATGACTTTATGGATTTGACATACTAAATTAATATTTACTAGGGCAAAGAAGCTGATTATAAATGCATTGTTTTATGACTAAGGACTTTGGGTCATCATGCGTTTGAAAATATCACTTTATTTTACGTTTCAATGGCCAGGCAAACATGGTCTTCAGTGATGGAATCGGGTGAAGTTGATAGTCGGCGTATTTGTATTGACCGTTTGAAGGTATTTTCGTAAAAAATTTAAAAATTGGGCCGAAGGCACTATTCGTCCATAGCTGGCGTTTGCACCCGATATTCAGGTTAAATGTAGCGTTTAAAATGTATTCGTCGCTCGAGTTTAAAATAGCAGGCCAAAAGTGGTCAATTTGTGATATATCCCGGATTAAGTTGCTACTTTTTTATCCATTGACTATCATATATATAGATTTCTTTCTTGAAGTTTTATTGGCAACCAAAATAAGAAATATCTGTAGCGACGTTTCATTTGCATTATCGGAGAAATGTATCGATGCTAAGTTCACGTAAGAATGTTAGTTTAAGGTTTTTTATGATTTTTCCTTTCTAATTTAGTCCATTGTCATATGAAAAAATAGCCAGCTATGAGAAGGAAAAATGCTCTTAATACCGTCCCTTAAAATGTGTGTGTATGTGATATGTTTGATATGGCAGTTTGATTAGTCACTTCTTCATCACAATCGAATCTGCATGCTTAACTTCGGAGAACATCTATAAGAACTCCATTTGTTAAGCGTCTTGGCGCAGGGTAATTATTAGGATGGGTGACCATTTGGGAAGTTTTCGGTGAAAGCGCGTGAGTGAGGAATGACGTCTTTGGAAGGCAGTAATTGGTTTGTGAGGCAGTCAAAATCGAAATCCCCAATAGCGTCTTAGGCAAGATTTGAAGCCCAAGGCGGCGTTACAAAAAAATTAGAAAGAAAAAATCATAAAAAAACTCAAAGCTGGACAATCATTTTGGGACAGAAAAGGGGCCCTGATATAAAATCAAAAGTTATACATCGACCATAGCAAAGATACTTTCTATTCTGATGGAATTTTCATTCT
Source organism: Lithospermum erythrorhizon (assembly GCA_019722365.1). Lineage (NCBI taxonomy): Eukaryota > Viridiplantae > Streptophyta > Magnoliopsida > Boraginales > Boraginaceae > Lithospermum > Lithospermum erythrorhizon. The sequence continues at coordinate 70,012 of JADFUC010000652.1, forward strand.
GCTAACGCTTTTCTGACCAAAATAACATTCTTATATGTGAACTTAGCGTTGGTACATTTTGGATGAAAATGCAAATGGCTTCGTCGATAATGCGTATTTTGTTCTTACAGTTGGATATTTCTTTGTTAAGAAAAAAGCTTTGAAGATTAAATGCATGTATGATAGTCGCGTGATAAAAGTAATGCTTAGCAGTTATATCGCGGACCACTTTTGCCCGTTATTTAAACTTGAAGTAATGAAGCAAGGGGCGTTTTTGAAAGCGTGTGTGTGATGAAGCTATTTGGAACACAGTGCTGACGTTTGTGTGAATAGTCATTACATTAGAATTTAAAAAGTGCGAAAATGTCTGCCGAAATTGTCGCGTCTTTAGTCACGTGACCATCGACAGTTCGGCGCGGAGACCATTTTGCCGTTATTGAAACGTAAGTGATGAGCAAGGGCGTTTTGAAGCGTGGGTGATATTTAGAGCATTGAAAACATGTATGATGATTGGAGTCTTTTCCTATTTACTATATTGTTTGCAAAAATTTACATCTGATGCTTACGTCATTTTTTCCTTTCAAGAGAATTTATTGCATTTTGTTGTTGAAATGAAACTCATATTTTAGGGTATTTTCGGTTTTTAAAACCTATCTGACCTGATAAGGTAACAATTCTTGAGTAGTGGCCAAGTCGGTGACATTACGAAGATTTGTAATTTTGTAGTAAAGAGTACACCTCAAAAATCAGGATAATAAGTGGCTTTGGAACTCCACGTCGTTTACTCATGACGAGTTGCAGGCGTTAAGCTTTGGAGTTATCGGTACGCAAAATAATAAAGCTTGGGGGAAAGTTTGAGAGTGGAGGGTGCAGGGTTGAGGGAAGGGAGGGTAGTGTGTTAAAGAATAAATGTGTGGGGTTCTATTTTAATTATGTAAAATGTACTCTTAAACTTTAGTTTAGTGTTAGAGGCTGAAATGATGCATTTTATGCAGGAAATGAATCTTATAGTGACCCATTGATGTTAAAAATGGGGATATAGGCCAATCAGAAAGATAAAAAGACTTTAGGAGCCAGGGCTTGAAGGCAGCATGAGTATAAGGGCCAGATTAAAAATTCTGTGATAGTATAGAGGCCAAAGAGAATTAGCACTTATTTATATGTTATTTATTTATCGGCTTATCCATCTAAAGATTGTAAATTTCTTTTCAACGATCCAAAATTAATAAATTTTATTGTGTCAAATAGACATGTGCAATTTTAATTTTTAATCAAAATTATTATATTAATAATATATAAAATAAAGTAGGTTAAGAAAATATTACAGTTTGATATATATATTTTATCTTATATTATACCATATATTTGAAATTTTTATATATTTAAAATGTCAATTAATCAAAATTCAAAATTAAATAATTTATATATTAACGACACGTCGATAGTGGAAGAAATACATAAGGAAGTAGCATTATAAATTTCCTGTGGGTGAGTGGGAATCAATTTGAAATTTTGAATGCTACAGAATGCTGACAAAATAGCCGGTGGGTTAATGTACATCATATTCATAAAATCAGCTGGATTTAACAAACATTTCACCTATCAGGTTGATGATTAGAAGACACTCAACACATGATTATGAAAAGTCCAAGATTAACTTCTCCTTGACTTTACCGTGACCCTAAAGAGGTTCTTTGATTAAACAAACGTTGTTGTTCTTGCATTGCCAGCCAATTACGTGTAGTAGGTTTGTGTTCAATGAATTATTTTCACTTTATATATATATATATATATATATATATATATATATATATATATTTTAAGGAAGTTTAATCTTTTCCATCCATATCGAAGGCCCTTTAGTAAAGCCGAGTTGTAAATCGATGGATGTATGCTTGATTAAACGGCGCTATAAGAAAGAAGATCGGCATGTCTGAGAGGAAATGAGAAACAAGCACTCTGATATTAATAGCGTAGTGCGCTTGTCTTCATACATTCACTTGATGAATTGGCAGGATAAAATATACAGTATAATATATAACTAAAAGCCAAATTTCATATATCGAGAATAATATTATTTATTCAGGGAATAATTTTATTCTTACCTAATAAATGAAATGCTTTTCATATCTATACTTTTTTCATAAAACACCATATTCATTTCAACTTAATCATCCAATTTTAAAAGGTTAAATTTGTACTAGATTTTTTGAACTCAAATTATAGATTTTGAAGCTCAAATATTTTTATATATATTAATTAATTATATCCACTAAAAAATATATCAATAAAATAATATAATATTTTTAATCTACTTTACAATTAACAATTAACATGATAATAACTGTGATTGAGTCAAATTAATTGTTGGTTATTCCAAAAAGGAATTGGAGAATTGGAAGCCTAGATTATTATCTAAAGCATGTAAGGAGATTTTCATTACATCAATATTACAATCGATCCCCACATTTGCAATGCACGCCTTCAAACTCCCTATACAAGTATGTAAAGACATACTCTTTACTGGCTAAATTCCGGTGGAGATCGGATTCTCAAAATAAAAAAATACATTGAATTCTCAAAATAAAAATCGTTGGATTTAAATGGGCCCAGGATAATATGTCGAAGAAGGAAGGGAAGCTGCGGTTTCAGGTCGAAGACTTGAGAATTGATCAGAAGCTGCATTACATAAAACAAGCTTAGCGCCTCATAAGTGATCCCAACAACCAACTAGCCCTGATATACAAAGCTCGATATTTCCCGGATGGTGACATCTTCTCAACTGAGTTGGGGACTAAGCCAAGCTTCACCTGATAAGCCTCCTATCAGCCAGGGATCTGCTATACAAAGGAATACATTGGGAATTAGGAGATGGCTCACAAATAAATATTTGGCAATATAAATGGGTACAACATATAAGCACGAAACAGGTAATTACCCCTATGGTGGAGGAGTTAAAACATCTCAAAGTTGCAGATTTGATTGATTCAGAGATAGGGGTTTGGAATATCAAGAAGGTTGGGACATTATTCTACCAAGTGGATTGTGATGCAATTTTACAAATACCCTTGAACAATCTAGGGGGCAGAGACAAACCAGGGACATTATTCTACCAGGTGGATTGTGATGCAATTTTACAAATACCCTTGAACAATCTAGGGGGCAGAGACAAACCACTTTGGACACATGGTACACGAGGAGAGTTCACGTTTAAAGGAACATATCATATAATCAGATAAACAGAAATTAATTTGGACAATAATGGTTCTAGAAGTGCAAATGGAACAGGGATCTTTGATAATATTTTGACAGTTAAAGTGTCACGAAAAGCAACCATTTCATCTTTAGAGCATTTCATAACAGGTTAGCTTTACCATATATAGCAGATTAAGGGGAGTACAAGTACAAAGGACATGCATACCATGCCAACAAGAAGATGAAGATTTCATGCATATACTACACAGTTGCAAATACACAAAAGAGGTTAACCAGATATTGCACATCAAACCAATTTCAAATAGAGTTCTGGACTTCCGGTTTCGAGACAAATCGAGGAGTTACAAAATGGATAGTATGCCTCTGGAACATCTGGTATCAAAGGAATGTCAAAATTAAAGGTAAACCTTTTAGAATCCCCTTGGAAGTAGTTAAGTTTGGTGGTGTTTACCTCGATACCCACATCTTCGAAGCCTCAAACCGCCGTGAAGCTCAGGGGTCACCAACCTCTACATGCATGTTGAGCCAAAAGTCAAAGTGTTCACCCTTTCTCTTCTTTTGTGACTCTTCATAGTATTTTAGGCTCAGAATTGACTTTTGGTTTAAAGGGACAAGGATATACATCGAGTTGGAATGATAGCATGCATGGTTAAGGGACGACTCCTTTACCTTACCTTTCAGATTTCCGTCTCTGGTTTACTTTATAGAGTATATAGAGGAAGTAGAGGGTGTAACTAGGGCTAGTAATCATTTCTAGGCTCGATTCGGTTTTTGAAATAATTGATTGATTTTTGGTAAAATAAATCGAAAAGGAGGCTCAAGCGTTAAAAATAGATATTTGTCGAATCGAAATTTGAACCGTTGAGAATATTCGGCTCGGTTCGTTAAATCCCTTACAGATCCATTACCCACAATTTGGAGACGGTCCATTTGATCCCTCCGCTTAGTCCATTTAACTCCGCCAAAGCCACTGCTTTGTCAACCATTCTCGTTCATATTTCTCTACTGGTTTGAATGCTTATCTTATATACCGAAATTTTTATAACCTGCCGAAGTTTTACTTATGGTTATGGCAGCCGAGAAAGCATGTCGTATAAACGCTTGTTGTCACATTCAGTGGCGATATTTTGTTTTCGTTTTGAGTGCAGGTGCTAACTTATGATTTTTAGTTTTACATGTTTGGTGTTTTAGTTGTAATAACTTTTGATTGATGTTTTCTATCATTCCATTAGGTCTTATTTGTCTGTTTTGTTTCGATTTTAGTTTGAATCATGTTGACTTTTAGGTTTGACTTTGACTAATTCATCAAATTAATTTGCGACTTTGACTAATTGTTTATGGTTTGATATGTGAATAACCTTGATTTATTATGTGGTTTTGATTTTTGTTTGACTTTTTGGTTTGACTATAATAAAATCAACAATAATTACTTTGATTTTGTATGTTATAGTTTAATAATTGAACGATTCGTTAATTAGGGTTCAGATTTAGGAAAAATTGTTAACTATAATTTTCAGGTTTGTGTAATTAGGTTTCAGATTTTGTAGTCGATTAGCAAATAATTTTGTATTTAATTAGGGGTTTCGATTAAAATAGTTTGTGATTAGGGTTTTTGATTTTGTAGTCATTCAAATAATTTTATAATTAGGGTTTTGATTAAATAATTTGTAATTAGGGTTTAAATTTTATTAAGTCAATTTAACAATTTTTATAATTACTATTTTCATTTATTGTTTAATTTTACATCTTTGTTACATCCCAATATAGATGCTTTCGTTTATTTGGGAATATTAGGCAACACTTGCTGAATTCCCAAACCCCTACGGATAATGATGAGGAGGAAATGGGATCACAGATCGAGTTTGATGATTGAATTGAGGATAAGTGAGTTGGAGGTGGATTCGGTTGAGGGGTTATGCTGAGGGTTCCCCGATTCGAATGAGAGAAGTCTTTTATTGAGAGCCCGATGAGGGAGTTCACAGATCTGTAACTTGACAAACTTTGATGGTAGCGTGGTTTGGGATCATTTTAAACCTATTATTTGCTGGTGGGAAAAAATGTCTGTTGTGGTAAAATTTTGTCGATCATTCAAAATTAAACGTGGCATTGTGGCGTACCAATTGAACACCAAAATCTTTCCCAAAGAAGAGGATTCTGAGTGTGAAATCGATGGTTGTAAATGCAGCGATCTAGAACTTCACATTTCGAAGGAGAGTTATTAAATTTTACATTTGATTTTGCATATTATTAAAACTTTGGGCTGCGTATGATTAGCGCATGGATATCCTTTTATAATAGTTGAGCACAAAGTGTTTAATGAGTTTTCGAAGAAGCATCGCTCGTCGTTATGGAAAATCGGTAGGTATTTGCTTAGGAAGAATGCTGCTATTTTGATAATGAAAGGGTTAAATTAAGGAGGAGCTTTTGAGTAAGGTTGTTAGAGTTGGGTTAACAATTGATTGTTGGTGAGTGCAAGGTTCAAAGGATAGGATAAATGGTTATTCTTGTCGGTATGCTGATAGGAGTGGAATACCTTGAAAAAGGCTTTTATGCTTTTGTTAATGTCCCTTTGTGGCATATTAGAGTTTGCCTTTAATAAAGTACATAGAGTTGTCGGTCCCATGAAATTAGTAAATAAAAGTAGCTTACATTACAGTTGATGATAAATGCTAGTCAACAATGATGTTTGTATTGATATTTTTAAGGAAAGATTATAACTCTATTTTAAATTTGGTTTTGAATGGTAAATTATTTGTGTTGTGCCCATATAATGAATTCTTTGGTTACAAATGGATTAAAAGATTGAAAGTGACGATGTTGTTAGAAGGTGTTAAGTTCTTGTTTAGTTAAAAACAAATTGAATTCATTTAATGAACAAAACAATTTGCGATTGTCATCTAATAAGTTAGTGTTAAAAGAATTGTTAGATGATTAATTAAACATGACATAATCCCAAAATCTTGAATTACATGAATATCATATATATGTAAAATAAAACATAATTGTATTGACATACCTCAAAGCCCATTCTGTATGAATAGAATATTACGGAGAGGATTAATACCGACCCGAAGCTACTTGATTGAGAAAAAGATTTCTCCCTCTTTCTTTTCCATAAATCTCTTTACAAACATGTGTTTGATAAATATTTTGTCTGTATCATTAGATGAGAGAATAGTATCTTTTTATATATAGGTGAGAGGGCCTTTTATTTCTTAAATCCCATAATTCTCCCATGTGCTTATCCGTAAACTAATAATGTAGAGATTTGGAATGGATTTATAACGGTTTTGAAATATTAATATGATAATAAACATCTCTGGCCAAATATATTAATGAGAAAAGATTGAAATATTTTGAAATAATAATAAATATTATTACATTTTAAAATAATATTCTTACAATAATAACAACTTAGATGAAATTCGAGCTTGTATGATGTTATGCACTCCATATAAGTATAGACGATGCTACTAAGTTTGGAAGGGATGATGAAGCTTTTTTTTTTTGAGTTCCGTCCTAGTGATTTTAGATTCCTTGAGACAATTTCCTTGATATTTAAAATTTAATTAGTGTGAGCAATTATCCAAGCTGATAATCTCTGTTTTTTGATCGAGTTAAGTAGGATTAAGGAATTAATAAATATTGATTTGGATAATGTTACTACTCAAAACCCCATATCTGGTATAGGTACATGAATATCACTTAAGTATACATAAGTATTGAGAAGAATATGATTTATTTGCTTTCTTTTAGGCCGATTCTAGATCACAGAGTATAAGAAGAGTTGTAATTGAGTTCTTTATGAATGATACATCCCGTAGATTATGAGGCTAGATTGGAAGGCGTAGCAAGTGCTCTAGTGATTTTTATGATTAGTATGTTGTAATATGGTGATGATAAAGGCAAAGGCCGAACCTTATTTTGGATAAAACAGCATTCTGATTAACAAAGAAGGTATGATGAATACAAATTGAAGCGCAAGCGATGGGAATGGGCGCCGCGGACACAAGTCTCCCCAGCAAATTTTTTTTCCTAATATGGACTTAACTTTGATGTTCTTGCTTGGTGGAAAGGGAATGGGGAAGTAAAATATTGGCCAAGATGGAAGCTGGACATTGCTCTATTCTGATCATATTGTTGCATCATGACCACTTTAGTGTTGGTAGGGTGATTTGATAAAAAGAACTTTCCGATGAGAAGAGACACGGTTGAAGTTAACCTTTTGTGTTTGTATTGGTGGAGATTGGATCAAAGCTTATGGTATTAGATCTGCAAGTTGATGTCGATAGTTAGAATACGTGTTTTTTAATATATTTTTGTTTTGTGTATTTTAATCTATTTTTTTAATCTTTTTTTTTTTTGTATTTTTGTTATTGCTTAGTTTGTTGCCCTGCGCCTCTTCTACTCGTCCCCGATGAGGCGGTTTGCCCGGCTCACTTTATTGACCCGGCCCACTTATTAGCGCAGCGGAAGCAGCGATTGGTAAGCCGCTCAGGAAGAAATAAGCGAATCGGGGAAAAACCTAATTCGTTTCACTGTGTGTCGTTCTTTTTTGGCTTTCTTTTATGTTACATTTTGAATTGTGTTGTTTTTGTACTTTTCGTTGATATTTGGACTTATGGGGTATCGGATTTGTTAGTTTTTTTATCGGGCGGTGATAGAAATTTGTGTATGTTTATTATTGACAATTGATCTGGCATGTTATTCGCGTGGCGACTCCGTATTGTTTGTAGTCATGGCATGCGAGATGATTTGTCCCCGGCATGTCTTGGCATGGAAACCATGGTACTTACTGACAAACATGTCGGATTTTGATTCTTGGCTCAAACATGTCTGGCTGGTGGGAGCTTTTTTTAACGTGGATATTGAGTTATGTGTGACTGTTTCATCGTTGTATTATGCATTTTTAATTGCAGCGTAGTATTATTTTTTAAGTTGTATTTCGGGCCAGGAGGCTTTTTGAGCGGTTGAAAACCATGTTCGGCCCAGGAATTTTATACGAAAAAGTAGCTTGAATCGAGCCGAATATAAAAAATTAAATATTGAGTCCCAGTCAGCGTGAATATAAGATTCGAGCACTTAGAATTAATCTTTCGATGTCGGTCACTTATTGAGTTGTTTCATTAAAAAGTATAAGAAGAGGGAAGGGAAGAGAGCTGTGGGGTTTCAGGAGATTGACAACATGGAAAAGGGTTAGCCGTTAGGACCCTTATTCATGGATCGGTTGTGAAATATGGGTTGATTTTGGACCAAATTGGTGTGGGGTGGATAGTCCTTCAAGCATAGCTGAGCTGATGGGCTTATTCCATTTCATTATTTATGTACTCTATAAGGACTGGTCCGAATAGGATAGTGGATATGGTCTTTGCTTAAGATCTGTTGTACTTATTTTTGGGTGTTCTATTCAATTAATTTAATATATCATTGCTAATTAATAAAAAAAAAAATCAAAATTAATTGTAGTGTGAGCTTCTAATTTCAATTCAATTTCTTTGTTTTCGTACGGAAACCGATAGCAGTCCAATAGAATTATAAAAACAATTGAAGTACTAATGTTTAAATATAAATTCAACATTTTGAATTAAGAAACCTAAAGGTTAGTCGGCTAATAAGAATATACTGTAATATTTTTGGACGACTATAATGGATTATTGAGAAATGATTTCTACATTGGCTGCAATATTATTGTCTCCCAATAGAAGTTTCTATTTCTAGATTGGAGGACAACCACAGTAATGCTATTTTCAAAAGACTACAATATTCAACACATACAAGTAGTAGTCTTGCATGACTTAAATGTTTGGAAGATTATTAGTAGAAAACCTGTGGACTAAGCAATTTGAATCACTACAGAAATATCCAAAGGTAGTGTATGGAGTATTCAAGTTTGAAACGCCTCCCTTTCCTTATATTCTTCTAATAAGTTCTAACTAGTGGCTCAACTCTAAAGATATATACCATTGTTATTGTCTTCTTGTCTTTTTGTAATGATAAATGGGTCACTATATATATATATATATATAACGTAATGTGTACTATGCCACTAAGTGTTAGAATAATCTTTTACTACTCCTTCCATTATTAAAAAGATTATTACATTTTAAATTATACTGAATTATTTTTTAAAATTAATTAGAACTCAAATAATTTTTAGTGTATTAAATATTCTTTTGCAAAAATATATCAAAACTCAATACTTTCGGTATACTTTACCATTAACTCGACATTTTAATTCAAATTTATAGATATCAATCAAAACCATAAAAATTGATTAATCTTTAATTATGAAAAAATAAAGTGTACAATCTTTCCACGAGGAGAGTATACTTTATCAAAGGCACGTGACATTACTGATGTATATCTATCATGTGTGTAGATTCCAATTCACTCAATCTCCTATAATGAAATTTGTGGACCCGGAAGAACCGATTAACAAATTAATACTATCTGAACCACTATAACATTCGATTATCTCAATTACATAATTTTTCAGTTGAAGAATACTATATCTTTTAAGTAAACCGTGTGAACATATCCATCAAACAATGTGATGTCTACTCATACTGTCAGCCAGTACGTTAAGAGTTGGATGAAGGTGTGCAAATGGTCATGGAGTTGGAGTCAATATACATACACCTCCTTTTGAGAAATTTGGTTAAGTAGCACACATTTTGAACCCATTTTAATTTTCAATATCCTTTTTATTTTTATTTTAATATTTACTTGACTTTGCATGCAGAAAGAAGCCAAATTACATTTTTAAAAGCGCCTTGTTTAAGCTGCGTAATTCCTCTTAACTTAGCATGCTTTTTGAACCATGGCCGCCCATGACACTATCCCGTCCATTTAACGCCCTTCAAGCCGGCGGATACCGCCCTCCCGTCCCACTTAAAATCCTTTTGACGCCCCCCAGATTCGGATCGGCAGGCCCATTAGAGATCGCGAGGGGGTTGTAGCGAGGGAGGTCGCCCAGGGGTTGGGGGCGGAGGTGGGAGGGGGGTGCTTGAATCGCGAGGGCTGGCAGGTGTGGTGAAGGGTTAGGAGGCGAGTGTGAAGGGTGAAGGGGTGGTGATCGCTTGAACAACTACTTGCAAAAATGACATAGGATCACTTAAGCACAAAGAGAGCGAAAAATATCGTTATAATGGCATAAAGTGTTTACTAAATTAGAGAAGCGTTGGCGGAAATACTCTAGCTTAGAGAGTGCTTATGACGTCATAACAGTAGAGAACAACTGTAGGCGCCGCCAAGTTAATGATTTAATAATATGTTTCTTATTATGAGCATTTAACATAGCATAAAGACAACAAAGAAGGTAATATAAAATAAATTCAAAATGACATCGTCATGAGTACTGACATTTTATTAACATGCTTAAATAAACGTAGATAAAATGTATATGATTAATATCTAGATGTTTATACAAATATATCGATGTATCCAAGTCGAATGTATATCAATGTATATCGATGGAGAACAACCGTTACCCTCTAGAGAATGTTGCTTTAGATATACATTGTGTACGTAAACATATTGACCTTCGCGGGCTGAGTAGTGGTGTCGTCATGAATGTCGTGACGATCTTTGGAATCTTTGAAAGAAAGTTATACATACACTTCAATATGAGTTCAATGGTTATCTAATCTAATATCAAAATCCAAGAAGGTTCGTGTTGGTGGGGTGGGGATGGGTGGTGGTTGGTGGTGGTGAAATTTGGGGAGTTTTCAGTGGCGGTGTCTGAAGAAGAAGAAGAATAAGAGGAAGAAGATGATTTAGGTGTTAAATTACAATAAAGAAGGTAATTTAAACTTTCGGCGAAAAGTGTGATAAATATCAAAAAAAAAAAAAAGTACTAGAAATAAAAGGATTCAAAATGTGTGTTAGTTAACGAATTTCTCCATCTTTTTTAATAATATAATTGATATAAGTTATAACATGTATATATACTTATTGAGCTACTTAGAGTTAAAATGCTACGAGAGGAATTACTCGTACATCCAAATATCAACACATGATTGAACCATCGAGGAATGCGTGGACCCCGGTGTCATGTGTTAACAATCCATTTCCCAAGGCTCCAGTGCGAATTCACGTCTCACCATACTTGTAAATCTTAGGTATTATAGCGTCGTTGAGGTAGGATAAATTTCGTCATCTAGTACTTGACCACTTTATTTTGAACCTTAGTAGAGCGATCGTCGAATTAATACGTAGTCGGTCGCTGGCACAGCTTTCAAGTAGCTAACACGGCGACTCGCGGAGATCACCCATTAGATCGAAGATAAGATAATTGAGCTAGGAGTCTGACATGGTCGCCGGCGAATAAATGCAAAGGAGGGGCGATTTTCGCTCAGCCAAGAACTACGGTAATGATGAGTGGAGTTAAATTGCACAAAAATAAAATATTGAAGTGCTCGGTACGGCGATTGAAAATGGCGAATCAAGAATCAATGCTATCAGCCACTAATAATTCCAAAATTGATGCTCATGTTTCTGTGATTTAGTACGTCGATATTAATGTATATGCGGAGTAATTGTTTGCACACGGTGAAGTAAAAATATATCTCCTTCATTTTAAATTAATTGACGTTTTGAGATTACGTGTCAAGGTTTGATCACAAATTACTTTTTATTCACTAATTCGAAAAATATAAAATTGATATCATTGAATTTGGTTTTAAAAATATTTTCATAATATCGTTTTTTGTAATTTTTAAAAGTAATACGTAAAATAGCCCAATGATTAAAGTTATGTCTCGAAAAGTGAGAACGTCAATTAATTTGAAATGGAAGTAGTATACTCCAATCAATAACGGATTCTATAGAAATATTATGGCGGAGACAACAAACATACATTAAATATATTCAATTGGATTAATTGGATCAAGATGGTTAGATTACAATTGTTTGTATTGTATTTTCTTTTGGTAGATATTTCGATTTGTAATCTATCAGATCTATAATGTGATTAGTTATTTCTGGAGAAGTACTTCAATTTCATTTGATGTGTATGTCTTACAATTGATTGTATATGTAGTAATTACGAGTTTATGAATGAATGCTCCGATCGTCAGTTTAATTTTTTTTTTTTTAAATTCATTCTTGAAGGGAAAATATGAAGGAATTCAATTCGGATAGAGTATTTACTCTGATACAATTTAATTAATATGATCTTGGATCATTTATGCACATCATAATTCTTTAAATAGGATACCGTGGGTTAACTTGAGTATCGGAGAGATTACTCGTGCGGGGAGGAAATAAAGAAACAGTCATATTAAAATATTAATATAATCAATACTAATTAATAAGATCATGACTAGATTTCTTCTTATAGCAAATCACGCAATCTCGTATTGAAATCTTGATACAATCAATCTTGATTAATAAGATCGCAGTCGTTTTTTACATTGCGAATTGGTTTATGATATAATCTCTTGGGCTCTTCAACATAGTATCAAATCTGTGAAGGTGCGATCGTCTCATTGAATATAATAAAGCGTAAAATCGTTTATAAAATCTTAAATTTTAATTTATCCATCTATAACAAATTAATTTTAGGATGAAATTAAACCTATAGATTCTTATAATCTATTCAAAATCTGAGTAATCTATTAGCCCACTCGTCCCATTGATAAACGAGTTTGGTTCAAGTAAATAAAAAATAATCGATTTCCAATACTTTCGGATAATTGCAAGGTTCGAGAAAGTGTATGTCATTAGCTATATACTCCATACTAGTTAAAACTTAACTCATTATAACGTTCAACACATTTTGATATTCAAATTGACCACCTAAATGACAATATTGATTAGAAGACAAATTAAAATTTTATTCAATAACATATCTATCCGAAATCCTCTTTAATCCGAAATCTTAACATCAGTGCCTGTCCAGTTCCTATATACCTTAGCACTGGGTACTTTCTCTACCTCCTCCCATTTTTTCCAAAGGGGCCAGCTTGACTTTGACTAGTGCAAAGAATTTATGACGACCGACATGTTATTATCAGCCACAGTTTTCCCTAAGACTATTTTGCACACGCCTACCACGCTGTTTTTCCCCTATTTTATTTTTGGACAAAAAACAGATCAATTATATTTAGAGTATGATGGTAGTTGATCACTTATATTTTAAAAATGAGTTTACTTGATAATTTCGTCTAATTTACAGTTAAGTGAACGTTAATGAGGGGCAATTTAATAATTTCACCACCTAATTTACTTTAGATTAAATTGGGATAACATATTTTCAACTTTTTCTTTGAATATTTTCAAAAAAATTAAAATATAAAATTATTAAATTATCACCCTTTAAAATATCAGTGATCATCCTACCTTTTACCCTTTATTTATTCCCTCCATTAGAACATCCTCAATTATTTTTATTAATAATACTTCATCATAACATGGTACATCTTGTTTGGCTCATTTATTTTATCTTTTTAGTACTTCCCCCCACCTTCCTAGCATCCCCACAACTCGCTCTCTAGCCCATCCTCTCAATTCAATATATACTACCAAACTATCAGTCTTATTAATTTATTAGTTCAACTCTCTTAGCTTCTCGATCATCACTTGACATCTAAAGTTAAGAATCAAATTCAAGAAAGTTTGTTGATCATATTCAAAGAAAGATTTTCTTATGGAACATTCTGACCACGTTGATACTTCATTGAATCTCAATAATGCTAAGCCTTTTCGAAATGATTCGGTACGTTAAATTTCAAGTTCTTGAATGTAACATTGATTATATTTTTGTTGGTATATGTCTATTATAGCACTTTTAATTTACATGTTTATTGGTGATATTTTGATTTCAGAAACAAGAGCTGCAAATCAACCTTATTGACTTTGGGAGAAAGAAGTGCCCAGAAAAAGAGGTAAATTTAATTTAAGAAATATATATATTGACATCTCCATGTTGGTATGCACTATAGAGTCAAGAATATTATTTCCACTGTGAGGGGCTGATTGGTGGTTGCTCCTAATAATCTTCATGAGACCATTCATATTTTTCTTTCAAATTTTGCATTTATATCTCAAAGTTCTTTATTTCTTTCCTTGTAAAGTTGAGTATCATAATTTAGTTATCTTGAGGTGTGAAACTCAAATTAAATATCTCAGTTAAGTAGCTAGCATAAAATGTTACTCCTATTGATGTGTCTATTTTCTATCTGGTTATTTAATTTATAGGTTGATGCATTGGAAGATGAACTAAAGAAGGTGAGAGCTGAAAATCAAAGGCTAACCGAAATGTTGACAATAACATGTGATAAATACAATGCTTTGAGAAACCAGTTCAAGGAGTATATGATGAGCAAGAATGATTCAAATGAAATGATGGATGATGGAATAAGTGGATCAAAGAAGAGAAAATATGATAGTGAAAACAATACCTCAAACAATAAAAAGGTCGATGGTCATTTTCTTGGGGGTGTAGTAAAAAATAGTGATGAGATTAGCTCAAGTGATGAAGATTTATCATCACCATGCAATAAATTAAAGGAAGAACACATCAAAGAAAAGATCACTAGGGTTTCTGTGCTAACCGAAGCATCTGATACTAGCCTTGTAAGTGCTCTAAAACTCACTAGATTAACTAGTGTTTTACTAGACTTCTAAGTTTCGAAACATAAAATTCTTAAGCGATTGATGTTTGATTTGAATATATGATCGAATGTGATAATAATAAATGGAAATGTATGTATGCAGATTGTGAAAGATGGATATCAATGGAGGAAGTATGGTCAGAAGGTCACAAGAGATAACCCTTGTCCAAGAGCTTACTTTAAATGCTCATTTGCTCCTACTTGTCCAGTCAAGAAAAAGGTATGAACAAATAAATTGAACATTATTATCTTATTAATCTTCAGATCAAACATCTTAATTAACATTCAAAGTAATTTCACATAATTTCCTATAGTGTATCTTATTTTTCTTTCTACTCTTCCATTAGGTACAAAGAAGTGCTGAAGACCAATCAATTCTTGTGGCAACATATGAAGGGGAGCATACTCATCCACACCCTTCAAACCTTGAAGGAACTTCAACAACTCCCACTCGATCAACAATGCTTGGATCGGTCCCTTGCTCCACGACGTCCCATGGCTCATCTGGACCTGCTACAATCACTCTTGATCTCACCAAACCTACAAAACCGGCACAACAACCGAATGATGATAGAGCTTTGCATCAGTTTTTGGTAGATCAAATGGCGTCGTCATTGACTCAAGATCCAAGTTTTAGAGCAGCCCTTGCAGCTGCCATTTCCGGGAAAATTCTCCAGCCTAATAATCACAAAGACTAGTGTAAGAAAAGAAGGGAATACTCGAATTAAGTCTCGTTTTGAGTGACGAATCACTTTAAATTTTCGAAGTAAATGTAAAATCTTAAGCAGTAGATACCACTAGAGAAAATGTCGATGAAAGCAAGGGAATTGAACACTGAGGAACAGCTGAAGAATCAAATTGATTACTGAACAAGGTAGTGCAGCTAAATAGGGAATTTGATAGCTTATTTATTTTATCAGAATAGTTCCATTGATTGTGTATATGTAAAACCCAGGAATAGATATTTCTTCCTGTCATTGTCATTTTTAATGAAAGAGATAAGGCAGAAAACTGGCAAGTTTCACCCAACAAGTCTATTTTCAAATCAAAAGTGTACAAGACACAATCTTCTATAAGATGGTCCCCTGTATTTAATTGAGTGTACTTATCAAAAGCCACCAATATAGTTACACAGAGAACATTCAAGTTCACTTGATTTGTCTCCCTTAAGACCTTGCCTAAAAATCATAATGAATTATCAAAATGTATATTCCAAAAGTGAAAAATCATTGCAATATGATTGCTACTGGAATAATATATTTTAAGAGAATAATCAACAATAGTGAAACTATTAAAGACTAAACTATAACTTGAACTTAATATCTACAACCTAATCGACAATTACATCCACCATCAAATACCATTTTTTGCAATTCTCTCGAGCATCAAGTTAGTGTTATTTTTTTTCTTTTTTTTTGGAATTCTCTTACTGCATTAAAGTTTTTATACCATGTGCTCTGCAGGTCTAGGACATGAAATGTTGAAAATATATGTTGCACATGTGCTGACCACCACTTTTTCTTGTTGCCATGAGAAGAAACGTACCAATACTTTTCATCGACTTAGCTAAGCTGTACAGTAGGGTAGTCAAACTAGCACATAACATTTCTCATCGGCAGAGCAATTCTACTTTGGGATTTACATATAAATAAACAAGGTAAATGAGTACTGATTTGTACATAAACTGCAGGCCATCAACAACGAGCCATCCCTTGCAAGTGTTGTACGCCACCTCTTCGCTAGACAAATACAACGAATTAGACTATGTGCACAGGCTCAATTCATCGATAGCTCCTGCAAAAGCCAAGCCAGCTGCATCTTCAGTTTGTTTGTCGTTGGTTTTGGTCTGCAGACCGCCCTTGTTATCAATCGAACTAGCTGTAGCTAGGCAGTATTGAAATCTGAAGCAACTAATTAGATGATCATTTGTTATTCCAGAAACTTGCATGAAAGAGTACACCACTGTAGGGCCAACTCCTCGGAACCCTCTTCGTATGAGATCTTTGCTGATAGCATCAGCTTTTGATGTCTTAATAGGAACCTGCCTAGGATAGCGAAAATGCCCAACCATAGGCTTGTAATTCACAAAACCCCAAATGTACTTGTCAAAGGACCCAAGCTCTTCTACTATCTGCACCACAAGTATTGCTTAAAAGTTTTATCTAAATATAAAACCCAAACTGTCACTCGAAAATACTCCATAGGATGTCGAAATCAACCCACAAGAGTTCTACAATTTGGCTTATACGGAAGGAGTTTGCCTCGCAGCTAGTTGCATGTTGATAAGAAATCGGGAAAAAGTTTTCTCACACTCATAATGAAATTTCAATTTCTTCAATCTAGGATAAAACCACAAAAACCTTAATTTCATGATCAAGTTATTAGTTCCAGTGAAGTCTTTAACACAAGAACAAAATTCATCCTCCTTGCATCACTCGTCCTAAAAGAAGTGTGGCGACTAAAAAGTAAATCAGAGACTTCTAAGAAAGTGGGCAATCAGATAGACTTAAGCAATGGTAAGCTGAATAAGTTTAGTATTTCCTACCAGTTTGAAATTCAATATCTTCAGTAGCTCTAAATGGATTTCATATCTTACTAGGAGGGTGTTTGGGTAAGCTTTTGTTGGAGCTTTTTATGATTGTATAACAAAAACAAAACAGAAAAGCTTCCTGGGTACAAGCCCTTGTTGCTAGAACTCGGAACATTCTCTTACTCTGTTCTATCCAGAGCATATGTTAAATACATCTCTGACAAACCCAAGCAATAGCACTTGCCAGATTTCAAATGCATGCAGGAGAATTCTTCCATTCAATGGAAAAATTAAAATTAGACAAGTTTGGAATTGGCAATATATCTGTATCAATTATTTCCAAAACCTAATCCTAGATGGAAAGACTTTATTGTTTGAGAATCGAATATACGCTACATTTAATATATTGGTATATTTATTGGGTCTAAAGATAGATCATAGTTCAATCTCTCATGTTTTGGCATGAATGCTGCTAACAAAAGATAAAGCAAACAGTTTCATAATGGTATACCTACCCGACCCCTTGGACTCATCCCATCCACAAATTACTCCTTACCAATACCAATCTCGATCTGGAATTCAAGCTACATTTGGGTTAATTGAGGGAGCGGTCAAGTTGTTTTTAGAGTAAGTGAGATGATGCTGAGTGTGTTTTTAGAGTGACCAACATTTGAGCTCTGTTATTCTTTGCTTTACAGTTTTATAGTCATATGGCCATAAACTGGTAGCAGTATAATTAAAACATTGTTTGGAGTGTTTTACTGTTGGTATGAGTGTATCTTGATTAGTCGATCCACCTACACGTCTTTCTTTTACGGTTATATCGGGAGTTACTCCACGTATTCCTTGACGTAAAATGAATAGTGGATTTTTTTCTGTCTTTTGTTGAATCTTTTTCACGGCTCGATAGATAATTTGATAAGCAAATGATTTTTAAGGTTGTTTTCTTGATTCTTTTGTCTATTGGAGTTGCAGTGTAATTGAAAGTTTTAAGAGATGAAGATTTAAAAAAAAAAAGTTAATCAAAAATGGTGTGGGTTCATTTAACTTGTTCAAGATCATGGATATTCACATTTCTTACTCTACTAAAATCCTATGTAGCCAGAAAAGTGCTCATGTTGCACCTGTTCTCTTCCCACTGAACTCATTTATAGGCTCTTTGGCTTCGATGCGAACTGCTGTTTCCATATTGTTTCTGTTTACTTCTCTTGATATGCCTTGTGCTTGTAGAACTCAATTTTCTTCTCCCTTTATTATGACAACTCTCATCAACTGGTTCCTCTATAAGCTTGTTCAACTTCGGATCGACAAGCATTCCTTTCGATATAATCTCCATATGAAACCTTTTAGCCTCGACTAACAACCCGTGTTTCACAAGCCCTTCCATCATAGCATTATAATGTGCCTGACCAGGAATTATATTGTATTGGTCCATCTCTTCCCATATCTTCAGTGCATTTCCAGGTTGCTTTAGTTTGAAGAGTTTATCAAGAACTATGAGAAAGGTGTCATTTGTAGGACCAAGAGACGCATCCTTCATATTGTTAAGCACTTCAAGGGTTATCTCGAAATTTCCATTTCCGAGAAATGCATGATATGTATCAATGGTTGGACCTGCATTATCCTCTATCATCATAGCTAAAACAGTTTTGGCCTCAGCTGTCTTCATTGCGTCACAAAGAGGAAGTATCATTGAGTTATACGTAGAAGAATTTGGCTGCAGACCTGTTTCTTTCATCCTGTCAACAATCTTAAGAGCTTCATTTAGGCAATTCTCACTCGTCAGCACATAAATCAGTGAATTATACACTTCTGCCCCAGGAATCCAACCACGTTTTTGCATTTCATCATATAGTCTTAATGAATCGAAAAGATTACCAACTTTTGAGAAGCAAGAAATCATATGCACATACGATGCTCCATCGGGTAGTATACAGTTTTTTGACATTTCTCGCCACACTCTCTTCGCTTCATATACATCAACAGTTACATTACACCAGCCATTAAGAATGATGTTATAACTCTGGGTGTCCAATGGAAAGAGCTTCTTATTGAGAAACAAATACTCCTCTGCCTCCTCTAATCTTTACTTGGTTTTGCACCAAGATCATCCAGAAATGAAATTGCCTCATCACCTGATGCAAAGTCCTTGGTTTTTTGGATACTTTGAGAAAAATCATGAATACCCAATTGGTCAATTTGATTGTTCTGGTTAACATATTCACCAAAATCAGGAAGTTTGATTAGGTGATG
This sequence comes from Lithospermum erythrorhizon, assembly GCA_019722365.1. Classification (NCBI taxonomy): domain Eukaryota; kingdom Viridiplantae; phylum Streptophyta; class Magnoliopsida; order Boraginales; family Boraginaceae; genus Lithospermum; species Lithospermum erythrorhizon. Next base: position 89,605 of record JADFUC010000652.1, read on the forward strand.
AAGGTTTTCTTGATTGGCATGAAATGGTCTAGTAGCTGTTTGATAAAATGCTGCAATGAAATGTGTTTGATAAAAGGGTACAAAGGGAACATGGGGATTGAGTTTGGGGATAGGGTTTAGGTGAGGAGCAAAAGCGATTATTCGGTGAGTTTTGTGAAGTGTTCTGATGAGGAAGAAAAGTGTTCTCATTCTGCAGACATCTCATTGTATGTAACAAAAGATTGACATGTTTCAATTCAGGGAAGAAAAGAAAATGACTAAATTCAGCAACTACTTTAATTAGTCAGATAATCAATTAAATTAATACAGATAAATTATTTCATTTAGTCAAATAACAGTTCATTCGAAGGGTTCGACTCAAAATAGTTCGATTCGGAAGATCAAAAGTAGAATCGAACCTTAAAAATCAAGGTTGAACCAACAGGGGATAACCAAAATGGGTATTCACAAACTCCGTTATAGAATTACTACATATACAATTAAATTAAAAAATATAAATACATATTAATCGGAACAAATTAAGATCCTTCACAAAAAAACTAAAGAATCAAATTAAATAATATGATAAATATTACAACTAAATCTCTACAAAAATATATGTCGAAAGATAACATGTTTTACCTATTTTATTATTAACATGATAATTTTGATTTAAAATAAAATTATATATATTTATGAAGATTTCAACATTTGTCAATTTTGATAATTGAAAAATAAACTTGAAAATATTTTAAAGATTGAAGTTAGGATATATTATATTAAACGACAATCTTATCTTCTAAAATTCGTAGATAAACCTAGGATGAGGTAGCCAATGTTATTATCAATTGACAAGAGCTTGCATTTATGATTTTTCATGGAAAAATCTAGCTTAGCCATTAGACACCACAAAAACAAATATGCAAATAAAGATAAATAAAAACGTGAATGATACATATTTTATACGAATCTTTTTATATATGAAAAAACGTATGTTAATTTATTAAGGTTGTGAAAAAGCGACTTTTCTTCCTTAAAGAATACAAACGTATGACTTGATATCATCCATATAAGAAAAAATTGAAAAAACTTAAAAGAACCAGACAACATAATTTTGGAGAAGGAAATACTATATTTTTTGAAAGAAAAAAAAAACAAATTATTAAGGGAAACATTCCCTCAATGCCATCATCTAATTCCACTATTGACCTTCATCGATAAATTCTAGTTCCTCACCTATATAAACGACCACTCACACCTGACTCTACTGATAATGAACAAAGGAGGGAAACAATAATGAGGACTTCATATTATTCCCTACTTCAATATTCAATTATTCCAACCATGTTTTTCTTCCTTCTTTTTGCTAAAACTCCCAAAGCTGCTCCATTCAATGACTCAATATTAAGTGACAAGATAAATGCAACAGCTGATAAAGTATGGCCTTTACTTGAAGATTTTTGCAACTTCTACAAATACTCCCCCTTCAACATTTCTTTTTGCACAAAAGGGGTACCAAATCGCCCCGGTCTAGTCCGTTTCATCGCCATCACGGGGCCACCACCGCTAGGTGGCAATAGCACGGTGGTCCTATGGGAGGAACACAAGCTATTAACAATAGATTCAAGAAAGCGTAAGTTAAAATACAAGTTGGTGGACAATAATAGGCTAATAAGGTTTTATCTTCCAACTTTTGAAGTTTTGAGAAAAGGTAATGGTTGCCAAGTTAGATGGGCATATAGAATTGATCCTGTTGATGAAATCACTCCTCAAGATATTAGAGAAAATTTTACTGAAATTCTTGCTTACATTGTTGCAAGTGCCGAGAGAATATTTGCATCGACATATTAGAATATGTGGTGAGGTCGGCCTTGTTTATATTTTAGTTATCTTTGTGATATATATGTATGACTAATGATATTTTGAGCGACTATTATTATAACAAGTAGCGTATTATATATATTTAAGTTTAGTTAGTTTAAATTTTTAAGCAAGTTACTAAGCAAGATATATATTAATGCTGTATGATCTCAGTGACATCAAAACCTGAATATGATCTCAGTGACATCAGAAACTGAATCAAGTTATTTTTCTGTTCCAATAGTAAAAAATTTGGCTTCACATATTCTCATCTATTAGGAATCAAATTGTATCATTGTATACATTATCAATAACAAAATCTGTAACACTGTCATTAAATAAAATCAAATTACAATTTGATTATACTGAAACTAAATTGATAATTAATTCTAACTTTAGACACCTGATTGAGACTTGAGAACAATAAAAATGTATGAAATGAAATAATGAGTTTAGTTTAAAATTTTAACATTGTAAGCATTTTACAGAATTAAGAAAAAAACCTTGAATTGAGTCAGAATTGGGCCAACTGTTGTCCAGAGTAATGAGCCCAACAGAAACAAATCCAACTTATTAGAGGCTCAACAGCAACAAAAGACGGGTTTCTAAAGTGATTAGTAAAACCATGCCTTCCAATTTTGTTATTAAAATCTGAACGATGATAGCATGGAGTATTATTTATTGATAAATGTAACTCATGAATATCATTGAGGTTTTTCTAAATTATCATTAACATTTATAGTTAGTATATAAAGAGTGGATCCGCGTGTCTATCACGCCCGATCATAGAGATTAATTTTTTTTTTGTTTTTGGGGGTTTTTACAATTATCATTTTTTGATTATCAGCCCAAAGTAGAAGCTTCGATAAATTAATCTTCGATTATTTAATAAACTCTCTAAGATAATATGTTTGTCCGTCCCGTCACCGAGGATAAGTACTAAATTAATAATTCGTGCTTTTCGTTCGCTTTTTGATTTTTTTCACCTTGTGGCGGTCATATGCGACTATGCTTTCTTGATTTCCTTTTTAGATTTTTTTACCCTTTTTTTTGTTATTGTTTTTTTTTTTGGTTTTTGATTTTTTCTTTTTTGCAATTATCATTTTTTTCAGTGCTCATTCTGATGAAACTACGATAAATTAATCTTTCATTTAATAACCTCTGTAAGATAATATTTTTGTCACGTTCGACTCGGGGATAGGGTGCTAAATTAATAATTAAGTGATTTCTCTTAGTTTCTTTTTCATTTTTTTACGCTTGCGGTCATATGCATTGTGCTTTTTCGTTATTCCTTTTTCATTTCTTTTTCAATTATCAACTCTACGGTAGAAAGCTTCGATAAATTAATCTTTCGGAATGGGGTGTTAAATTAATAATTGGGTAAAATTATAAAATAATACATTTTTATAATTTTATAGACCCCAATATAAAATATAAATTAATAATTCTTTATATACTACATCTCACGTAGTTAGTATATAAAGGTGAATCAACATGTCTAATAAGTAATTTTTTTCCTTTTAAGTTTTTTTTTTTTTTTGCAATTAACATTTTTGCAATTATCAACTTCATTAGAAGCACATAAATTATCTTCGATTATTTAATAAACTCTGTAAGTTAATATTTTGGCCGTCGACTGGAGATAGGGTCTTAAATTAATAATTACGTGCTTTTCGTTCATTTTTCTCTTTTTTTTCACTACGATCATATGCATTTGTGTTTTTCCGTTCATTTTTCAATTATCAACTATAGTAGAAACTTCGATAAATTAATACTCAAAGGATAGAATTGCTAAATTAATAATTGGCTAAAATTAGAAGATAATACATTTTGATAATTTATTTATGGAAATACAGTATAAATATAAATTAATAATTACATATCTTTACATATTACATGAAATATTTATGAAGAAGGTTTCTATCTGAATGACTCGTTGTCTTTTGTTATTTATTTGAAAATCAGTCGCTTGAATCACAAATGCTCTAATTTTTCGCCTCGTTTATGAAACACAGTATTGTCGCCTTAAATAAGATGAGAGATTGAAGGAGGTTGCTTTAAATAGATCGCCGTTTGATATACGTACATGCATTGTATAATAATTAAGTGGAAGTTTGAAAAGTATTTGTAAATTGAGTATTTCACTATAAATTAATAAAATATTAATTAATAATGTAACAACTATTTTAAAATTAATTTTAGTTGATCGCCAAATTTTTTTAATAATATAATAACGTTGAGTGTCGTATTAGTTAGTAAAGTATTTCGGCGCGTAATGGAACCGTCGGCTACTACCATAACTATAGCGTGCAAATGGTGTAACATGCCTTGACTATCGAGATAACTCAATGCTTGTGTAAATTCATCGACGACGTGTTCCCATTCTTGAACACAAAAAACATGGAGTATTATTTAAATAAGATTAATGATGGATAAAATATATAGAGTTTTGTCAAAATGATTAGCTAAATCTTTCAGTGTAGAAAACCGGATCATTTCGTTGATACTTGGAGTGGCATAGGAAACTAGCATTCATCTCTCTAATTTTTTGACACGTAATTTTTAATTCATTTTTCGAAAAACTATATTCATGTTTTAAAAATTATGTTATCTTTTTTAAAATTATGATGTTCACATCTCCGATTTTCAAATTTTTTCTTATATATATGTTCCTGTGTAAAAATTATGTTCGATAACTAAATTATTGCAACGGATTTTGCTGAAGTATTGAAAGTCAAATGTACTTAGACCCAACCCGCACCACCCAATAACTTAAACACATCGATCTATCTCAAATAAACTTTAACAATAACATCATGACGTTTGCTGAAAAACTAATATGGTTCAATTTTGGATTTTAAATACGGAGTATTTGACTTAAAAAAATTATCTTCGAAAAAGTCGCAGCAAGTAATGCGGCATTGTCGGGCAAATAAATTGAATCGCAAATTTCCAGTGCCATAGGGCCGAAGTCGTGTCCTTTTCATCTTATATATACAAATACTGCTTGGCGATACCGTTAAATGACGGACAATTTTGATATGCTACGTTGATACATTTCAGCGTAGAGCGCACACATATGATTGGTAAAAATGTACGTGTAGAAGTAGATGTGCCTCAGCGAGCAGTCGTAGCCACCCATCTATGACGCCAGCATGCTTGAGTATACCGCCCAGCGGCGGCCAGATTCGGCAACAATTACTTGCAGTACCGGGGCCGAACCCGAACCCCGTGCGCATAGGCGCCTGCATGAAGCGACCGTGTCGGCGGATATCTTGCCGTGGACGGACAAACTTATTCTTAATTCAATTGTTGGTTGAAGTATTTGCTTTAAAAAAATCAAATACATCAAAAGGTGGGCCTAAAAAAGATCAAAAGAAAAAACGGTTACAGATGATGAATTACAATTCAATAATGAATAGAAGATGTGGAGTGAAGGAAAGAAAAAAAAGCGGAATAAGAAGCATGTTGAATAATAGAATGATAGAGGCCGGGCGGGGCTGAAAGACGGAGTCGAAATTTAATTATGTTTTCAATAAATTTTTAAGGTACAACTTCAATGCATAAGGTACACGCTAAAAGGTCGAGAAACGGAAAAAGAGGCACTCACAAGAGGGAAAAATTTAATAAAAGTTCACGCAGCATAAAACCAAGAAAGCGGGTCAATAGCCAATGTCGGTAATATTCTTAATATCAATCGATTGTTAACGAAATGTTTGATCTGAGCAGAAGATAAGAGAAAGCGGAATGAAGCAGTTTAATAATAAAATGATAGAGAGGCAGAGATGATGGTAACAATAAAAACTAGAACCGAGATAGGTAGTAGGTAAAAACGGAGACCAAATTTAATTATGTTTTTAATAAAAAATTGAAAATCTGAAACTTTCAATCATGAAAATCTGGCCTCGCATGAAGTCAAATAAAAAAAAAGCAAAAAAAAAAAAAATCTGCACGCCTTGAAATAGTAATTGCTGTATAATATACTTTGATATGGAGTATAATTCATTCATATATACTTTGAAAATGTTTATCAAAAGAGGGGATCCATTCAATTTAATATTATGGACTATGTAATATATCAAGCTAGTTCTTAACATACTTGAAATAAATTAATTTATATAAAATTAATAAGATTTAAAAATTAAAAATAATAGTATGAGTTAGAGTTGATAATTAGCTGAATTTTCTAATTAAATAAATTAAGAGGGCGGGTATTAGATAGAACATCACCATGTTTCCTTGATTCCTGATTGAATAGTTTAATACTCTAGTAGCAAGCTAGCAATGGGACCACCAAGTTTAATGCATGATATGTCTTGCGATGGCCCGCACATTAATTTCAATATTAATTTAATTCAAGTAAACTGGAGACCATCCAGAATAATCAACGCCTTTGCAATTTTGGATTTTAAATATTTGATTGTAAATAATTAGTACATATGGGGAGGCTTTTCAAAAGCCGCTGCAAGTAATGCGAGAGATTGGCTCGTACTATAGGTATGTATTTCTTCCTTTTTTTGATAAAGGTATGTATTTGATAAAGGTATGTTTTCAAAAGCCGCTGCAAGTAAATATTTGATAAAGGTATGTATTTGTTCCTTTTTTTTGTTACTTGTTTATTTGTGCAATTATTTTAATAAATTTTAACAATGACATAAAACATAAATAAATAAAAAATTATGCTTGCTCCTTGCCAGTTGCGTACACCTGATATGAATAATCACGTATAAAATGAAATTTATGGAAATCAATTAATTTATATAAGTCGATATTGACTATGGAAGCTGGAGAACAAAGAAATGGGTGATGAATATGTTCCATTGTTATGTGGTGGGCTTATTAAAATAACATATGTATATATAATATATGTTGTGGAAGTTCTTGCACTGTAATGTACTCCGTAATTATGTAAATATAATATATCTAGTGTGTGATAGTGTCTTCATTCTTCATTGGCAATTGGAATGTATATATTTAATAGGTAAACGATAAGTGGGTACAATATAATAAAAATGTATGTACACCTCTCTATATAATCACAAGAAATCATCATAATAATTGAACAACACCAACAAAAATAACGAAGTAGAAAAAAGAAAAAATGAAGCCTACACGGTTTTTTCTCCTCCCATTTTTCCTTGTAATTGTTCTTCTTTCAACTCAAACTCCAAATGCATATCTTTTCAAAGGTGCAGTCTTGAGCAGGCTAATAAAATTACCAGCCGAAACAGTGTGGCCATACATTGAAAACTTTTGTGATCTCCACAAAGTGTTCCCAATCGATGTATCATTTTGCGGCGCAGGGTCAATAAATAAACCAGGCCTAGTACGTTATATGTCCCTAAGAGGACAGCCTCCGGTAGGGGGGCCTGGGACGACGGTCTTGTACGAGGAACACAGGCTCGTTGCCATAAACCCAAAGAAACGTTGGCTACAATTCAACACCACGACGAATAATCGCCTAGTAAACTTTTGGGAACCAACTATGGAAGTGAAGAAGAGCGGTCGTAATGCATGTAAAATTAAATGGGGGTTTTTAATTGATCCTGATACTGCTTTCACTGAGTTTACCCTTAAGGGTAATCTTACTTTTATTCTTAATCATGTAGTTACGGTTCTCCATACACACTACGGAGTGCCTGAGTGACATCTTAAAAAGCTGGTAAGTACTATGCTTAAATCCGATATTTTAATATCTATATATATTAATTTCTGCCACGTAACATATTTAAGTTGGATAGTTGAATATATACTCGAGTTTTGTAACTATGTGAGCCAGGAGCTTTTGGGATTCAAAATCAGTAGTATTTGTAAGCAATATAGGACTTAGACATGCACAATATAGTTAATAATAATTATCATTCAAACTCATATTAATCACTCAGCAGATAGAGCATCATATATATAATTACATATATCCCCTGCATCTCTAGTTATTAAAATTAAAGTTGTATAGTCAATCTAATTTGATCAATGATTATATTTCTTAATGATTACAGTTGGTCGTCGAGTCTGACAGAAGGCTTCCTGTCTTCCTGATGCTTGGAGAATAAATATGGATTTGTTCTTATAGAGTTAGCGATGTTGGAATAGTTATTGACTATTGAATTGTAATTAGTGATAAATTATCACTTGTTATGTACGTTGTGCTTTCTTTTTATTATAATAAAAAATGTGTTCCTATTGTGGTTTTGTTGTAATATATTTTATCCTTCAACATCTTATTATATTTTATTGTTCAACTATCTACATCCTTCAATAAAATTGTTACATTTGCCCTTTTCATAATTAAGGATTAACAAATTTAATTTTAATTGTCATTCAAAACTTTTATTTGAATCAAAATTATCAAGTTAATAGTAAAATATATTGAAAATACTACATATTATTATATTTTTTTCAAACAAATATATAACACATTAAAAGTTATTTGAGTTTATAATTAAAAAAAGTCAACTAATTAAAATTAAAATGTGACAATCTTTTAAGAAGAGAGGAAGTATTAGAAACACGGTAACATTAAATTTGTTTCCTTCAATAATATCAACTGTCAGAAGTTTTCTAAGACTATGTATATAACACTTTAAAATTCTAATCTAAAAAGGGTCCTATTATTTTGCAATGCCCAACAAGATCATCTCAATTAAAACAAGAAAACGATCAAAACTAGCAATAGTGTTTGAACACCAAGGCATAACAAAGGTGTCACAAATTGAAAAAGTTTTTTGTTATGGTTTTTGGCATTTAGCTACTAATTAATTAACCACTATAACGGCAGTCCATTTTCTAGTAGTTGAGATTTCATTTACTATGAATTTGGACGAAGTCCCAAGATTGACTTGCAACAATTGTTTAGTATTACGCAATCACATAATGATATGGGCAAAAGCCACAAATCAGCGTCATGTTTGTAGTTGGGTTTAGTTAAATCGCTCACGTTTTAAGTGTTTTTGTTAAGTAATGCGGCGTTTACGCCCAAATGTACCAATATGAGTCTGACCCAATTTGAAGTGATCGTTAATTTGGATGGTTTTTGAACATGTGACGATTACATGACATCTCGGAGGTATTTTAGTAATTTCGGATTAATAGTGGGGGGAGTATTTTGGTAATTTCGAGATAACGTACTATAAAAGCCCTCCCTTATCCTAATCGACATAACTCCTCGATATACTGAGATAAGCAACGCCTGCATTATGATGGTGGTTTTTTACTTTCGAGACCAAAAACCTCCCGCCAGTTTCTTGATAGTCAAAGTCGCCTCCGCGAACCATGAAAAAGCAGAGAGAAAATAAAGATGGAACGGAGAAGCGACACTAAAGATCGATCGGTATTACATGATGGCGAAAAGGTCAGCGGTCCGCGAAGTCAAGCCACCAACTTCCAGGAAAAAGGCTCGGGAGACTCTCTGCGGAGGTCACAGTCGAGGGGCTTGAGGAGTTGTGCGAAAATCTTTATAGCTTCATTATGAGTATTGGTAAAATCTCCCCAAAATTTCACACTACGAAGGAGTGCTTTTAATGACATTTGGCGATTTTAATATTCCTCACGGAAGGGAGGGCCATAGTACTTCTTGAGATCCTTACGGGGAAAGCTGACGGTGGAAGTGCGCAAGGAAAAATTGCGAGGATTTAGTTTCGTGGATGTTCGAGAGAGATGAAATTGAGTGAAAGAAAGAAAAGCCGGAGGTATTCGATCCATCTTGAAGTTCTTAATATAGCATGTAGATGTAAATCAAGATCTAAAGAAAGACATGATTGATCAAATAGTTCACATTGGCTCGATGATATAGGTTACGAAAAGGCTTTTAATGAATTTAGTTGATGTTTCTTGAAGATTAATTAGTTTTAAATGTTATGAATCACAAAAGTACTCTTGTAAAGAGTTCTAATCGTTTTTGTATAATCCATCTTCTTCTTGTCAATTATTTATGCAAGTACTAAAAATACCCACTAATTATTAATGCAGAGTACTAAAATACCCTACGAGATGTCGTATCTTTGGTCGCTGTGTTCCAGCTCATCCATATTAGCGACTTAAAATGCAGGTTGGGCCAGTATTGGCACGTTGTAAGCGTTGGTGATGAACAAAGACACTTTGAAGCGTGAGTGATGAGCCCAGAGCCGTGAAAACATGTATGATGATTGAGGGGCTTTGCCCTATGATATATATACTGTGTGGCTCAGCTACTCTTGGTAAATGGGTTCACCTCATGAATCTAGAGATACACAAGGAGAGATGTTGACAAAAGAGTATGGCATAATTCTATGGAGAGAGTGTAATATGACATTATTAGTAATTGCTATAAATCTGTAAATCCAGTACATTCTTCCTTAATTGACATCATTACCGACTTGATCGTGGGTATTTGTGATCATTTCCATGCGGTCACACTTCAGTCGACCAGGCGGCAGTGCAGACGGCGGAACTTTGTCGTCCAGAACGCTTTTCATGGCACTCTTGAAGCGAAGAAGCGGAAGGCGAAGGCAACACGCCGATCGAAAAGGACAATATCCACAAGATTGACGAAAGTTGTAGAGAGTCCAGTTATTATCAAAAGTCCTATAATACAAAGTCTATTAGATCCTTCTAATCATACGTTATTAGCGGATTGTAATTATCACATAATATATACGGAGTATGTTTTAGTTTCTTTTTAAATTAGACAGGAACTACTCAGACAATCGATAATTGAAACATGCTTTATGGCTTACAAATATAAGTTCAGGTAAGTAAGCTAAGAAAATGACTTAATCATTATGCTTAATAAAATAATTCATACTTCCTACATCAAACTAACTATTTAGTGTGGAGCTACCGTAAAGATCTATATTAACATATTGATTTTTTAAAATAAATTATTTTTCTAAGACCATAATAAGTTTCACATCCTCAATGGATGCAATTTGGAAATACTTAAGATGTTATATCTCACATAAATATGTATGCAATTGAACAATTAGATTGTACAATCGATTATTACATTTAAATAATAATAAGTTCAGACATATGTTAATTGTTGGACAATTAATATATTAGGTAACTCGATTGACATTAAGGGTTATGATGGCTTACTATAGTCCCGCTCATAATCTATATATTAATATGATGCTCGGTTAAACATAAATTAATATATTTCTAATTTCGATCAGCCTAGAAAGAATCACCGCCTGACAACGAAATCGAACTATAAATTTAATTATAAAAACTTACGGGGTTTAAAATAGAAGCGTATGAGAATATTGAGACAAAATTCCAATAGTTGAGACTCACCCTATAGTCGACTAAAATTGTGAAGGGATAAGGGTTCCAGAATCTTTCGATTTTAGAATAATTCTAGAATATTCTACTTATCCACTTAACATGCCTTGATTTTATGGATAAGAAGTGGAAGGTTTTGGAATACTGTCCAGGTTCCACTAATACAAGGTGAGGAGGTCGAAGAATTTTTGTTAACTCTCTTTGGCGCAAAAGTATGACGTTTGATGTATATATAAAGGTCATGATTTTCATGAAATCACTTGCACAATTCTTTCAACTTTTGAAGTTGATAATTCTCTCTTCCCCACTTTCATATTTTAGGTAGTAGGTGAAAAAATTCCGTTGAATTTTTTGCGGCGCAAATGCATAGTTTAATATTTTCAAGAGAGCTGCAATGCAAAACATGGAGGTTCGTTCGGAACGTTAGTGTGGACTATTCTTAAGACAATCGTTGATTGTTCGGAGTTTCCTTAGATTTATTCCTCTACAAATCAACGAAGAAAGGTACACTTTCGTATGTTATTATTTTATTATATTAAGTAGAATCCCTGAATTCACGATTTTTTGTAATTGTTATTTTTAATCACACCGTAAACTTTAACGGGATGGTAGAAAACATAAAAGGATCAATATTTGGGGAATGGGCGTAGACCTTATATAATTTATTTGAAATTAAATATATAACTCTTGATTTTTTTATTAATTTTGAAAGACATAAATGTAAAATGCACTCCTCTTTATTTCATCGCTTGCAGTATATATAACAATGATGAGTTATAAAAACGACCCAAAATCAATAGTATTGCATTAAATTTATTATCACTATGCCAAAAATGTATAACCTTTAAAACGTCCCTTATTGAGTCTGTTATGATAAATGAATATAATTATTTAATCAATGTGCTCAACTATTGGAGTCTGTTATGATAAATGAATATAATTATTTATATAGCTACCCGTCTGGCCCAACCTTCTAAAAACGGTGGCCCATTCCAGATGGGAGCCCCATTCTTAGTGGGTAAGGCCTGGCCGGGTCGGTTTGTTATACACATATATGTAAAACTTAAAAGTAGCATTTTCAAAATGAAAAGTAACAAATCTGTTGCAAAAGTTTTTCCAATTGTTCCACTTTAAAGCTTTAATATTTATCCTTTCTGATTATTGTTATTGTATCTATAAAAAACGTTAATATTTGTTCATTTTAAAATAAATATTAGTCAATGACTTAGTTGTACTATCTTACACTCCCTCCATTTTAGTCTGTTATCTAATTATCTCTCGTTGTATATAAATTAGATAACATGTATGCATGCACGTTGTGTAATATATAAATTATCAATATAAGTTATTATTTAATCTAAACGTATATATATTATTAATACATTCAAATTTTCTTTTTTTCCCTTCAATAATTAGTGGTAATGTGTAATAAAATTCTACCACTAATTAAATCTAATAATCTTTACTCATAAACTCATCACTAATATATCTATTTCATAAGTTCCATGTAAAAGAAATTGCAGCAGATGCAGAAATGATGAAACAATATTCTATCAATGTATTTGTATCTTATGATCTTATATATTACACAACGTGTATGCATACATGTTTATTGTAACAAATTAAATTTCAACAAGAAATTTATATTTTTAATCCACAATAGTGAAACTTAGTTATTATACTAACTTTATATGAAAAATCCACAATAGTAAAACTTTATTTAACTACTCTCCATTAACGCTTCAACTAAATAAATACTCCAAGCTTGTCTCTACAGAAACAAGGCTAACTGATTGTCCACCAAGGTATCTCTAGAAAACATCCTTCTGCAACCATTCACAAGAGCAAACATGTAAAAAAAAGAGAGAGACAATAATAATATACTGTATACTACTAAGAAAATTAAATTTAAGAAACCTAAATTATGTATATAAATGTGTACTCACAAAATTATCTATGTCGACGAAGCAATTAAGTTCTGAATTCTTTCAACCATTCCACTAGCAGCTATTTCAATGATTGCATGAAATGTTTCTCTAGTATATATCTCCCCCAATTCAACAGTGTATGTCCAATAAATTTGTGAATAAGTACCCTTTCTGAATACTTGCATGGTAGGATGGTAGTGTGAGATTCTCCTATTATTAGCCAATAGTGTAAATTCTAACGTACGTTTTTTCGGGTTTATTGACACAAGTTGTTGTTTTTCCCACAACACAATCGTCGAATTTCCCCCTGTTGGTGGCGGTCCCATTAGGGTGAAAAATCGAATTAGGCCGGGTTTATTTGGGACCCCTGTTGTGCAGAAAGAAACATCAAGTGGACTGTATTGGTAAACATTGCAATAGTCTTCAATATAAGGCCACACTTGATCAGCAGTTGCATTGATTAGGCTACTTGTGACTGCATCTCTAATTCTAACTGCATCGAGAGTTGGAGATGAAATAAAGAAGAGGAAAAGAATTGTTGCAAAAAATGAAGATTGGAAGCTAAAAGATTTTATGGGCTCCATTATTGTTTAATTTATTTCTTTGTTGTGTATGTGAGAAGATGAATGATATATTGAAGCATGGGGTTATGGGTTTATATAGGTAGTTGCATGTATTAGAACAATGACGCGGCGGCCAATTGAAATTCCATGCAGTATACATACTGCTCAAATGTCAAATTTAAAGAGAGACCAGTTAAAATGGTCTAATATAATACGGAGTAATTAATAGGAACAAGTTGTATTTTAATTTTAATATTGATAATGTAATACTTTAGCCATCTCCAAAAACTATTCAAACTTTACAGTTTGATCTCAGAAGTCAGAACTAACGACGACTCAATCCAATTTTAACAACCAAAATATCATAGTTAGATATGAGTTTGTCCATAATAGCATTCGCATAAAACATCTTGACCATTATTTTTCCAATGAGAACGTGACTGTAGAGGTAGTCAATTGTGGTAGGATTGGTATATGTACGCTATGATTAATAAATTACTAATGTTACCTATTTTGTGAGAATTCAACACGATTGTTCTTTTGGCATATGATAGATTACTAAGATTAGTAGAGCAAATTAATTAAAATTGATTGAATGAATTAATTAAGTGGTAAAAGTCGAGTTACTAAAAAGATGCCACGTGGGCGATTAGGGTTCTCGGTGGAGCGCTCTAAATCCAAATCAAATCCTCGATCGAACAAGGGTTCCCGGAAATTAAGTCCCTGGAATTAATAGAAGTCAAAAACAAGGGTTTTACATTAATTAACCCCTAAAATTGAACTCAAAATAGGGTTCCCGAGAAGAAACGGACTAAGCATTAAATGTCGAATTAAAATTAGGGGCTTGAAACCCCAATTTTATTGATTAAAACAAACTATAAGAACATTCTGGAAGCCACGTGGCTCAAAATGAAGAATCTAGAAACCATGGGGTTCAAAATGAAGATTCTAGAAGTGATGTGATTCAAACTCAAGGCTCCAAAAGGTCCGATGTCAAAATAAAAATCCAATTCCGAAACCTTTATTTTTAATTATAGGCGCCTATAATGATTTCTTGGAGGAGAATTAGTTCCTAAATCTCCGACGGTCGAAACTCTTATACACCTTTTTTAGTGAAATGACAATTTTGTACTTAATGAAACTTAATAACTTCTGCGTGCAAATATGGGAGGGCAAAATAGTGGGTTTTAGCGCTGGCTTTTCTTATTTGTTGGGTGTGTGTATAACGGCTGGGGGTGGGGGGTGGGGTGTGTTAAGGAAAGAAAGGGGGTTTGGATATTTTAGTCCATATGCTAGTCACATGCTTTAGTGTTAGAGACAAAATAGTCATTTTACTGTGTCAATGTGTATTTTAAGGGTAATATAGTCATTTCACTAATGAAAATTAGGTGTATGGGAGTCAGGGGGTGCCTAGACACTAAAAATAGTTTAGAGTGACCGGAAATAGTTCAAGGGGGTGCCCAGACACTAAAAATAGTACAGGGGTCACATAGACACTAAAACCATAGTATAGGGCCTGTCGGCCATTTAACCCCAAATTGAACTCGAAATAGGGTTCAGAAAACGAGACTCGCATTAAATGTCAATTAAAATTTGGTCTCAAAACCCTAATTTTATTGATTAAAACCCGACTATAAAACGTTCCGGAGCTGCGTGGCTCGAAATGGAAAGAATCTAGAAATCATAGGGTTCAAGAAGATTCTAGAAGTTATATGTGATTAGTCAGGCTCAAAAGGAATTCAGATGTCAAAATAAAAAATCAAATTCCGGAACCTTCTTTGTGATTATAGCGCCTATAATGATTTCTTGGAGGAGAAGTAGTTCCTAAATCTCCGACGGTCAGATCTTGCCTCAAAAATCAACGGTTAAGATCATAATCCACCTGAAAATGAACCAACCAATTAGAAGCAAGCATTTGAAGCCCAGAAGCCTATATAAACCCCCTTTATTTTCGAAAAAACATCCACAATACATCACCATTAAATATCCAAAACACTGAGAAAATACAAGAAAAACACCAAGCGTTTACAGTTAAATCTTGAAACCCATTGTAAAACACCACGTAGTGGTGAAAACACCTCCCGGTGCACGAAATCAAGATTCTTGCACAAGCGCGTGGTACTTCAAGTTTGAAGCAAAATCTAATAAGAATAAAGCGAAAGTTTCTCAAAAATGCTTGGCGTATTAACTGAATAATTTAAATAGCCCCTGATTATTCATAAATCTAGCATGAACACCTAAAAAGAATACCGGTTTGATCTCATCAAGTCCCAGAGATAGGAATCTTATTAATTCGATTAAGCATAGTTAGATTCTGAAATGGGAAACACTTGACTGCTTCAGCTCTGTCTAGTTTATCGATGATATCATCAGCAAGGTTGGAGCGCTTCGCCATTATTTCTGGCCAAGAAAAAAAGCAATGGCAAGGTGGTGTAGTATAAAATTTAAGAAATGCGCTACTTGAAAGCTTAATCAAGTTCAAGTGAGGCCAAATCTAGCTAAGTCACATGAGTCATATCCCATGGAAATCTCGCTCTCTAAGCAACAATTGCTAAGGGGCAGTAGTAGTACAAGCAAACAACGGCCTTGCGGCAGCAACTGCCAGATTGCACTCAGCATCTGGTGTTCGAAAGGCTGAATGCTATCTCAAATGGGGAGTATTAAATATCAAGACCTTAAATCATGAGTAAGTGACCTCTCGAACTGCAAAGTCCCTCTTGTAGAAAGGCTGGGCTTATCGGCTAAATAATCCGTATGAGTGATACTTATCTGGGTGACTAAATCCAAAGTCTGCTTGATAGTACTCAAGCAAGTCGCTTGTTGAATCGCTTGCGGTAAGTCCGTCAGTACATGTCATGGAGGCCAGGATCGAGTCAAGACCCAAGACAAGTCCATACAACCTTGACAGAATACGGTTGCTAAAGGCTCACCGGCTTGGACCATATCAGAATCGGACAGTCTCGAGTCCGTCAAGACCGGGGACACATACATCATTTCATTAGAACTTCTATTCAAATCCAAGTCAAATCAAGCTCAAGTTCAAGCTCAAATCAAGTCAAATCAAGCTCAAGCTCAAGTCAAGTTAAGCTATTATCCAAGACCCGAATCCAAGTCCAAGCAAAGTAAGCAGGGCGTCTACTTGATCGTTATGACGTTTGAGGAACTTTATAGTTTAGACTGATCGATTAACTTTTCGATTTGATAAAGCGCATTATCTTGAAAAAAAATTCTACAATGGGTTTATTTTGTAGTCACATCATAAATAATAAAAATCTTCTTTCCATTACACTTTCAATTAACCTTTGGATAAGTATAATTTTTGTCACGGAATATATTTTGAATAGTCACTTCAGAAGCTAGTCACCGCACGTTATTTTACAACTACTATCGTCAATTAAATTGCAAATTGCAAATTGCACGTCAAATGTATTCTCTCTTCACAGACCGGTCCTAGAAAGTAGTATGTATTTGAGAAATAATGAAGAAAAAATTTAAGCGGTGAATTCTTAGCCAAATATTTTAATTAAATCATCATAAGTCATCATGCATGAACGCATGCATACGAGACATAGACAAGAATATTAACCTGCATATACAATATTATGTATATACCAATTCTCCGGTTAATAAATAAAAGTATGCATGCACCTTTTTATTGAGAGTGGTCTCATAAATAACGGAGTCATGTGCATAAATACAAAACGAGACCTTCTCTTAAATTTATTAATAATTATTTTTGTGATAGTAAAATTAAGTAATCATATAAATCATTATTAAGCACTAAACTTAATATATTATTGTATTATAGTGCTGATAGTAAATGTGTTATGATGATAGGTCTTTACAAAATAATAGGTCAAACTTAATATATTATTGTACAATCAGCACTATAATATATTTTGTAAAAATACTTTTTTTTATTTTGTGATACTTAAACTAATTAAGCGATTAAACTTAATTAATTGACGATTTATTAGAAACTTGTTTGTTAATAGAATTATTTTTAAGTTCTTAATAAATTAAGTATTTATCAAAATCCTTAACAAAAAATTAAGTTAAAATTCCTAGTTTATTTTTACCTCTTAATGAAATAATCTCATAATTCTCCTGTATCCGATTCTAACCTAGAAAAGCAACCCACTTCTCCTTTTTTCACCTTACACGTTCTTCTTCTCCAATTTATCACAGATTAATTTTATCCATTTACTATTCAATTTATAATACTCGGATTTGTTATTTTTTAATTTAATTCTTTGTATTTTATTGATGTGTTAATATTGTTAATATGAAGAGCCAATTATTTTGTTGTTATTTTATTAATTCTTTGTATTTTATTCAATGTATTGTCTTGTATTTTAATACTGGTTGCTATCATTAACTAGAGAACAGAGTGAGATTTGGATTTTTTAAGCATGTTTTTGTGGCTATTTGTCATATTAACGTTGTGTAATTGAGATGGCGTTGATTGAATTCGATTTGGTGTCTTATATATGTTGTGGTTATATTAGATGACTTTTTAATTTAAGTAAATTAGATAAATAAGTTGGTTAGGCTGCTTTTAATCGGTATGAAAACTTTGGAAAGGTGATTCTGGTATTGTAATAAACTGCCTCCTTGTTTTTGTTTCTCCAGCGGATGGAGGGAGTATGATGCCGATCGGCTGTTTAAGCTTTGATTGCTTTCGATGAGGTTGATGGTCAGCGTTGTAGAAACCTCGACTTTTCACTTTTAATTTGTTCGATTTTGTTCATTAGCGATTGTTGTAGAAAATTGATCTGTTTATTGAACTTTGGTATAAAAATGATGGTGCGACTCTGAGCATATTTTAAAATAGAACTATACATATTTAATATCGGATAGGCTTAAAGATTTTTATCCATTTCCAACACAAAGAAATATCATAATAGTTTGTGTGGCTATGCATAATTTTATTCGTAGAGTGGACAATACATATTATTTCTTTGAAAGTTTGATGATGATAGCACATGTGAGAATTCATGAGGCAATAATGGAGACTCTTCTAGCGATTAATCTACGGGATCAAATCGCTAGCCGGTTCTATTACTTGAGAGTTAATTCTGAGGATGGCGAGCTAAGAATCATGTTCATTTTTTTAACAAGCAAGATAATACCAGATTATGGTTCAAATGAAGGCAAGTGGTTATTTTCTTATTGAATTGAAGATTTGAAATTTATTATCGAACCACCAGGTATGTATCTTGATCGATTTATTGAATTTTATATGTTTTTTTATAAATTTTAAATATTTATTTAATAATATTTAGAATTTATTTATATTTAATATTTATTTAATCAAATTATTATATTTATACTACTATTTATAATCTAATTAATAAGATTTATTATTTAATTATCTATTATAGTATTATTTATATAATATATGATTCTTCTTATATAAATAAATGAGCTAAGGTAGGGGGCAAAGTTGTCAAAAGCAACAGCTCAATTTAAAGTCTTTTTCTTTATTTGTTATCAAACACCTAAATATTTTTTTAGTATTGATTCGTAATTGATTTGATCATTCGTTTCGGACTTGATTTCAATTTTTAGTTTTAGATTTAACAAACACCACTAAAAGTTGTATGTCGCCTCGTGAATCTTGAATGATTGTAGGAATACTTAAAGCTTGAACTAAAATGAGAAACTTCACAAGAAAAAAAAAATTGAAATCGTGGAAATAATGATGATGATTTTCAGACAAGAGAAGAAAAGGATAAGGATAGGAAGATATTTTTAGGGTTAAGGATATCTATTATAGGGTAAGTGTTTTAGGTCTCGTTTGGTGTGGTATTTTATTTCTCCATTTTTTGTCATTAAATTTAATGAATACGATCCTAAATATATTATTATCCGTGTAACAAAATACTACTCATTTAATACTCGTCTCGATATATCTATTTTATTCCAAAAGAATTTTATCTTCGAGTCATACCATTAAGCGTCTCATTTAACGGGGTTATTTCAATATAGACGACAAATGCATGTAGAATAATTGACGCGGAGGAAAATCAAAACTTCATGCAGTATTATTATACACTTTGTCAATGTCAACTACATTTAAAGAGCAAATGGTCGAAATGGTTATGATATGATGCTAATGATTTCAAGTTGCATTTTAATTTTTAATATTAATATTGTAGCACTTTAATCACTAAATAAAAGTAATATAAATATTACACTTTTATCTCTAAACTTATAACTTTATCAAATTTTAACAACCAAGTCACCCCTGTAATTCCTGTATGTAAACAAGGATTAAATTAGGTACTTACTACTTACCATTAAATGGGCCGGGTTCTACTATTCGACAAGTCGTCCACGAAATCATGCATATCTTCTTTTTTTCAATTTTATTTTTTCAGTTTTGTTCGAACATTCAGAGATAAAATGGAAATATTTTAGTTTCCTTTTTTTCAACATTTCTGAGTAATAAAGTGAAATGTAATAATTCACTACTTCACTTTCCATTTTTTCTTTTATTTCGACCTGCTATGGTAGTATATATTTAAGGGTAAATTTACATGGTCAACGGCTCAATTAATAACTTATGCCACTTCTTAAAAAGTGTAAAATCGTCACACTAACTGTCATCGAGGTCACTGTCCTAAATATCACAAAAGAGTTAATAGTGGAATGTGACTCAACTTCTGAAACTTCTTGACATTATTGTTATCATAATGTTGATTCAAATTAGAGCGTGTTATATATCAATTAAAATCATAAAAAATTATTGATTTTAATCATCAAATTAAAAATATATATTTTGTAGAAAACTAATAGAAATTACGGAACTGTAACACAAAACATTACAAAAGAACAACAAAAATGTATTCATACGATTACAAGCAACACTCGAACAACATATAATATAAACCGGACGGATCGAAATCCGCGTCGAGGCCAACTTTCCTTAAAAGCAGATTCGACCTCTTTTGGTGCTTAGGGCCAGCCAGGCGATTTTTTCAGGGATAAATGACCCCCAGTGACTTCACTAGCACAAATGAACCAGTCGACGAACCGCGAACAAGCCTTGATACTATCGCCTGACAAAAGAAACGATAGGAAAAAGAGAGAATGAGAGCTATCTGAAACTTTAGTATATTTTGTGTGTGAAGTCAAGTATACTTAACACAATTGAATGCCCCTTTTTTCCACTGCGTGCGGATCATAATTTCGAACTTGTACCACAGTTTATACCCTTGTAGTGCGCGCGAGGAGTTTTAGTATAGTAGGTCGATCGATTTCACCCAAATCACAGAAATGCGCCTGCTTACATTAAGTGAGTTGTCACTCTGCTTACTTACATGTGTGGGGCTTTGACAAAATCCAAACTTCATCATTTTCATCCCAAATTTGTACATCACCATTAACACATAATGGCTTACAAATTTTGAATTCACACTCACATTATCCAACATATTGACCATCTTTTTAATTGATGAATGTACTATATATGTATATCAGTATGTGAGAAACAATGAAGCTTAAGCCATCCTGGATCAACGCATGCAAACGGCAGATAGACATGAATATTAACCTTGATATTATATAATATTTTGTATATCCAATTCTCCGGTTGAAAGGATGCATGCAGTTATTGCTCGACATAAAATTCGTCACCATGTATATGACTGGCAATATTAATGTACTGATCTGCTAAAACGAAAACGTATCACCATGTATATGACTTTAAGATATGTATTACTCATATATTGGCTGGCAATATTGTACTGTAGTATTTAGTCAAATATATATAGCTTGGATTTCTAAAACTTACTAGCCGCTATCTAACCAAGATATGGTCGTTATTAGTTATTACAATCACTTATTATCTAGACTGGTAAATGCTTATAATGATCGAGGAGACTCAAGGATGTCTATATCTAATGTAGCAATATCGAGATAATTGTCAAATTGACCGTCTCATATAATAGACCTAGTTATATATAGTTTAGTCAAGAATAAGTACATTAATATAGATTAGTAATAAAAAATAATATAAACGTTATTATAGTATGGTGCCTACTAATAAAAACCTTAAATTTGAATAGAGAAACATAAATTGATGTATGTCAATATTGAAAATTATGATATAATATTTGTGTTATTTTTGGGATTAATAATCTGCAACATTTATATGCCACTTTTTGGTATAAAACAATTGCAATTGTTGACGGAGGCAACTATGTACATACTCTCGAGAAAGAAATTAAATGGATGAGTTACATGTTTTGGTAGTAGGACAATTGTTGACGTTTTAGGGAATAGCACAACTATTAAGAAATAGATAAAATTACTTTTTTAGTCCTCTGAGGTAGTAATAATTAAAAAGTTAAAGCATGTATTGTGTTTTTGAGAAAAGTATTTCTTACAATGTACTTAAATGAGGGTAAAAAAGTGCAAGTTGTATTGGAGTGAGTAAAACGTCTATTAATATGCATAAAAGAACGAAGTTTAAAATATCTAATTTGAAATGGAGGGAGTAAGAGGAATAGTTATGTTGGCAGAGGTGACTCCGATATATATATCATAATACTATCATGGTTTAAAATGTCAACTTTTAATAATTTGTTGGCAAAAGGGACAAAATAAGCATATAGTAAAAGGCCTTACATGCCATTATTGTACTGGTCTTTTAATCGGGCAACAAAGTTTATTGAAGGACTTTTCCTTCCATTCTAGAGAAAAAGTCTTGAAGCTAAGTGGTTTAACAACCTTTCAAGTGGAACAATTTATTCATGCATTAGTAATTATTAAGAAGAAGTTAAGGAATATTCAAGCATGCAGTTTGACATGGTGACCCCTCCTACTGATAAGTTGTGGTTCTAATGTTTGTATTATTGTATTAGACAAGTTATCAAGTACAAAATAATATTGGAGTTGTATTTGCTAATAAGTCTTGACAGTTGTCGGTAGGATATTTGATGAGGTATCGTACGAATATCGAGATTCTTTCAATCCGAATTCGCATCACTACGTATATTTTTCAATTAAATCAAAATCATAATATTAATTAGTAAAATACATTTAACAATTATTTTTGATATATTTTCATATATAAAAGTGTGAATAAGGGGTTGTGTTTAACTTGCATTTTCGCATTATTAATTGCTTTTCTCTCTAAAATCTAAAAGTTAGGAGTTACAGCCCAAGGAATTAGCTACTTGCTCACTTCCACTTTTATATCAACTAACATATATAAAAGAAAGTGTGAATAAGGTTGTGTTCTTCCTTTTTCACATTATTAATTACTAAATTACTTTTCTCTCTAAAAATCTAAAAGTTAGGAGTTCTAATAGGAATTAACTACTACTCCTCCATTTTTTTAATTTGACGTTTTCCTATATCGATGTGGAACTTTGACTATCAATTATTCTTAAACTATATGTTCAAAAATTATAAGAAAATAATATTATGAAATTATTTTAAAGACGAATCTAATGATATAACTTTTATATTCAAAATAATAAGTAATTAGAAATTAATGGTTAAAAGTTTAGCCTCGATATCTGAAAATGTCAAATAAAAAACGGAGGCAATATTAAGTATTCATCATATTTTATGCTTACACATCGTAAGATTATCAATTGGAAGAATCATCAATACATCACGTGGGATTTGAGAATGATACATCAAATACATTTTTACATATATATATTTTATAATTACACGTGCATCCCAACTTTATGATTAACTTTGTTTATCTATCTCGAATTGCGTGTTTAATGATTGAAGATATGCATTGAATAACACAATTATTTTTGTTTAATTTTAACGTATATAGCTTTCGTGATTGATTCACAAGAATAATATACCAAATACATTATTTATTGTTATGTAGAACTATTGTTATTATTATTATTATTATTATGATTATTAATATTATTATTTAATTTCATGCAGATATGAATTTTATATATTGGGATTCGCAAAACATTAAATTATAGTTTTTAAATCATACTAATTTAACCGACATAAAAGCAAATAATTCGATGATACTATATTGGTGATCAATTCGTCAATATATTTAGTCAGATGACGTCAAATTGTTAAAGTAATATTTATATTTATCTATGGACATCTCAGTGTCATATAGTAATATTTATATTTCTCTATGGATATTGTATTTCATTGTAATTTTTTATAGTATATTTAAAGAGGTATTTGTAATCAAGATATCCCTTCAAAAAATAATAATATTAATTAGAAAAAAATTCAAAGGAGTGTAAGTTTTTAGAGAGTTTTAGAATGATTTCGAATTAAACATAAAATCACTTGTTAGAATTGCACATCAAAAATATTAATTAAAAAAAAAATTCAAAGCAGTGTAATATTTGAGAAATCGATTGCATATCATGCATCGCACGTATCATTTACTAGGAGTATTATAAGTCATAAACAAATATATTTGACTTCAAAATTTAAAATTTCAACCATTAATTTAATAATATACAATTTTTTTTAATTAAAGGGAATAAGAATTAATTACATATCAAAATAATAGGATATAATTTTATGTAGGTTATATTTTATGGTACAATGTTTTTTAATATAATCATTAAAAAGAAGTATGAAATTGTAGCAACTAATTCAGAGCTTTTAATGATTGAAATGAATTTTGATGATTCTTGAAACATTGACATTGACAACACCGTTTGTCTACTCCTTAAAGTTCCTTAATCAATATCTGATTCAATCCTCTATATAATCTACTTCTCAGCCTCTCAGGTAACCTTAATTTCCTCAAACATGAATTTCGGCAACATGGGCACTTGTTAAAATTCATAAAGTTGTGTTCTTACCTTTGTTTATATGTATTTATGTATATTTCTTGATTGTTTTTGTTATGAAATTCAGTTATGATGATTTATGGTGATGCAGTGGATGTATATTGTTGTATTGTGTTATGTATTGGATTAAAATGAAAGAAGGTGATATCAGTATGGAGGAATCAATAAAATAGTACTCCTTGTTCAGTCATATGAAACAGAGGAAGTCTATATTTTCTGGAAGCAGCAAAATTTATCAGTTCCTTTGATTTTGCTCATTTTGATAATACAACTGTTATCTAATGATAAACATTGTTTCGTAGTTTTGGAAGTTGTTTGCTGATCTGAGGATTACCCGGTGCGCACTCGAATAGCGGCTGCAGTCCCGTTAAGAAAAAGAAGGAAGTTGTTTGCTTATGGCCGATCTCAAGGAGCGGTTGCTCCCTCCAAGATCAGCATCTGCTGCACACCTTAGAGACACATCATCTAGGTCATCTGCCTCTGGCCGTTCTTTTCAGGCTGTAGATGTTTCTGGACTAAAGAAGCGCGGCCAAGGCCTTAGATCATGGATTCGAGTTGATTCATCCGGAAACTCACAGGTTATTGAAGTTGACAAATTCACAATGATGCGACGTTGTGATCTTCCTGCTCGTGACTTGCGCCTGCTTGATCCATTGTTTGTCTATCCTTCGACAATTCTTGGAAGAGAGAACGCCATTGTTGTTAATTTAGAGCAGATTCGATGTATTATCACAGCTGATGAGGTTCTTCTGTTGAACTCCCTTGATACCTATGTGCTGCAATACGTTGTGGAACTGCAGCGGCGATTACAAACAGCTAGGATGGGTGAGCTTTGGCAGCCAGAAGGTACTGACCTGAACAGCAACAGAGGAAGCCGCAACTATGACAATACCTTTGGGAACACATCACCAGATTATTTACCTTTTGAGTTTCGGGCCCTGGAAGTTGCATTGGAAGCTGCTTGTACATTTCTTGATTCTCAGGTCCCTACCACATAAAATTCCTTCCTACTGATGATACTAAAGATTGAGTGACTAAATAATCATGCATATATACCATCCGAAGTTTTAGCACCAGAAAATTGACTTGAAGTATCTAGTGTTGGATGATTGATTAATCATCAATACTTGTCTGAATGATTTTGAATTGAGGCATGACATAGTTTTTCATGTCTATGTGAGATGACAAACATTGTGTTTCTTTAGGTACCCTGTAATAATATCAAGTATTTTACTTTTAGTAGTGGACTCATTTTTCTCTTTTAGCATTGACATCTGGTAATGTTTGAATACATCATTGCATTTACAGATATGTGGCATGTGGACTTAATATTATTCCCTCATCTGGTAGGCTGCAGAACTAGAGATTGAAGCATATCCATTATTGGACGAACTTACATCTAAAATCAGTACTTTGAACTTGGAGCGTGCCCGTAGATTGAAAAGCAGGCTTGTAGCACTAACAAGAAGAGTTCAGAAGGTACTACTTCTTGGATACTTTCCCTGCATTTGTTCCTTGATCTTGATGTGTGTTATATATTTAACTTACAAAGATGGAAATATTTGTCTAGGTGAGGGATGAGATAGAACAGCTAATGGATGATGATGGAGACATGGCCGAAATGTATCTTACTGAGAAGAAGAGAAGAATGGAATTGTCACTTTATGGCTACCAATCTGTCCTAGGATACAGGTCCACTGATGGTGCAATTTCTATTTCTGCTCCAGTATCTCCTGTTTCATCGCCTCCTGAAAACAGGAAGCTCGAAAAATGTTTGAGCACTGTTAGGAGCAGACATGAGAGTATGAGAAGTTCAGACAGTAACACTGAGAGTATAGAAGAGTTTGAAATGTTGTTAGAAGCCTACTTCGTTGTAATTGACAGTACTCTTAGCAAATTGACTTCAGTAAGTTCTGAGAATACATCCAAACATTTTTTCCTTGTAAACTCATTTGTTTTTTTCTGAATCAATTATTTATTCTTTTTTCATTCTTGGCTCTCAGCTAAAGGAGTACATCGATGATACTGAAGATTTCATTAACATTCAACTGGTAAATTCATCAAATTCCTCATTCAAGATTTCACTAACCTTTTTTGGTACATTCTTTGCTCTTAGGATTGGAATACTACAATAACTTTTCTGTCATATTTTGGTTCATTACTTTGCATGTAATTTATTTTCATTCTTCTAAAAGAAATTGAAAATGCGAGATTTTGAGATCTGGAGTGATAGCATGATATCATCAGTTTGACAACCATTCATCTGCCTAATATTATAAAAGAATTCCCTAAATCGCTATCCTTGATATTAAGTGCTAAAATGTTTTTTTACTCATTATTTTTCTCACAATGCATATGTTAGAATAACATTATTTTATTTGTTATACTTTCTGCAGGATAATGTGCGGAACCAACTTATTCAATTTGAGTTGTTACTTACAACCGCAACTTTTGTTGTTGCCATCTTTGGAGTGGTAGCTGGAATCTTTGGAATGAACTTCGAAATTCAAATGTTCAACTATCCACATGCATTCAAGTGGGTGTTAACTATAACTGGAGTATGTGGGGCTCTCATCTTTTCTGGTTTCTTGTGGTTTTTCAAGCACAGAAGGTTAATGCCACTGTAGATGTTAAACGAATTATATATGGTTGAAGTCTTGAAGATGAAAGCTTTGTCATTCAATCCGGTGTTGGTTTCTTTGCTATGTCGGAACTCGGAAGAGGAATGTATGATCTGCACACACCCCTTGTGTGGTGGTTTCATGCTAGACGTGCAGGGATAGGGATCGGTAGCCTTGTTGGAGAACAAAAAATGTTTTGCCTGTGAAGGTCTTGGAAGCAATTCAACACATAATCTTTTATGTTTCACCGGTGAAGGTCTTCGAAAACACTTCATTACATAATATTTTATATTTACATGGTTTTTTATAATTGAATTTGATCTACATTCTCATCTTGTAAAAACCTTCTTCATTGTAGATCAAGATATGTTGTAGTGTTTCCATTGTACTTGGATTCTTGTTTTCTTTAAACAATAGATCCAAGATATGTTCCTCCTTGTACTTTTCTTTTTCTTTTGACACAAGATTTTCGTACTTCGCATTTTGACATTTGATAACTCAAATCAAAGATTAACTCCACACATAGTTATCTTAAGAGTTCTTATCTTTTTGACACTTTTATAATCTATTCATTCACTAATTTTAAACCAATGAATTTGATAACTTCTAAGACTTTGAACGAATTATTAGACACTAAATTTTCTGCCATCCTTATCATGGTTATCCACTGAGCATCAATCATGCTCAAGGCAAAGAAGATTAGTACAATTTAGAGGCCTCATCAAACATATTCTAGACAATCAAGGATAAAGGTCAAGAGTTCAAACTGTTTTAAGACTTTAAAATTTATACAAAATAACCGGATTCACAGGGGGAGAAAACTTGAAAGCGAGTCGAACAGAGAAGGGTCTGCAACATAGCGGTTCTTCCATGTCAACTCAGAGTGAAACAAAAGCTTTCAGAAAGAGAACAGCATGGGAAAATTATCACCAGGAAGTAAGGATGTACAAATCTATTTACATCTTGATAAAAACTAGGAGCAAAGAAATGTTCCAAGCCCTCATATTAGAATGAATATTTACAAGAGGAGGAACACTAAAAGTTCCCTCATTTTTGTTCCTGTACATTAACCACAGACCATCTTCAGTTCTTCATAATCTCTGAAGATGTGGGTATAACAGCTACTGCATGAAATATGAACAGAGTTTGCAATCAGCGTTAGATGTAAGGGTTGACATGGGATGTGTAGTCGCGAATTCCTGCTCCTTCCCATCCCATCCACTCCTCCCAGAGATCGGAGTCATCGTACATCCATGTTGACGCTTCATCGCCTCCAGCATCATTATAATATGGATCATACATTTCTGTCTCCTGGGATTTACCTCTCAAATGATTCATCACCACCTGCAAACAATACCCAACCACGTTTAGAGACAGAGATTCGATTATCTAAGAAAAGAGGTCGAAATTACATGACTAAAGCATAATATGTTACTCTCATTACCATTTCAAAAAGTCATTGAAACCCAACAAACATCTTTGTTACTATTACAAAAAGTAAATGATGCCTAAGTGAGACTCAAGAAAACATCCAAAGGGTCCACTTTTACATCTACTTATTTTATTTTGTTTCTTCCACTATTTAGTTTGCTTGTACTCACTTATCCATTCATCTATTTGCTTACAAATAAATTGCTGATGAATTACAGCCTTATCGACATCTTTATGTGGCAAAATTTGATTTAACAATGAGTTACAGAATTATCGACATTTTTATGAGGCGAAATTTAGTTCTACAGTTTTCGAAACTTAGAAATAACTCAACAGAAAAGTGTACAGCCAAAGCAAGCAAACAATGATCATCAATTATCAAACTATACTTCCAAGTGAAGCATAAGGATCACATATTATATGGTGGCAAGGACACTCACATCATATGCTTCATTAATTTGGTGGAACTGAATGCCGCAATTGTTCCCTTTGCACACATCAGGATGATACTGCAAAAGAAGGAAAAGTATATATCAGCAATTCGATATCAATATTTCTAACTTACAGCTAAAAGTCTATTTTGAAGGCTAAAAATCATTATCCTTATGAAATAGCCAATAATAATATAGATATCTAAGAACTCCAAAAGCAAATCCCAATAAAATCCCTATCAAATCAACTCCATATACCACTTTATCAAATTCAAATTTAGGTGTAATTTTTTAACTTTTACACAAAAACCTACCCCTCCGTTTCAAAACCTTCGTTTCAAAATAAATGATTGTTTAGATGAAAAGTGTTTTATTAATGGATTGTGAAAAGCTATATTGAGATTGTAAAAAGCTACATTGAAATTGTAAAAAAATATTAATAAACAATTAACTATTATGAAAAATTAAATTTTTTATATATAATCTACATTTTACTATTTACAACACAGATAAATTATAAGATTGACCAAGTTTAGCTAAAATTTTGGGGAAACATTTTAATAAAGAAAATCTAATATTCTCAGTTTTTCAACAGTTTGGTGCTGGACACTTATGCCAATATGTTAAATATGCTCATTAAACAGAAAATTTGATAAACAACTACAATAAAAACTCATAAAAGCTATCTAAACTGATTAAAAATCTGATATTTATCATAGAACTTAATAATTAAAGGGAAAATGAAGCTACCTGAAGTGCAAGTTTTCTGAAAGCTTTCTTGACATCAGATTGAGAAGCTCCAGGTTGAACACGAAGAGTGGTGTAGGGATCAGTTACAGAAGGTGTATAAACACATGAGACCCTCAAATTTCCCTTATTATCATTATTGCCCCTTTTTGATAAATTTTTAAATTGCATCCATGTCCCTGAATATGCACCACTCATAATTGCCATAGCTGCCGCCATTTTTTCTTCTTCTTCTTTCAAATAAATTCAATTTATCTCACACATATAATGTACAAATCTTCCAAGATTGCAAATACCCTCAATGCAAAATCCAGAAAAGTTTCAACCTTTATATATTAAAGTGGTTTTATGAACAAAATTTCCCAAGATTGCAAATACCAACAATGCAAAATCTAAGAAAAGTATCAATCTTTATATATAGGAAGAGGTTTTATGAATAAAATATCCCAAGTTTGACAATACCCACAGTGCAAAATCAAGCAAAGTTTAGATTTTTATATAGGAATGGGTTCTATAAAACCTTGCAACGCACAAAAAAATTGCAAATTGTATTGAATAAAGAAAGGATAAAATAATGGTCAATTTTGGTTTCAATAGATTGAGATTTTAATGATAGACAAGTGTTCAGAAAAGGTGACTTTTCTAGGTGTATATATAATTGAAATTTAGCATCAGATTTATTCAAGATAAGGATTACAATAATTTATTCCTTACAATCCTTTATCTAACACTCTTCTATTTTTGCATGAAATTTAATAAAACTTCAAACATAGTTTATAAACATAATTTTATTTTCAAATTTTATTACTTATTTTGGTAAAATAAAAATTAAAAAAAGAAAAAATAATTTTTTAATTAAGAGAGGAGGAAGTATTTATTTTTTATGGAGGGCGGGATTTATTTGTTATGTCGGGCGTGTGTTGAATTGTAAGTGGATTTGAAGAGTACAAAAAGGACGCATCTTAATCAGAATGAGTCATCGTTACAACCTTATCCTTGGTTCTGGTGGATTTTCCTTGTCAGAGTCAAATAAAAGATTCTTCCCAATTGGAGATTCTTATCCACTCATTTGACTATTTTATCTATATATAAATATATATATTTTATATGTGTGATAATGTTATATTTCTTTCCTTTTTGTTATGATCAAATTATCCCTTTAAATAAAGTTAATTATAATATTGATTAATGAAAATTATCAAATAATTAAAAAATATTATAATTAAAAACTAAAATACCTCTTGAACTTATATCTTAAAATTACATGTCCTTTAATATTATATTTATATAAATGTTAAATGAAACTTGAGATAATTATCACTTGCATGGCATAATCATTCTCTTTATGGTAAAAAAGATTGTAACACTTCACCAATTGAAATAATATCATATCTAAAAAGAAGATGACAAATAGCTATATGCTTCGATGTTTTCCTTGGTTGTATTAGGGTGGCATTTACTTTTATATTCAACTGCTTCACTTATTATAAAGGTAATTTTTGAAATGATCCTTATGCATTTCATTAATATATATATATTAAATATGTGCTAACTTCGTGAGTGTTTTAACCTGCTTTTTTTTGTTAGAAGCCCAAGTATCGATACCGAATAATAATAATTATAAGAATGGTAATTATAATTGAATAATTAAAATATATAATGATATTTATGCATTTTATTTTATTTCATGATAATTATAACTCATTAAAATACCTAAATATTACATGACTTTCGCTATTCTACCTTGGAATTGCTTATGGTACATTTTCTTTCTAATGTGTTGGTTACAAAGTATTTTTTCACCAATGTCTTTGATGCTAGAAAAGATTGTTCACTTGAGAAATTTTCTAATTTTACTATGTTGCATGATCATCTTTGCATGGAAGGTTTGTTTTTAGGAGATGTTTTGTTGTCTTAAGTTACTTTTGCTATTTCTTTCCATATTGATTTAATTAAGTTGTAGAGATATCACATGAAACTAACATATAGTTTTAAGCTAATCTTGGCACTATTATGCAATTTATATACTAAAAGCATATTATGAGATGTTGATTTTTATTCAATTTTAACAATATTAATTCAATAAAATTGATGCATGATGTGATTGATGCTTTGGTTTTATGCTAGGATGGTGTTTTATGTAGTAAATCTTTAATCGTGAATCACTTTTATTGAGGAGTTTTTGTTTTTCTTTTTTTCTTCAATTAGCGTTAAATTTTTTGTGGAGAAATGCAGTGAGAATATAATCTTAGGATTGAGCCATGTGGCTTGTCTTAAGAAAGGTCAGGAGCAGATCTGATTGAGCAAGATGTCTTTAGTCATCTATTAAGAGAGTTAAACAAAGATTGAGATCTTTTTTGTTAAGTTTCAGACAAATTATGGCTTTCTTAATAGAATAGTGTATAAAAACAAAAACCAACATAGAAAATGTTATCATTTACTATTTATTTTTATTTTATGTTATAGTTCATAAATAATTTTAATTATTTATATCAAAATATTCAAGTATTTATTAGTCATTAAAAAGTATTCAATTATCATTAGTTCATAATCATTTCTTATCTTTGAGGAAAAACTAAAAATTATTCATTAATTATATACTATTAATTTTATTTTGCAAGGATGAATTTGTAAATTTTATTTTAAAAGTTTAAGGTAGTGAATGTTTTTATTGCACAAAGTTACTACGAAATTTAAACCCCGAGATAGGTTGTTTGTGAATCACAATAATTTATGAAGAATGTATTTTATGGTATAGTCATCTTATAATTCATTATTGAAAATTTCTTGCTAAGTAATACTATATCCTACTTCATTATGTGCAATAAATTATATCAATAAATATATTAGTGAAATTTTTTAACTTAAAAAAATTAATTTTTGTAATGATTTTGTGTCAATGTTATTCTTTATATTCTTGGGCAACTTAAAAGATATCTTTCATCCATTATCCAAGATTGTCCACTTTTTAATTTTAAGCTTTTTAAATGGTTGAAGCTTTTGGTAATAAATTTTTTTTTTATGTTTCGTAATCTTGATAAAAAAATATATCCAATGGATAGAATTTAATTTTTTATTTTTATTGATATATTTTTTTAAGCTAAAATATTATAAGCATAATAATATCCCAATGTGATTTATAAAGTAGTTTGCAGTATTGACATTAGAATTTTTAAATTTACTTGAGTATCTTATTTGAAAAAGTGGCGATTAGAGTCCCTGTTAAAAAACATCCAGAAACTTTTCTTTTACACGTCAAAGCATATTTGGGTTCTCAAACCAGACGTTCAGTTTAAAGATGACAATAGCATGAGTTCTATAAGTATACCCTAAATTTTGAGGTAGGGTAAAGTTTTAGAACTCTAATGCAAATGCTCAATTAGCCAAGTACAGATGAGACATGTAAGTTGGCATTGCACTAGTGTCTGTAAAGGCTATAGAACATTACATGCCAAATAATGAAAACATACACTGATACACAACGGTACCGATAAATCACCTATGGAAGTAATCAAACTTCATCCACAGTCAAAGAATCACTAATCCGGTGGGCGACAAAATTTGTTTATCAAACTTAAATAGCCCATGGTATGTGAAAAATTAAACTTTCATAGAATAAAATAAAGGGTAAAAGTGAAAAATTGGAGTATAGCTATTAATATTCAGAGTATATATTCAAAAGCTTGGTCCGTTTGACTACACCAATATTTTTGCCTTTCTATATTTTTTCACCAAAAGATGACAAATACAAAAGAAAATAAGAAAAAACATTTAGTAAAAGAATTTAACTTTTATTTTCAAAGAGAGAAAAAAAATAATGAGTTCCCAAACGGACCCTTAAGTTGTTGTGATGTACGTAGTAAAATGACTACAACAAATATGCACTAGTGGGGGTAGACGTGAAGCGGATGGGGTTGATATTGACAAGTGAAAATATCCTCTTACCTACATACAAATTTCATCGAGTCAACGATCAATGATGCTGATATTGACTCATTCATAGCAAATTAGCAATCACCCAATCGAATTGAAACACAAACGAGACATGTAATTAATCCAGATAACCAAGGTGATGAGTTACAGCTAATAATAAATGCGAAGATTAGCAAGCAGATATGCAATTAATCCCGATGAGGTTCCTGTCTCGAAGTATTAATCCAATGTTTGTATAGAAGTAAGACTCGTCCATCTCGTTGTTTAATCAACTTACCAAAACCAACATATATGAAAAGAACGCCAGTAAAAGTTCCAACTGGTTTTTGCTTAAAAAAAGTTCAACATATACAATGATGTAATGAGAAACTTTTTACAAAGAAAAATAGGGTATGCTATGAAAGGGGATTCCCAGGAATTGGTTACACCAGTTAGCTTCAATACCTGCATACTAAGATCCTGGCTCGTTATTAGAAGAACCAGAGGAAAGTGGTTTCTTGAACTGGATGATGATCATGGTCATGTTATCGCATCCTATTCCTCCAGATGTTGGTGATATACACCTGTCAAATACCCTCTCGCATATTGTTGAAAGCTTGTTATTCTGAAATTTGTTGTCACAAGATTTAACGTTCATAAAAATACGATCCATATACATCTTTTCTTACAGTTCTAAATGACGTATAATGGACTTACAGATTTTAACTCCTCCCTCACAAAATCCACAACTTCCTGGTTTGACATGCAGTCCCTGAATAAACACCACATTACAGAAAATGTGCAACGACATTCGGTTTAGAAATTGGATTGGAAAACAATGGGTTTAGACAGATGAGAACATATATCAAAGATGCTAAAATTCTTAAAAGAGAAATGAAATTCCGTAAGAGACTTACCAGATCCCATCACATGCTAGAATAAGAAACTCATCATCATTGTTCAGCTCGATCTATTTCAAGTAAGAAAACTAGGATAAACACTATTCTAATCGATTTAATGTACTACAACAATAACGAAATAACTCACAAGTATGTCCAACTAAGCTTTGAAATGTAGAAATAAGGGCATGTAACATACAGATTGTATTTCAGGATTGGCAGTCACCGTTTGTTTTTCAGCAGGCAGTGATTTGTTCTGCTTGAATTGCAAGTCCCCTGAAATTGACAAAAGAAATCATTTTGACAATGACCTAATCATCATAAAAGCATTAGGGATACAGAGCAGGTAATATTTTAAAGATAGAGTAAAATGGGACAATATGTATTTGAAATCAAAGAGGTGTTTGAGAATTTTATAACTCCATTTTTTATGACTGGTGATGTATAAAACATAGTCACAATGACTGGAGTAGCATGCTTAATAGGAAAACATACCAATGGCTCTTGCTAGATTTAAGCACCCATTCACCCGTCCACACTGAACAAAACCACCAGCTTCTCTGATCCTCTCCGTTTCAGTTTCATCATCAGGCTTGTGATCATTGGACATTGGATAGGCCTACAATATTTTTAAAATTAGAATGCAATATAAAAAATTCCAAACCCAGAAATAATCAGCATGAACTATTAGTTGAACAAGTGGAAATGTCTGGATCAGTGGTTGGTTGGGCTCCACGTAAGATTGTGGATAAATAATCAATGAACATATATTATCTATATAGATTCAACCAAGAATTGATTAAACAAGACGCCTTCTTGTACTCTTTCACCTCAAAACGGGGGAAGAACGTCTAGGTAATTAGAGAAACATTACCTGACCTTTGCGCGCTAATACACAGCGAGAATCACCGGCATTTGCAACTATAAGTTGATTATGGTGAATAATTGCCACACAAGCAGTGCTTCCTGAACTCGGTCCCTTATATTGACATCCCTGCAAAATCGACTTTAAGACTTAAGGCAGACAGCTTACGCTATTAATTGTTAATCGCAAAAATGATGGAACAGATCTGAGACGATGAAGATTTGATTCCGTAGCTATTCAATTTAAGAGACTATGAAACATGTAATTAACCTCTAACTTAAACATCATACAATTGAAAATATTGTTTTATGTTATGACAACATCATTCACATCCAAGAGCCAGAAAATTTCAATTTATGCTATGACAATGACAAATAATTGCTCCTATGATAATGCTACTCGAACTTTTAGACACAATCTTACAACACCAAGGAGAAGGATCTTTCTCGAATGCATACAACAGTGTCGGCTTGCAATATTTGGAAAAACTAAATTAGCTCGAGGATATCAGTCTGATTTAAAAGAAAATAGAACAATAACAGAAAGCCATGTAACAATGTATGTAACCAATACTCTGTTTACCATTGTGGATTGGTCAACCATGGAATGAGTAAAAGTTACCTGATCAGAAACCCAATCGTCATTCGTAGGTTCAGCTTCACCACGCTCAAGAGACCATATTGGATCTTCTATCTCCGACTCTTGTTCTTCTTTGCCCATAAGTATGGCTAGTTCTCTCTTACTGCTTTGATCACACATTATCTCATCCATTCTGCATAGGGAAAGGCCAAACGAGAATCATATATATTGCTAAAGATGGCACCAGAAACATTCAAAAAAAAATCCAAATTAACCAAAGATCATATTTGATAAGAAAACCAGTGCAGTATCTTCATTTCCTTACAGAGAATATGTCTTCCACCAAATAACAAGATATCAGTTCGAGCCTGATTATCATTAAACCCAATGTGAGTTTTTCTATTTGGATTTGCTCCCTACAACCTCGCTATGTTGATTCAAAACTTAATTCTCATTGATACATCCTACACACCCTAACGGGTGAGGGATGACTGTATCCAGTCTCTACTACAACGTGAACTCATATCTTGAACTCACTAAAACACCAAACAATCATACAAAAAAAACTATAGAAAAAGGAACAACCTGAGAAAGGCTTTCCGTGCAGCAGTGGGCAGATCTCCAGCTATATAAGCTTCTTGCTTAACAAGCTCCAAATGAAGATGCTTTGCACAAAATTTAGCAACTGGTTTACCTACAAAGCAGATGAATCCCATGGCGAAAAGGATATGGTGATATAATGGAGACTAAGCAATGGAAATATAGGGAAAAGTACCATTCTGGGCAAGAAAAACTGAATGGACTGAACTTTAAAGACCCGAATATGCAGATGATTTGTTCCTTGTCCAATAATCTAGAGAACTATTTCTGTAAACTATACTGTTTTCCTCTCTTTATAAAAATAGTCCGAGACCCTAGAAGGGCATGTTTATAGATACAAAGATCACTGTTTCAAAAAAATTAGGACTTACTAAATTATTAGATAAAGAATAAAATGGGTGAGCCAAATAGGCCAACAAGAAAAATGTCACCATAATGATCACATAAAAGGTCACCTGCAACGATAGTACAAGCATATCAAGAAGCAAATAAGCACAGACAACATAATGCAGGAATGGTTTATAACTACTTATCAATTAAAACAATTAAAATTGGATAATATACATGGTGGGTAAAGAAAGGAGGACAGTACTGATCACATCACAGTATGTGTTTAGACATTTGTGAGTATTCTATATCATAACTTGGGAGGGGATTCCTAATAAAAGTCAAATCATTTGACAGGTTTCCAAGCTTATTGCTGGACACACCCTCCATGCTTCCATAGTTCCATCCACTTAAATTTCAGTGTTGATTTGGCCTCCATGGCCATCATCATAAACACTCAAAGAAAAGACGTGGAAGAATCTCTTTATCTGGATGAGTTGCATGGTTACAATTATCTTAAATCAGGGAAGTGAATCGTATAAGAAATGAATAGATGTAAAATTAAACACAATGCAATCAGGCATGAAAAAATATAATATGATTTACTTCCCTCTTCTCCTGGGATATTCCAAGAATATTCCAATACAAATACTAAGGATTTGTATCATGCTTTCAGTTGACGATTGAAAGAAATCGTGAGTAACTTTTCCTATATAATAGATATTTCAAACAAATCTGTGTATTTTGAACTCTCAACCACGGCCCGCCGAGTAAGTGATTTTAGCAAGATTATTGAAAAAGAAATACATGAGCTATAATTTCCTCGTTAAGCTAAACGAGATATCGAGCGATGTAAATTTTACTAACAGAGTCACTACCCATCCCTAAAAGATTGTCCACTCTTTATTTTTCTATGGTCAAAATTATCATATTAATAGTAAATTAGGTTGAACATACTATTCTCTGCTTTTCAAAATAACAGAGAATTGTTGTATTTAAAAAATACTTTATTGGCGAATGCTGAAAAGTTACATCGAGATTGTAAAAACTGATATTGAAAATGGGGTAGAATCTTACTAGATCAAGTGAAAATGTATTTTAAAAATGCAAACAATCAACTGCAAAATAGTAATTTTTCTAGATGATCGCTGTATTTCGGCATCTTATGAAAGAACGCCTCCGCTTTGCAGCGAAAAACTAGACAATGGGAATCATCATGCAATGGAGAAAGTATATTTTATCATTTTTTAAACAAAATATTACATAACATATAGAAAAAAAATTATTTCAATTTTAAAAAATCTCCATAATAAAAAATCTGAAAAGTGGGGCTGTGAGTAGATATGTGCTAGAACACTCAACATGATACAGTTTGGTTGACATGCTATCATCTATATATCAAATGAAGCACATATATGTTACATTTAGTTAAGCGAATAATCAAATTACAAACAAAGCATACCGCATCTTCCATACTTATGCGCCATCCTCATTTGTGGATGATGTAAACCATACTCCAAGTCGTGTCGCTTGCCACCATCAACTTGAGTCCTTCTGTGTCTTTGGAGTACTCAGATATGTTCCCATCTTTATCCGACAACACGCATGATACAAAAGAACGTTAACTTCATAGTAAAAAGCATCGATCCGAACAGGATACTTCAAAACAAAAATGCAGTCAAATACAATGGAATCGAAACACTTCAGTACTACACTTGCATATCTACACAAATGAAATTATCCAATATTTCTTTTCAAATTTTAAAAAGTCAACACACCAAAATTAGAATTGATCGATCTTTTTAGAGGAAGTGTATTTGACATCGACACGTCAAAACGAAAAATCCAGTCAAATATAATGTATCGATCCTGCTGCTGATAAAATGTCTAGTATTAAACATTTGAGCTGTATTATCCAGTCAAACGAAATACACCAAATTTCACAACCAATCTCAATCAATCAGCATCGAGGTCTACAATTTTGACGAATTCAATCATAAAAACACAAAATGCATGAACTCAATAATCATAATTGCATATTCGTCGAAACACAAGTACGAATTCAATAATACATTCGATGCATAAACTAAAAACATACAAATACAATTCCCATGCACGAAATTGTAACGCAGATATCATACCAGTTCAGTAATCATACTCAGACAACAAAATCGCAAAACGCTGATAAAATACTCGATTATTTCGAAAAAAGTCAAACAGTCTTATCTCATACTAGAAAATCCATCACTAAAATTCACTCACCAAAATCACGATACTCTCGAAATCTAAGCAGCCTGAATTTTCAAAAATGTTGGACAAACATTAAGGTTACTTAGTAACGAAATGAGAAAAAAGTATAGCTGAATATAAAATTATGTGCAAAAATAATGAAACATATAAGAAATCATATACAACAAATACTTAATTAATCAACTCAAAATAATTAATAAATAAATAATTCAAATTCAAATAAACGAAGCTGAAAATCAGATATTTTAGCACTATTCCAGTGAACTTAAACCCTGACAATAAATCAAAAAAATATGAAGAAGTTATTAATAATGGTTGAAAGTAAATAATTTATTAAATATATAATTGAAATGCAAAAATATAAAAGATGACAATTAAATTGGGACAAAAGAATATGAAGAACTTACTATTACAGAGAGAATTGTGATATGGAAGCTTTTGAGAGGGCTAAAATGTTTTTCAAATTTCTTTCCTTGCCATATTTTTTATGCAGTTATTTTGGCCTGAGATTCGGAAACCAATATACACACACCTAAATAGTGAGATTTTGGGGTGAATGAAACGGTTCATTTCAGTCCTCTGATATAAATTTGAGAACTATTATACCCTAAAAAAACAAAAAGTAATGCAGGTCAGCTTATTTCATCCCCAAATGTAGAACACTATTTCAAGGTATAATATCTTAGGGATCACCCACGATCTCTCGACTGAGAATAATTGTAGAAAGACGTGTCAAAATGGTCACTCCAAAAATTCTTCTCGAATTCTCCCTAAACAGAGGGCCATAACGGACCACTCAAGTTACAGAAAATTTGATTTTATACCCATGTGGGTCTTTTACTAGCTTATTTTTCTGGGCCATTGCATACAAATTCGCTAAAAAAAAATCGCCAAAGACATTAAAAATATAAATCGTTAATTAATTGAAATTATATAAATTGGTTGATTGGATAATTTAATAACAAAGTAGCTGGTGAA
Source organism: Lithospermum erythrorhizon (assembly GCA_019722365.1). NCBI lineage: Eukaryota > Viridiplantae > Streptophyta > Magnoliopsida > Boraginales > Boraginaceae > Lithospermum > Lithospermum erythrorhizon. The sequence goes on from JADFUC010000652.1 coordinate 129,647, forward strand.
TACATCGAATAACAAAAAATTAAAGTTAATGACAACTAAAGAGAATGCGATGGTGGTGCTTGTTGGAATATATGCACCACTTAAACTCTAATTAATTCAACACTTAATTTATTAAGTTTGTTTGTTAATGACTATTTTAAGTACTTAAATAAATTAAGTACATATCGTAGAACTCATAACAACATTTTTAAATTAAATTTTTTACTTATTTTTCTCCTTCTTAAAAATCGATAAGTTCAAATTCATACTTTCATCCTTCATAATGCTTTCACATTTCCCACTTAACCATGCATTATTATAATAATAATAATAATAATAATAATAATAATAATAATATTAGTAATAATAATTGAATATTAATAAAAATAATAAAATAATACAATAATAATAACAGAATAACAATAATAAAAGATAAATAGAAAATAAACATAATATAAAAAATGATAACAATAATAATATTAATAAAATAATATTAATATTAATAATAAAAAATAAAATAATAGAAAAACAGAACAGATAATATTAATAAAAATAATATGATTAGTTAGTAAATAATAATAATATTAATAAAATGAATAATACTAATTACCAAAGAATGACATATCAATTGAATAAAATGCAACAATAGTACAATAATAACAAACTGAATATCAAGAATATTAATAACAATACAAAAAATAAGAATAATAAGTATTAATAATGATAATGATAATAGTAATAATAAATTAACAATAATCAATATAGAGAATAATAAAAAAATTAATAATAATAAATATAATAATAATAAGAATAATAAAAAATAAGTATTGAAAGTAATAAAATACAAAAATAATAAAAATAATAAGAATAAGAATAATAAAAGAAAAATAATAAAATATTAATAATTATGGGAATATAATAATAATAGTAGCTCGATGACAATACCATTAATAATAATATTAATATTAATAATATATTAATAAATAAATAAAAATAATCATAATAAAATCACACACACAACGAGTAAAGTATAATAATAACAAAAACAATAAAAATAATATTAACAATAATGTAAAAATAATAATAATAAAGTAATAATAACAATAATGTAAAAATAATACACAATAATAATAACTATTATAATAATTATAATTATAATAATAACTATTATATTACTGAGAATAATAATAAAAAAGAATTATATTAATAATAGAGATAATACTCATGTTAATAAGCACTAATAATAATTATTATAATTATAATTAATGATGTCAATAACTATAATGAATTATAATAATTAATACTAATAATTAATAACATATTTTAGTAATTATATTTATTCTAATTACATTAATAATATTTATAATCTATTTCATTCGATTGGTAGAGTATTATTTATTTAATATAAGATGCATATAAATAAATGAAATAGAGTATACGGGGCGTAAGTTGTCAATACAACTTAATTCTAAGTCTTTTAGTTTGAACTGCTATTAAACAACAAAATATTTTCGTATTCAAATTCGCTATACTTGGCCAGATATTCAGCCGAGGATGAATAAACAAGACCGAGATATATTATTCCGTTGACTTCAGTAAGCGGACGTTGAAGTATTTATCAAGCTAATACCTCTTTATTAATGTAGGAAAAAAATGGTACACTAAAAATTGAATAAGATTGTCATTTGAAGAAATATCGATCTCAATCAGAAAATATGTTTCTTTTAGATATCATTAGTTATGATTTATTTCCATTTTAGGAATTGGATAAGAGGAATGGATTATACATGGTTTATGGACTTGATTTTATTTTCTTGAATATCAATATGCACTGGATAGTGCATTCACAGTTTTTTACTCCTCGACTTTATTTGACATGTAGTTTGATCAAAACTCGATTTGAATCAATATAAAACATGATTCTACTTGATCTTATATACAATCTATTAGACTCAACTCTATCTGAGCATTGATCTTATAAAAGTTTGATTTTTCTTATGTTTGTATATGTTATTAGAACACATTAATAATTTAAGATTTATATATAACAAATATCGAACAAAATCGAGTCTTTGACTCAAATCAAATCGAATGTTTAATTTCATTTAAATTATACAGAACCAAGTTTTGAGTCAATATCTTAAAGCGGAACTTGATATAATCCTTGACTCGATTTTTCCTCTTTAATGTAGTCTCAGAGATTCGTGAGGACATATAAGAACCAAAAAATGATTCCAATTTCTAAGTAATATTAGTCCCCTGCTGGTGTTAATTTATCATTTCAATACTCCCCCTCCGCTGCTTATAAGAAGAAAAAAAAAAATTATCTTTTATATCTCTGTAATTACCTTTACCATAATAAATAAATTTTTACATTTTCAACGCACTTTTCGACTACTTTTTCTGAAATAAACAAACTGAACTAAATGATATTATCTAAATCTATCGCGATTCTATATTTTCAATACACTCAATTAATTTTTCTTTCTTTAATCCACGTATAAAGTCATTAAAACGAAACCAAAAAACGGAAGTAATAATTTAGATGTATTGTAAATTGAACGACATGACCTATTACGCAATCTGAAGCAAGAAGACACAAATCGGCGAATACGCAAAATTTCTAACCAAATACAATTAGAGTAAAGCCAGCTACACCAAGAAAGAAAATAAATATCACAAGCTCCATCGCCAAGCATTCGAACCTATAACCTCTCTCATTTATGTCAATTATTACCAGACTAAACCTCATACGCAATAATTTAAATGTATTTAATTACTTAAAGTTCTTACTATAACCAACATCAATTACTGATTATTGCGTTCATTCGGACATCCAGATTCATGAATCTGTCCATTTTTATGGACCACTCAATAATGATCCAGATGGGCTCCAATTTATTCACTTATTTCTTAAGTTCATTAAGTATCGATTTTGTTTATATGTTTGTTGAACAATAATGCTAAGCTTGGATTTGAGGAATTTAAGTTAAATTTTAAGTTCATGATTATTTTATTATATTCATTTAGGTTAATTGAGGTTAAATGATTCATATTGATTTACTTTATTTTTATTAACCTCAAATTGAGTGTAATACAAAATGAATATGAAGAGAAATTTTGCAAAATATCACAAGTCAATCCGGCATTTTATTCGCTACTACACACAAAATCTTTTATTAACAAAATATCATACTCTCTTCTATGTAAAATGACTAATTTATCCCCTCTTATTAAAATCAATCAAATACACTCACTTCCTTCCTATCGATTTGTTCTTATTCCCTTTTTTCTCTCCCATTTCATTATTCTTCCGAGATTCATCTCTCGCTTTTTTCTCTTTTTCCTTTCTTTTCTTTTTTCCTTTGAACTCTTGAAATGAACAAAAAACACCCAACTTTATCAAATGTTTTCCAACAAATTGCTACCAAATTTTGTATGAAAGTTAACAAAATAAGTGTAGATTTCTAATTCTTTTTCATACTTAGTTTTTTCAATCGATTTGAGAAGTTGTAGAATCCATGACCTTATATTTTGTTCGCTTTGTTTGTTAGCCACATATACATGTAAAGCGTAACTTCAATATAATACGTTATAATATATAAAAAGCAATATCGTTATAATATGTTAATATACGTTATAATACGTTATAATATGTTATAACAATGCTATAACAATGCTATAATCATGATACGTCAACGCTTTCGCATTATCTTTGCCTGATCAATTTTTAATGGCTAAATTAAGAAGAACGAGTGAAAATAGATTATGAAGCTAAACAAAGACAAAGCCATTCACCAACCTATTCAGAATTTAGTCACATATGTATCAATCTGGGATGAATAAACAAGAGATCATTTTGGCTGAAGTTTGCCTCGTGATCGAATTGTTACCCTTCAAAACAAATCATGCTACCAGTGGAATTGTTACTGAATTTCTATTGTGGGATTGTGTTATTTTTACAATTTTCTGCATTAACTGGCCAATTATTTTGGCTGGAATTTGTCGCCACATTATAAATGTGGTATTCGTATGAACTTTCCAATTTTCTCAAGCACAATTTATTTAACGGGTAAAGACATTCATTCCACATAGTTCAAAAGAGTGGGGCTAAAAGAACTTCCTGATGTCACATAGTTCAAAAAATAAATCAATTTAATATCATTCATTTTATAAATCAAAAGATAAAGCGACACCTCAACTGGCCAAGATTGCAAGCAACCTCCTTGAAAACATAATGCCCCAGCCAGACTCTCATTTAAGTCAAGGAAATAAGCTTCCTCTGTGGAATCCCTCAAACCTCTCGGCCACAAGTCAAGACATCCTCTGCATCAAGCCAAACATCAACGAACTCGGCAAACATACATTCCACAATCGAATCCATCGGCTTCCGAGCTGCGGGACATCAAATCCATCTTAACCTCGAAATGGCCGGACCGATCACAAATCGAATTTAACTCTAGTTATCGATATTATTTTAAAATAATATTTTCAAAATTATAAAACCGATATCATGAAATTGCTTATACCTAATTATATTAAGTTATACTGTTATAACATATTTATAACGCCATATACCAAAGTTATAACATTATTATAACGCCAAGTAATCGTATGGAGTAATATACGAGAGTAATATGTTATATCAGTTGTAATTGGCTATTATTATAAATGCTGCTATACTGAAAAAGTACAAACGGATTATGCAGACATCATCGAACCCAAAGAAAGAACTAAAAAGATTCGAAACTTTTGTCAAATAAAAACACAAATATTTAACAACAAATATCAAAGCCCACGGAAAACCAAGATAAAGATTCAAAACTTTTGTAAAATAAAAACACACATAACAACATCAAAACCCTCGAAATAACATACAAGAATAATAACGAAATTATTTGAAGCAATCTAACGGGGGAAATGTAAGAACAACGTAAATAATATATCTAAATTAGCTAGAGATTTTAGAATAACTTACATTATTTTGAAGTCTCTGAAGTGGAGTTAATATGAAATTTTTAAAGTTATAAAAACGCATGTTTTATATGTGTGAAATTAAATTTGACAGAAACGGAACGAAATTGGAAAGTTTAGTGAGTTTAAGTATTAAGTTTTGGGAAAGTACGGAAGTGGGTAAATTGGGCCATTTCATATCCCATTTTAAGTATATTGCTAATAAAAGTATTTATTATGTTAAATAATAAAGTTAACTCGCGATATTCTTCAAAATTTAATATTTAACGATAAATTTTACTCTTATTTGTCACATTAGTTCACACCTACAAATAAATAGTATAAATATCATTTTAGAATTTTCACCTCCATTCACTTCAACCACTTTCACCTAGATTAAATTTTAAATTTTACTTTAACCTAGATTCATCCAATTTAAACGAACCATAATTTGTCAGTCGTATGGAAGATCATTGTATTGTCATTTTCTTTTTGCTTAAGAAGGAAACTAAAGAATTCTCACAAAAGAGTCAAGGGTATTAATTTCTCGTTAGATATATCCTCCATGACATTATTACCTACTTTCTCCAATTTATTTTAATTGATTTTTTCACATATCGAAATAAATCTTTGATCTTCAATTACTTTTTAATTATATTATCAAAAAATTTAAAAATTAATATTATGAAAAATATTTTTAAAAAAAAATAAATTAATAATATAAATTTCATATTTCATGTAATAACTGGATTACTCAATACCACTGGCCAAAATTCAATTTCAAGAGTCTAAACGATAATATTTGTGGAATTGACAGAGCAACATTGATGTTATGTTGTTACACAAGACACAGATATTCATGGGCAATACGTTGATGACTAATTATTATTTTGAGCGACTTAATATTATAACAAGTAGCGTAATATATATTTAGTTTAGTTAGTTTACCAAGTAAGCAAGTTACTAAGCAAGATACTTATAGTGATCTTAAGCAAAATAAGGTAATATATATAGAGTATATGACATATGTACTATGCACAAGAATATATTATCGTATATATGGCTGCTTATGTTATAACCAGCAAGTTAGCTATTTCGCTTTATACACAGACATTGCCGATGCAATACGTTAAATTACATGAAAGACCGAAAAATAAAGACGCATATATTTAATCGGTAGATTTCAGAGTAACGCTACAGACTAATCCACCTAGCCAGGTACCCACATAAACATATTTCACCATGTGGAGTCGTATGAGGATTGGCTGCATTATACCTACCGCCTTCGAGAACTCCGTAAGGATTGTGGCATAAATGTATTTAATACAACTCAAAAATAATCGTAATCAACTTTCGCTAATTCTGCCACGCACACAACTTAAGAAACTTGAGTAATATCAAAAGTCGGTCTTGAAAGAAGTGTTTAGTCAATATAACCTGCCTAGTTACAACAAATCTTCCTAACATGTTATCTATCGAAATAATTGAATAAAGTATATATGTGAAATCTCCTCAAATCAATATGAAATTAAACATATGAATGAAAAAGCAGGAGAGCTGGTTAATTACGGTATATATTTCGATACTACATCTGATCTATTGAATGGTTGCAATGCATATTTTAAAGCAAAATTTTAAAGTTGATGTCTAATAAGATCCGTTGTAATGATGCTTCGTATTCTAATTTTGTTTTGCTAACATAATTGAATGAATACATCCGAATTCGTTATGCATATATTACGTAATCTTCTGAATAGTTCCTTCGAAGTCGCTTTTAATCGAGATTCTAAAGATTTTCACGCTTAATTAAAAAAGTAATTAATGAAATATATTTTACTCTATATATTCCTGAGGTTAATAACTAAAACAACAATTACTGAACATAACTCGCTTAAAATACACAAGAGGGATCTAAGCTTAAAAACTAACTAAAAAATCGGGAACTCCAAAAGCAAAACAAAAGTAGCTTTTAAAAAACTTATTAAGCAGTATATCTAGGAAGAGAATTTTAAAATTTAGTGTCAATTATCAAGATTTCAATACCACTTATTTGATTCTTTTTATGAAATGGAGAGAATACATTTTTATTATGAATGAATTTAATGAGATAATGGACCATGTAATTGTCTTGGCTGATTCTTTCGGGACTCGGGTCACCATCACCGAATTAATTGGATTATAGTATGGAGGTTGCCATAATAAAACGCCAACAACATAGACTAAAGTTTGTTGTTGCTTATTAAGATGAGCAAAGCTAGACTGAAATAGTCATATAATACTGCTCCATCCCTATCCACCAACTTCCTCAGGACCCACTTAACAACCCCATTTTAACCACCCAAAAAATAAAGAAGCAAAAAATGTTGATTACTCATCGTCTTATTATTAACACGCTGCACTACTGAAGTAATTCGGAAGTGTCTCTTTGCTCAGGGTGACATTTTTATGTGGGGTACTAATATAATTAGATTGATACTCATTGAAAAATTTCACAGTTCAAATATTGAGTATGATTATCAAGATATAGGAGCGATTCATGTTTTATATTGATAGATTAAGATATTATGTAAGATTTAATAATAAGGGTACGGTGTTGGATATATATTGATAATTAATTTTAAGATACTCATAAATTCATAATATATCATGAACCTATCTGGTTAAGGATGTATGCAATAGACCGAGTTACACTATAAAAAAAAGAGGTCATTGAGGATTAATATAAGACGGTGAATTTTGCATTATACGGAGTAATATTTATACATTTTATGAGTATCGGATTCACGCTTAACTGGGTCCGCAATGATCCTACTTTACTACCTGAGCTACTAACCCAAATAATATTTCTTCCGATTCCCGAAGCTCACCAACAACCAGACCCCACTGGCTGAGTTTATAGATGATGAGTTTTTTGTCAAAAAATATAATCAACGGTTGTTGCTTTTTCTTTGTGAGAAAAAAAGGTGGTGGAATTTTTACCATACAATGCTGGTGAAGACTGTTTTAAGTTAGTTTTCATCGGTGCATCACTCTTATTTCCTACCATCTTACCAACTTTAAGTTCTCATTTATATGTAGTATTATTGTGATTTACTTGATCTGTTATACCTGTATATATTCATACTGGAATTGATGATAGTGTTTTTATCCTGCCCAAAAGTTGGAATGACTCGAGACTGCACTCCAAGGGGCCACTCTTCCGCAGGCCATGATTCACAGTGACGCAATGTGAAACTGCTGGTAGTCAGTTCACATTTATTACGATTGTAAGAAAGACTGCAACAGGTCATGAGTAACGGGCAGAGTTCACCATTGTAATGAAGATGGGGGCCTAATTTATTTGGCATTATAGCCTGCATTGTCACAATTGAGACCAAAGCAGATTCCCATTCATCTCAAATTGAAGTTCCACACCAGTACGTAGACCCAGACGTAGGGAGCCAAAAAGAGTCACATCATTATCTACCAATTGCCGGGATAAGTGGGCCTTGGGACGTGGATGCTGGGAAACCATATCCCGAGGAGTCAAGGGCCCCGAGACCGGAATGTTTGTACTGAAGTACTGTGGTGAGGTTCTCGAAAGAAGCGGCTTCCGCATCTATGGGAGATTCCCGGGAGCTCAACTCCGCTCACGGTAGGGATCCGGATAAAGCACACGGCTGCATGCACTGAGAGGCCACGCCTTATCCGGTTCTCGTGAGTACCGATATTCAGTCAGAGTCAAAAAAGATATACCGTGAAATGGGACCCAAATGCATCGGTTCAATCGAAGGTCAATTAAACAAGATAGCATTGGACTTTCTATCCGGCGAGTGTAGTGCAGGGCAAACGCAATCCGAGAGTTTTGCGTTTTCCACTGGGTCGCCAACGCGTACCGGGTCCCAAACCAAACGGAACCCAGAGACGCACGGATTTTACCGCGATCAACAAAGCGCTCGCCCGGCCGACGCGTATCCATTACCAACATTGATAAACCGGTTTCGATTCAAAGTTCTCGTGGTACAAAGCCGGAGGCGGATGAGTTTCCAGATACCAAATTTATTCACAGGCCGAGAGGATGTGGGAGAAGACCGCATTGTACTGCACATGACATATAATACCGGAAGGCCTTTGCCTCTCGGCTCAGCTAACGCGGCAGTTGTAACCCACCAAAGCGACGTGGTCAATGTGCGTGTTCTCTACCTGTATCGGCCCGAACATGGAAAATTCTACACGATGCATACGCTTCATCAAAAGTCGGGAGATAAATGTATCACGAAAGCCAATTGGAGAAGCTTTGAAAATTTCATGAAGTACAAATCTATGTACTTCAACCCGTATAAAGGTAAGTCTTGGAGTAAATCCTCCGAAAATTTCGCCTATGGCGATCACCAAAGGCACCGGAATAAATCATGACAAGATAGAAAATGGCATGAGAGCCCACAAACACGTAAGCGAGTGCGTAGAGGTCGATCGGGGAGAATTTCTACCTTAACCCGATTTATATTCATAGCGGGCTTATTATGTTGCCCTTCTTCGTGGCTATGTTAAAGCGCGTAGACTTTAACGACTCCAAGAGCGGTAGTCCTTTCAAGAATCGGGCGGCATTCCCCAGCGCCTCTCAAATTTATTAGTTTGAGGCCTGAATGCAGTCAGGGATGTCTGCACTTTACCTGCCGGAAGTCGCCTAAAGTTAAAGGTTCCTTGATCTGGCGAGGGAGTAGCAATGCCGCGACATGCCGACTAAAGCGATTTAGAGAATGAGACTGGGAGCATCCCTTAGCCGAAAAAGTCGGGTTCGCTTGTTTTGATCGGTAGCGAAATTATTAAACCCGAAGCCTTATTTGCGCGACCAGCGGAAGTAATCATCATATCGCATATCGCGCCACGCGACGCATCGCTGGCAAATACCGAGTAACCCTAGTCGGACCGGCGAATAGTCGGTGCCGGGCAATAACTGAAGTTGAGTTCGACTCGGCGTTTTTCTATGTGGACTAGTATCAAAAGCCCAAAGTCTCGACCGACCTCGTAGTAAAATGCACCTACGGGCTAACTGTCGAGGCTAGTTGGTTAACCGCTGAAAATAGAGCAACGGGTCCGTCATTGTGACGCGATCTGAAATGGAAAACCTCAAGCGGTTCCGGGAGCTAGAATTCTATTGCGGGTCCCTCAGAGGGTCACAAAAATCGGAAAGAATGCTTTCTCGATTCCTCCTCATGTAAACAACGGTGGGGCCGTAGCATTTAAACTTCACTTCACAATGTTCTTTCATTAGTAAATTGCCTGGGGAAGAACACATCCATACGGTAACTCCGATTCTTAGTCAGCTGTAGACATGCCAAGAGCGATTTCAAAATTCACCTGACGAGACGAAAGCAGAGTGTCGGTAGGATATTTAGCGAGAGACCATGGCTTGGCTTTATTTTTCGTTCTGTCGCTATGTGAAAGATGCTCGGGATAAACCGAAGGCGGATAAAGTTGTCCCATGGGCCACGGCGAGTAATGGAACTATGACAGACTCAGATCAAAGCGGAACGGGTACGAAGGCCTCTTCCGAAGAAACAACGCAGCCGGAAGCGCGGCGTAATTTGAATTAAGCGCAGCATCCAAAAAGCGCAAATCTCGAGGTATACCTTATCGACTTAGTTCCCGCTCTACCCGGTGTTCTTTCGTGGTCCTTACTAAACGTGTCACCCCGGACAGGGATCGGCTGTGCCTAGCCGAAGCAGATTTAATTGGGGTACAGCAAGCAGAGTCTTATACAATAGCAAGGTTACTCAAAAAGATCTGGGCGTCTCGGTATTCTGGATCTTTTGCGCTAAGGATGCCCAAGATCATATCCGTAGATACACGCTGAGGTCGCTACGCTGTCGCTAACCTGACGAGACATTATCAACATGCTATGCCCAGTGCCTTCTATCAACGGGGCGCCAGACATCATGAGCACTCAATGACACCGGTGAGGCAGGTGTGGCCACCATCAAGCCAGAAGCGACTACTTCACCACCGTGGAAGCCAAACCGGCCACCAGGGGCGTGACCTCAGAAGGATTGTAAGTTCCCGGTGAGCATCTTCACTGACAACTGGGGTACTAAATGTGTTAGTCAGCCGACAACGGACACACCACAAATTAGGAAGATCAAGATCTGGCCGAAGAGAGTCGGATATAAAAACAATCGGGACAAGCTTCCATGTCAAGATCCCTCAAAGCAACGGATATGTGGAAAGTGATGAACCGGAATCTCTTGGCATGCGCAGTTAAACGGTTTCAGTAGGGCTGTGCCAGACAAGTGAGATCCCCACTTTGCTATGGTCATTACGGTGAAGCTGGCTAATGCCAAAGCGCATAAGCCATTTAATTTCTGAATCCTGACCTATCGGAGGAAAAAGAGAGCTTCCACTTATCGATATAATTTAGTTCGATACAAAAGTGCAAGGTGAGTCAGTCATTACAAATGCTAGGTTGCTCAGGTAGACAATTTCTCTGTGGGGACTTAGTTCCGTGGTACCCATCCATCTCGGAAGCCAGTGGGAAGTCGAGTCCCTTTGTGAGTGGCCACATCTATTCGAAAGTGTCATGGGGCCAACACGTATGAACCGGAGACTCTCAACGGACGCATACGCCGTCAAAAGGACGATAAACGCATGTCACCTGAGGAGATACTACGTGTAAGCTCATCATTCTACTACTTTCTTTGTTATTTAACGAAGAGACCGAAGCCCACTTAAGAAAACCCAATGGCTCTTTTAAAAGTCCAAAATAAAATTTCTATGAGGGTGAAGAAACAATCATGGCCTGGTCGCTCATAGTCGACTCCATGCATAAGAAGTCGATGTAAATCTATCTAAATGTTTGAGTACATCCTACCGTCCGACTGATTAGAGAACCGAATCCCCTTGCATTGGACAAGGAGGAGGTTCTGGGTAAAGGGAGATGTCTCATGTACAATCTACCCCATCGCAAAATGTCTACATCCCGCTGCTCGAAAGCACGTGGAGGATCCAGGGTACGGAATAAACAGGGATACAAAACTCTTTAAGGTAGGACCCCTAGCCATAAGCGGCTGAGATCCTCCCACTGACCCAAGGGTCCAGAGGTGAGCCCCAGCCAACATGGAGGAGTAAGTACCAAACAGACACCAAATGGAACCAAAAAGGGCAGCAAAAGCAAAAGATGTATGAAGACAAGTACGAGAAGACGAAGAAGTGGAAATATATTAATAAATCCCCCAGAGAGGGGGAGAGTACATGATTACAAATATATATATATAAAAACCCAGCCTAAGGGGCTGGGAGGATCTGATCTAAGGGGGGAAGAGGCACGGCATTATCCAGCCACCCCACTGGGTACCGCTGCCTATACTCCTCAGCAAGAGCCGGGAGTGTTGGAACTCGGTCCTGACAATTCAGGACAAAGTCCGATAGGCGCGACGAAGGCCTTCCCTCTCCCGACGAGCAGCAAAGGCGGCTTGGTTGGCAGCATCCCGCTCTGCCTGGGCCCTCCTCAGCTCCTGGTCCTTCAGGGCCATATCCCAGGGGTAATTGCTGACCTGACCCCGGAGGTCTTGCAACTCCTGCTCCAAGGCGCCCACCTTGAGATGCTCCCGGGCTAATTCCTCATGCAAGTCGTGGGTCTGCTGGGACAGAAGGGTGTGGCCATCTCCCAGGACACGAGAAGCAGAGGCGGCCTGAAAGAAAGACAAAGAGGGGTAAATCAGAAGTGCTGAGCAGAAAGGGGGAAGAGGAAAAATTACAAAGAATAGAAGAAAGGAGGATTACCTGTAGCCACAACCGAGAGGCCTCGTGGGAGGCCTGAGGACCAAGACCCAGGCTGGCCATCCTTTGCATAATTCCCTGATCAAGCAGGGGTGAGAGGGCGTCATGCATGGCCCTGTCTAGGGAAGGCTTTGGGGACAGGACACCGGTCACCGGCCTGGCAGAAGTAGACGGAGAAGTAGGAGGAGAAGGACAAGCATACTTCACTCCTCCTACGGCCTTTGCCCTCTTAGGGGAGGAGAGAACCTTCTGATAGTCCGCTTGGTGCGTGCCATGGGAAGAAGAAGAAGATTTCTGCATGGGGTAACAGATATCTCAAGGAAGAAGATGAAGTGAAAATTGCAGAGATGACATGAAGAAATCTGCGGTGATCTCTTGAATTTATAGAGCATCAGGGGCTTTTCAAATTCAAAAGGGGGTGATAATGAAAAGAGAGAGGTGGAGCCTAAAAAGTCGCATGCAATGATGGTGAAGATATGAAACGGAAAACGGTGGCCCTTGGGAGGCAAAACGCCTCTGACACATGCAGGGGAAACGTTAAGGCGCTGTTTGGTGTGAAGAATTGGAGAGACCCACCCATATTCAGGATCCGACCCATAAAAAATGGGCGGGTCTGGGGGCAAATGATAATCCCATAATTAATTGGGCTGATCCGGGATTGGTCCAACAAGATTGGGCCTCTCGAAGATGGCTCAAGACCGAAGAACCGAATAAATGGACCTGGACCACGCGTGTGGGCCAGAATGCGAAAACCCGATTTAAGTGGGTCAAGGTGTCCAGCTCGGTAAAGAGAGGAGGACCGTTAGAGAACCAACGGCTTGATTCGGCTCCATTAAAGGTGATAATTAAGTCCGTAATTACTTAGTCCTTAATGAGCCGTCAATCATTAAGCGGTAATAAAAATAGTCATCAAGGCTCGATCAAAGTAACCGTCCGAGTAACTATAAAAGGTAAACCTTGAGGCCAAATCAAGTATGTTCAATTTGATATCCAAATACTCTACTTTCAGAAACTAAACTCTTAAACCGGTCCTTGTTTTGTAGGAAATCTCATTTGGAGCAAGGCGTATCAAAGATCGATTTAAAGGATTGGTGATATAAACCCAACAACGAAACCGAACCAGATCATCAGTTATGTGTTATAAGCATTCTAGGATTAATTAAATCAACACATTAAATTGCATCATTAGTTCTAGGATTAATTAAATCAACTCATTAAATTGCATCGTTAGTGTTTCTACCTACCCAACTAATAAATGAATGTTTTGCATGAAGCAGTTATCGTAACGATCCTCGAGGCCCCTGTCATGGATATTTCAGAGGGATAAATTATTGGATATGTTTCAACTGATCAGGACTTGAGATTCCCTTTAAATCACTCTAATAAGAGATTCTATCACTTGCATAATTCTAACCCATACAATATGAAAATGCTAAGGTACTGGTACTTAGCACTCAAGCTCTTTATCAGTTGAGCTATACTACACACATACTAAATCGTCCAAGAACACACATAATAAATCATAAAAACATATGGCGGTAAATGAAAAGATATGTATGCTCACATAATGACACATATATTGACTATATATAGCCTATTATTAGTATAGAGATAGAGGCAGAGGGAGTAATTTTAGGGAAAATATTGACCATCTGACAAGTTGAAATTTAGCAAACCAAAACCTATACGTCGTTTCTGAGAGTACGAAATTTTGGTGCTATTAGAGTATTTGGACCGGTCGAAACGGATCATATCAAATCCTATCTTATTTGACATCGATTTAGATAATTATAATAGAATGATATTTTAATATTTTATGTCGAATTGAATCAAAACGAACCATTTATAAATATTTGTCGAGTTAGATCTAGCTGTTTCGCTCGATGTCGAGTTAATTTGAACATTTTCATTAGTAAAAAATCGATTTTTTAATACATATATTATTAATTTAATACTTATACTGAATGTTCAAACATATTATGAATTCACATTATTAATTTAATAATTATATATAATATTTATCTAATCGAGTTTATGTCTTGAAATAGATCGAGCTTAAAATCAAGATTTAAAATTCAGTTTAAATGGCCACGAGTCAAGCTTGAATCAAGTTACTTGTGTTAATCCTATCGATTATTGGATTCAGTTCAGTCTTTGATAAAAGTTAGTCGATATACTATTAGGAATTTCCTTCCCTCATCAAAAAAAAAAAAGAACCATTAGTCGTTGCATGCTCGGTCAAGGTATGGCGTCATTGTTTCTCACTAGACTTTATCCCAGTTATACGTGGTAGGTAAAATGCCCCCCAACCAAACATTGCTAATTCCTCTGTAAGACACCCTCCAAAGTCCAAACTGCTCAACTGTATATATCTCACATTCTCACCACAATAATTATTATTGGATCTTGATCTTTCTTTTTCTATTACATAGCCTTAAATATCAAAAGAAGCATCACATTTATCTTCTTCATTTCTCCTACTGAATATACCAACAATTTCTTGTTTCTTGATCTTTCATTTCTTATTATTAGTTTAATTATATCTCATGTATGGTATTTTATTGAAAATAAATTTAAATAATATGGAATATTAAATTAATATTAAAATTGAATTATCTCAATTTTAAGCCCTTATGATGACCTTACCTTCACGCTTAAACGGAAATCCATCTAGAATTATGGACCAACTATTTTTTTTTTATTAAAGTTGATTAATCAATCTAATCAATTATTTAATATAAGAGTAATTCCAGGTATGAAGCCTTTGAAATATTCGCAATGAAGGTATTTAAATTCCGCCAGCACCCAAATTGTCCCAAATTATTCCATTGCATTTGTATGCAGAAATAATTACTTTAATGGCGACGAATTGGGTTCAGAGATGGAATTTTGGATTGCAAAATCAATTTTTAAGGAGGAAAATAACCCATGGTTGGCTGTCAAGGTATCATATATGACGTAATTATCTCTAAATGGGCGACTTCATGGCCACAGTAACGCATTGAGGCGTGGTGGGTGAAATGAAGCTCAACCCAGGAATGGTAAATCCTCTGCTAAACTCCCAAGAGTTTCATCTCAAAAACCTCAGGCTATACTTTCTGGCTGTATCTCACCCAATCACTAAGCAGGCCACCCAGAACACCCCCCCTAGGGCTATCAGCACAAGTAGCTGGAGCTATTCAATCCACTATTTAATTATCAAAAGGGTAATCACATTTATATATCTTCTTTCATTTCTCCCAATAAAATAAATACCAACAATTCTTGTTTCTTGATCTTTTTTTACTAACTTAGTCCTAACTCGTGTATGTTATTTCTTTGCATGCAGCATTTTGTGGCAACATCTATGGGAAAAAGTAGAGATTGGAGGTGAGAGGAGAATCCACCCTGGTCAAGCCCGGCTGAGAGGGACTATAGGGCAGGTCTCTGGAATTCCAACGTGGATCTTGTCGTCCCGAATTTCCACGCCTGGTGTGGCTACTTTGAAGCCGAGGCAAGGATACAATTCTTCAAATTCCGAGAGAGAGGTGCTAAAAAACGGCACTAAGCCGAGCCTTAGTGCCGTTTTATCCCATGGGAGGGAGATTAAAGAGAGATGAAGATGGTCGTATCGAAATTGATTGTCAAGGACAAGGAGTGTTGTTTGTGGGAGTTTCTGATAGGTTGACGGTAATTTTGGTGACTTTTGCATAACTTTAGAGGCACCCAAGATACTTATTCCCTACGGTCGGAGATTATTCTAAAGGGAATTGAGATCTTATCCCTCTCCCTAGTGTTTGCGGGTTATGAATTTGGTTTAATTTGGTGTTTTTTTTAAATGTTTTGCATGGTTGCATTTGTGTTGATTTGTGAGCTAAGGCTTTAATGAGTATGATCCGCAGAAGCATACGTGCATGTTGTTTGTCTTCTCCAGTACGAGACAGGTGGTCACGGTTCATGGGTAATTCTTCTAGAAAACATATTCAATGTTTTTAACTGTTATACATTGAATACCAAGATGTTTTTGTTTAATTAGCAGTAAGTTAGTTGCTTTATGTGAAATTAATGTTTTGGCGGTAGAAGTTGGTTATGCTTAATTAGTGTTAATGTTTTTGTTGAAATACGGTGTAGTTGCAAGAAATTGTGAGAACGCATGAGAAGAGATTGGGTGCTGATGTTAGCATTCTGCTCCTGCTTTACAACTTTATCAATTGGGCTATATTCGAAGACACTGAGTATTAGTTTACAGAAATTAGTTTTTATAGTTGTACCTCAAGTAGTTAATACGCCCACATGCGTTGTGAATTAAGGATGTACATGATCTCAAGTAAGGTAAAATACGTTTGATGTAATGGACATGAACTTACAGTACCCTACAATCCATTTAATTGATGTTGTTTTTTGAGTGGCTTTGTTAATTGTTATTAATTATTCCTTATTGTAAATCTAAAATTAATGTAATTAGATTAGATGCTTTTAGAAATCTTTTTCAATAATGTTATATTATTTTAATTTTTAATAATATGGTTAAAGGAAATTCGGTGTTCAAATAGTTGGAGGTAATTAGTTTATGGTTTGGTACTTTCTGGTAGGAATATTTTGGGATATCTTCTAGCGAGACTATTCCTGACATAATTATTTAATTTGTAATATAACATACTAAACTTCATTTTATTTTTATGTTTTATATTTAAAGTAGAACATATATTATAAGTGGTAGTATAATTCACATACAATAACCTAAAATTGCCATAATATTAATTTTTTTTAGAAAAAGGTAAACACTTATGTGAATTAAGATGTGAATGGGGGCGATAATGATTTAAGTAGCTTCTAAGACATGAATACTATGGAGCAATTCAAATGATCCTTAGCCCATGTTTCCACTATGATGTGACCTCAATTATTATGAACCTCAGATTGTGGGATGAATTGGTAGAAAAGTAAGATAAGGCATCCTTCAAATAAGTGCCCTATGTCGAAAAGTGACAATCAATTATAATAAACCATTTTGTTGTGCTTGTGCAGGTGACACATTTCAAATGTGGTGGAGTCTCACTTGGTGTTGGTATGCAACACCATGTTGCAGACGGAGCCTCGGGTCTGCATTTCATCAACACGTGGGCCGATATGGCTCGTGGCCTCGACCTCACCCTCCCTCCCTTCATAGACCGGACTCTGTTACGTGCTCGTGATCCACCCCTCCCTCAATTCGAGCACATCGAGTACCAACCCCCTCCATCCATGAAGGACTCGTCCGTATCAGTTCCTGATTCCTCTGTCAACATTTTTAAGCTAACAAGGGATCAGATCAATGCCCTCAAGGCCAAATCCAAAGAAAATGGTAACACGATTAGCTATAGCTCGTATGAGATGCTAGCGGGGCATGTGTGGCGTTCCACGTGCATGGCGCGTGGACTCACTGATGATCAAGGAACGAAGCTCTACATTGCTACTGATGGGCGGTCTAGGCTTCAGCCTGCCCTCCCTCCTGGCTACTTTGGCAATGTGATCTTTACTACCACCCCTACGGCTTCTGCTGGTGACTTGCAATCTAAGCCAGTCTGGTTCGCTGCAAGTAGGATCCATGACGCATTGGGTAGGATGGATAATGACTACTTAAGATCAGCTCTTGATTATCTGGAGTTGCAGCCTGATCTCAAGGCTCTTGTCCGTGGGGCGCATACTTTTAAGTGTCCTAATCTTGGGATCACTAGTTGGGCTAGGTTGCCTATCCATGATGCTGATTTCGGGTTTGGAAGGCCTATATTTATGGGACCTGGTGGGATTGCTTATGAAGGTCTGAGCTTCATTTTGCCTAGTGCAACAAATGATGGTAGCTTATCCGTGGCGATATCATTGCAGACAGAGCACATGAAGGTCTTTCAGAAGCTCTTATATGACATATGAAATGTTAATTTGTGCCTCAAGAAACTCTGTTTCTGTTTACCTATCTTTAGATCTAAATTCCACTGTAGTCGTGGTCTTTTTTCGATCTTCAAATATTATCGAACAATTAGGCATGACTGTTGTTTTTCTTGATCTTTGACCTTCATTAATGACAATAATATTTTAAATCTTAATAAGAGATGATATGTGTGAATAAGGCTCAAGAAAAAGTTGGGCATGAGTTTTGACTTAGGGTGCAGATGGACAAGTCTTGAGGCATACTCAATTTTATATCTGAAATAAATCCACTTATAAATAAAATACAATCTCAAAATGAAGTAGTTTGCCTGCACATGAGTAGTTTGATCTTGACAACATTGAGAAATTATCAAATAAAGAATTCAAAATATATTTACTAAACAGAAGCTAGAGCAAATAGTTAAAGAAAGGAGCAAATTTCCATCATGCTGTAAAGATGAGTTCAGATCAAGAAAGATGCTTGAACTCACATTATCTATTAGCTACAGGTAAATAAAATTTGATATCCCAATATGTTGTCATTTAACAATGTCCCTAAGGACATGAATGATTTCCAAACTTTTAACCAAACCATGATTCATGGTATATGCTGCACATTTACTGGTAGTATCACCTAACTCAAATTCACCAACTAACTAGCTAACAATCACCAACTAGTAAGTACAAAACATCCTACAAAAAATCTCCATCTTAGTTTTAAAAACTATCTAGCTCGATTGTCATCGTCGTCATCAAGGTTGAACAACAACTGAGGTAGAGATGCTACCCTAGGAAGATTGTGCAGAAGAACTCCAACAGAATCCTTCGTCGTCAAAGGTGAAGTCTGTTTACGATCAGAGACTTCATCAGTGTCTCTTGCTGAAAAAACATCATCGACTTCGGTTTCAAAGCCAGTAACCATTTGCCTTTCTACTGTTCTCATTCCCATCACCAATCCATCAACATGATTTTCATCACTAGATTGCAAAGTCTGTATAGTTGCAGGATCTTTCTGGAGAAGGCAGCGAAGTGAATTAACCCTTAACAAGAGTAATTTCTCATCAGACTCGCTCATATTTTGGGTATCACTGAACAAGCCACGAGAGATTTCTTCCCACACGTCCAGGCTGTTGCGTTCTTCTTCAGAGAGTGTAACATGATTGGATGTCCTCTGCTCCGATATACATTGTTCCAAGTGGCTCACCAGGTTTGTCATTGACATCGAATGATCAATATGGTCCAAGGTGCTGAGGTCCTTCCATTGCTCTGCTCCAATATTTTTCATAACTTTTGTTGCATGATTGTCCATCACTGCATTACAGGAATAAGAAATCAAGTAATTAGATAATTATCAATAATTATAACATGAACATCAAGCTATAAAAAACCCAAGCTGTCTAAGCTATTCAATATAAAAATAAAATAAAAAGGCGTATTGACTTCTTTCAACTTGGAATGATATTTGTCATCAGTAGCTTAAGTTACCAGAACTGGGTGATGGAGAGTCTCGGTAAAGAGACTCTGGAAACCCCCCTACGAAAATATGCTCGTTCTTTGAGGAACTCGATTGAACTCCGGATGGTGAAGAAGTATCACGCATGCTGAATGGAGAAGGACTTCTTTCAAAACTACTCATCCATTCACTTGGATTCTCAAATATAGGAAGTCGAGGCTCAAAGAATGGAGAGTCGAGGGTAATCTCTGGTTGTTGACTAAGATAATTGAGGCGAGGATCAAACTGGATGAGTTTTTCAAAATGCTTACCCAACAGACCTTTTGGGCACTGCAAAAAGTGATGCCTGTGATAAATACAAGGCATTAGAAAGTTCGGAGATATCAGTATTTCACCCAAATGATAAAACTAAGCATATATGTATTTTGAAAATCCTTCTCAAATAAATATTGGATTTTGCTTCAGAATACCAACTTCAGTGAGCATCCCTGCCCCAAAAGACCGATGATAATAACAAGACAGAAAATATTGAAATTTTCAACTGCATATGGCGTAAGCGCGATAAACAAGAGAACAGGCTACAACGAAAGATGCTAGATGAGACATACGTTGTTTCCATTATTTTCAATTTCATAGTTATGTCATTTCCGTCAAAGAAACCAGTTTATCCAGATTTATTCAAAACAAGCACATGAACACAATAGACTCAATCTCTTACATGAATGATCAGAAATAATGTCACCTATGCATGCTAGCTTGTCCATTAGTGAAGTCTGAGGTCGCCTGCCACAAGGTGTGCTTCCTAGGTTGAGGATTTCTCTCCCTATAGAAAAGGGGTTGTCTTGCCAACTACATTAAAGGCAAAAATAAGTAACCTTCTAAGTTTGCACGTACCACAGCAATATATTAAGGTATGACTGTAAAAGCCGTAACTTAAAAAGTAATCGCAACTCAGAGATAATTACCACTACATCCAGAGTTCCAGGTTCACCGTCTGGGTAATTTGCCTTGATAGCCATAATGTTAGACAACTGAATTTCTATCTTATTCTTAAGACCACCATCAAGAACTTCCCAAACCAGCTTATGCTTCGCAAAGTAACATTTGACCACTAAGTCCCCTTCATATCTCGACTTGTACTACAAACAAAAATAATATTCTAAATTCAGCAAATATATCGAGTTCAAGTGAAAATTATCTTGCTCACAAGTCACAATACAATTCAATACCTCCCAGGACCCAATCCTCAGAACAGAAGCAGTAAAATTTGAGGCCTTGAGCTTTTCAATAGAACTCGAACTGCTTGCACCCTTATGATCCCTTTTTCCGTGTCCTCCAGCTTTCGTAGGAGTACTAGCCTGTGAAAGACCAGTTTGAATCAACTCCAACAGGGAAGGACTCTTCCTCAGCCGCAAACCTAATGGACTCGGCTCATTAAGCCTGTTATACTGTGACGATGTATCCTCATAGCCAACCGTTGAACCCATACCAGACTGCTTATAGTACATTCAAAAGCCATAAGCATTTCCTTTATCAACAAATTAATTCACTACTAAATAAATCTGTAACACCAAACAAAAAGAATTAAGGAATAATCATGCCAGAAGAGCTACTATTCATATCCATTATACTCCCTCCGTCCAGGCCTCCATTGCAAAAAAATTGTCATGTTTTAAATTTTGATGGTTGAATTTTTTAATTTTGAACTCAAATTTTTTTTGTATATGTCTAGTATAATATTTTTCTGAAAAATAAATCAAATGCTAATATTTGTAATGTACTTTAACATAAACATGATAATTTTTTTTAATTCATATTATAGTTATATCTGTGTTTTGTTAAAAAAAAACTACAAAGTTGTTAATTTCAAATCAAAATGGACAATCTTTTTGGGATAAGGGGAGACTATAAACCATAAAAAAAAATTCTACAAATTCTAGGAATATAATGGACAAGTTATTTACCATTAAAAATCAAAATGGACAACTTTTTTGGGACAGAGGAAGTACAATAAACCATCTAGCTCCTTCCAATAGATATCAACTTAACACGACAAAGTTTGTTAATTTTACCAATTAAATATCAAAGTGGACATTCATTTTGGGACAAAATTACTACTACAAATCAAATAAACTCCATTAATTACAATAACATAATAACCCAAACAAGCTAAACTTCTTCAAGAAACACAAAAAAATAAAAAATAAAAAAATAAACCCACTTACAAGAACAGAAGCTCTTGATTTCTTGATATTACCATGAGCTTCTTCCGGTTGATCCTCAACTTCCCTTTTCACCCTATTCTTTTTCCCTTTCTCCTCCACCTTAACAGTATTCATAAACTCAACCATTTTTAACCAAAAAAAGTGAATTAATTGAATTTTTAACTCAACATTTTGTTAATTAAATGGATAAAAACTTGGTTATATTAGTTTGATGTTGATTTTTTAGAGATTAAAAAGAAGGTTTTTGAAGGTTTTTTTCTTGTTTGGATTTTAGCTAGAAGACAAAATGCGCCGCTTTTTTGTTTGTCCATGTGCTTAGAGTGATGGAACATGTGGTTGAGGGTAAATTTGGGAATTCAGCTTTTCGAGGTGCAATTTTTGTGATACTCAACTGCCTCCTCTATAATTTACGTATTTAGCTTTTGTTATAGAATGAGCTACAATGCCTTGTTTAATATAAAGCTTGACTGAAAATGACTATCGTCCCTGTATGTTTGAAAAATTGTCATATGTATATTCGGCATCCCTTAAGTTTTTTGATGCTTGGCCGGGTCGTGGAAAGTTCACGTTTCATTCAGTTTTTGTTTATTAATGGTTTATTAATGATCAATACAAATTATATCGTTTATAATATATAGTTTTTGGTATATTTTATGTAATATGTATCGTTTTACCGAAAACAAATTAAATTAGTGTCGATTATATAAAGAACATTTTTAGCTTTTAGCTAATATGTTTCAATTTGTTAAATGAATTTTGACCATCCCAATTAAGTCACGTAGAATAATTTTAGTACGCTTTGTTTGAGCGTTTTCAATTATAATTTTAGAATGATATATTTTTTGATATATCTGAATTTTACATTGAGAGTGAATCTGTAAAAATTAATGAATATTAATGAGCTGTTTTATTGACCACCGAGAATTAAACACTTCAAACTCACTCACAAACTTTTTAATATAATTTTGATGCTTATAAAGTTGCAACGTATTTAGCTATTGTTGTAGAATGAGCTACAACACCTTGTTTGAAAGTCTTCCAACACACTGCTCCGCCATTAATACAAAATACAAAACTTGATTGGAAAGAGGGGTGATGGACTATCCTATCATCTGTATATTCGACATCCTTAGTTGGCTATTCTTCTCTCCGTAAATCAGGAAATATATTTGGTATTTCCTAAATATTTTATGATATTCTTCATTGCAATCCAATGATTATCGCTTGGATTTGCCTCAGAATGACTTATTACATTCAAAGCGTATGATATTCTCCTGTTGATCCATATGAAATGGTGTTAATATGATCCCTCAGTCAATTTATGGATCCCAATATGTTTTATAACCCAAATGGCTCAAGTTTTATGGACACGAGCATGTTCTACAACCCTAGTGGGTACCCATCTCCTACATATTATTATGAAAGCGTCGTGGATCAGGGCTAATCGATGGTGCGAAGTGTAAAAAAATTTTTAAAGCTAGTCAATAATTCATTAATGTGAAAGTATTCATTCTGAAGAAAATCTTCTGCTCAATTTTTGAAAATGTGTTAAAAAGTACATCATTACTAATAGTATTAAGCGCATCTGGATTACAGAAAGTTCTTGAGCGATCGTTTAGCGAATTGATCGTAAAAGATTTGTCCTTTTTCGCGTGATTAATCGATGAAAAATCAGCTTGGCTTACGTTTTTAACAAAAGTAATTTTTCACGCAAAAAATAAAAAATAGATTTTTTTCAAAATTTTTCAAAAAATTACGATGATGTAATTTCACCACCTTACACCCCACTAGGTCCCACTATGTATGGAGTACTGAATTTTTTTGTGTGTGTTTATGGGTAGCTAATTCACAATTCGTTCAGTCATCTTCACTGTCTTTCTTCTAGTTTGATTCCATGAATTTTAATTCAGTCGATTCTTGAAACTTTTTAATTTCTATTGTATATATTTTATTTTTATTTATCTATATTTCCTAATTTTGATTAAAAAAAATTAATTTTTATTTATGTATACTTATTTTTATTTTATTTTATTTTAGTGAAATGTGTAATATCAAGTAGTATATATATGAAGGTTTAATTATAATTTTATTCTTGTTTGAATAAATAAATTGATTAAAGGTAGTTCAAATGCATAGTTCAACTTTCAATTAATAGTATATGAATTTTAAATAATAATTTTAGAAATTGCATAGTTTCAAGTTGTAGTATCTGTTGATAATTTATGATTTGTTTATTTTGTTGAGATTTTAGGTTGAATAATGTGTTGTTTTGTTGAAATTACATGTTTAAGTTATGATTTGTGTGATTAATTTTTTTGGATGTTGTTACAAACCATAATAAACTTAGTTTATTGAAAAGGTTTTATCACGTATATCATAACAACCAAAATATTTTATTGCCTTATGACTTAATGAAGCATTTATTGCACTTATGAGCTTTGTGTCTTAACTTAGAAATTGGTATTCTCTAAGTTTAAAGATTATGTCGTTTTTTGCAGAGATGTGATTGGTCCGAAAAAATTGAAGTAATCATGGATATGAAGACTAGAGAATTTTACTTATTTTGTTTTTATTTGAAACTTTTGGATTTTTAAATTTTAAATCCATATGGTGTTGCAAATCAAGTGAGTGTTCATTGTCTTTTTAAGTCTATATAGTTCATAATGTACTCATATATTGTTTGGTTTGTGAGTTGTATTTGGAGTAGTTATTCTGAAGCGCGTCGCTTAAATAAGCGAGGCTATGCGTAAAATACAAAATGAGATCCTATTCAATAATTTTTTGTATGTAAAATGAATAGCAATATAAATTTAAAGACAATTTCATTCAACATACTATTCCGATCATTAAATTGAAGGTTTGGTTGCGAAAAATATTAAATTCGTTTGAAAATTGAAATTACTCACGACATTCTTTGAAAGCGAAATCGTCAATCAGCTACTTAAGTAGCTAATTTTCTCTTCCAAAAAAATATTCTCTATTGCTAATAAACATCATTGACCATATCTAGTAGGGCTTGAGGTTTTAACAAAAATTTATCAGAGCTCATTTTGAGAATTTTACAGCTCTTGATTCTTTTCTTTTCTTACGCTTTTCATATCAGTTCAAATTTTCTAGTTCGAGGCAACATAACTAAAGGCTAATGATAATGGCAATCTTTGGAGTATGAATTTATGGATGAAAAGCAACGCAGAATTTTTCTTGAGTAATAAACACTTCTAATTAATTCTTCCTCCTAATAAGAAAAAAATAAATGCACTATAGTTAGTATTCATAAAAATTTAGTATATAATAATTATGCATAATTCAATATAAAATCAAGAAAATACCACAAATAAAAAAATTCAAATTGAGAAAGAAAAATTATAAATTTAATTATGTACTTACATCAAATATCCAATTGATGAATGATGAGAAATTAAACAATTGGATTCAATTTTAATTATGTACTTCTCTATTCTTTTTCCACTGACGTTTCAATAATTCAATTGAAAGTTGGCTTTTAATTTGAATTAGGACGTTTGACTTCTGAGTTCTTTTAAAAAAAATTAATTTTGTACGTAGATAGGCGTGTGGTACCAAATTTGAGCCACGATTTTGAGAACCGGGCACAGTTGTTACTTTGTTCCAACTTTAACTTTATTTAGTTCACTTATCTGTGATATTAAAAAGCAAGAAGTTGATAATTAATTGACAAGGTAATGAGTTGTTATGAGAGTACTTTGTTGCATGTTTTCCAGCTTACCTCCTTTTAGCAGATTATGTACTAGTAATAAACATACTAGTACTTTGTTGCATGTTTTTATATTAAGTTAATTATATTTGTAATACATAATCTGTAACTTCAGGTAAAAATCGATTCAGACAATGAAATTATTGAAAGCAGGTGAAGTTAAAGAAGCTCGATTTAGTATTGGTAGACGGATGGAGTATGTTATGAGTTTCGAGTATGTCGTCATATACTATTAGAAGTTTCAATTATTTGTTGTTAGGATAGTTTAATCTCGTTATAAAATGAATTTTTAGTTTTGATAAGTGTACTTGTTTGATTGGTGATTTGTTTTCAGGTTGAATTATATGCTAAGGTAATCAAGAGCATGTTATGATTTTTTATTTTTATTGGTAATCACTTTTGATGTAAATATTGATAGTATTGACTTTTTGTGTTATTTCTCTTTTGTAGATGAAGAAGAGAAGCGATGATGATGGAGATAGAAGACAATGATGGATTTTATATCATTTGAGATTTTTAATGTAAAATTTAATATTTTTGTAACAAATTTAGGGTAGTGTAGCTCTTTTATTTTATTTGTAATTTTGTAATTGTAAGAGAATAATATAAGTGAATAATAAATATTTTATTTGATATGAATCTAAGTTATTTAATTTTTTATTTTCTATAA
This sequence comes from Lithospermum erythrorhizon, assembly GCA_019722365.1. Taxonomy (NCBI): domain Eukaryota; kingdom Viridiplantae; phylum Streptophyta; class Magnoliopsida; order Boraginales; family Boraginaceae; genus Lithospermum; species Lithospermum erythrorhizon. The sequence continues at coordinate 156,301 of JADFUC010000652.1, forward strand.
AATATGCATTAATAAATGTAAAATAATTTTTGAATTTTTTAAAGTTAAAATCTTAAGGGCCTTTTATTATAATGACTTTTTTTGTGCCTTCTTTGTGCTTTTTGAAGCGCCCTAAGTGTTTTTTTATAGTAGTAAGAGAAACGAAAATTTAGTTTAATTTCACAAAAATAAAAACTTAAAACAATGTAGAGTTTCCAAACGCACCCTAAATGTTTTTATAATTGCTTAGAAACATTTAATTTTTATAAATTCAGAAGCTATGTCAGAAAGCGAAGCTTTTAAACCCGAGGATCTTTTTGTTAATCTCTGTGCTCATGTAAAATAATGGAAACTTCTCTGCAGTGTTAGAAGGATCATTCATCTGTTAGGTCCTGGTCATAACCCTTGACAAGAGAAGTCATTTCTAGACGGTGGTCACTTTTTTTCGATTGCAACATTTCAGCTGGAAGGATTGAGGAGGTAGAATCAATATCGGCAAAAACTTGGCTGGTGGGAGTGGCCATGATTAAAGCAAAGAAAGTTCCTTCTATGCCAGAGGGGCACAGCTTTGAGCTTAGCACAAGAAGAGGCATCCATTTCAAACGTGCAATCATATGAGATATTGCAGCATCACTAACAGCAACTACAAAATCTGGAATGTTAAATATTAAGTTTATACGCCAAACAAACATCAAATCCAGCAATCCTGAAGCTCCAAACAATAACTGAGTCCAGAACAGTACTTGGCGAAAAGGGTAATTTCTAAAGACATTTTGATAGAGGAGAACTCCGCAAAGAGAACCAATTGCACCAACTGAGGATATGGAACCCACCATCTCCTGGAAAATCCATACGCAATGATCTTTAAGGTTAACACAAAGCAGATGTGAAAAGAATATTCTTATAGTCTAATATTTACAACCACCATAAAGAAACATTTTGATCAATCATCACAACTAACAGATTATTAATGCCACCAACAAGACCTGGCACATCAATTTTATCATATAGAGTTCAAGGAAGTTAAACATACTCGAAGTAAAAGTAAATACCTGAGAGAAAGCGGGACCAGATTTTGAATCTGTACACCAATAAAACAATCCCTCTTGAACATGAAAGCTCACTGCAAGAGATAAGTACATGTATAGACAGGGCCTCCAAACATCAGGGCGTTTTAATGCCATCCACATGGCTTTAACAGCATCCAGAAATTTCTGGTTCATCTACTCATTCAGATTAATGGTCAGGTGACATATATTGCAATAATTTTTTAATCTTATAAGAAGTTGTATCACTTACACGTCTGTAATCAAGGTTGCGAGTTGAATTTTCTTTAAGCATCAGTCCAACAACAATAACCAGACAATAAGGGATGCCCATAACTCCAAACACACCCTGCAGGATAAAAACTACAATCAATTAGAAACAGGGCCATTATCATCAAACAGCAAAATATAGGGTAACCAATGGTATATCACCTCAATATCCTATAACAAATGTTTATATAGAGAACAGCATATCAAATGCATCTTATATGAGGTGCAAAAATGGGGGCTGAGAGCGCCCCCCGGTTGTAAGCTTAAAAGTTGTTCCTCCATTGCTTATATACATCCTTCCCTCAGAATGAATTATGATTTATCTATAACTACATTCTTTCCGTGGCCATGGAGTCAAAGACTTTATATTATCTGGCTCTTGGATATAATGCCATAAATCAAAATGGCACGTTCTTATTTCTTCTATTCTGACTTACGATCGGTGTGAAGTAGTAGATAGTGTTTCATTCAGCTCTTGGATTCGATTAAGAGAAGCTTGACCTCCTTGTTATCGCGAGATTGGTTATGTCTTATCCGACGCGCGCTTTCATAAGCGAGGCATAACCCCAGGCGTTAGGCCAATGTTGTTTTATCTATAAGAGTACCTAAATCCGTGGCGGTTGCGCATATACTATGGAAGTTAGAAGTTACTTTGCGAAACCACGTTATGGTGGTCAATGAAAGAAAAGGTGAATATATTATGATATCTAAGAATATCAGCCCTGTGATTCTCATTACAAAATGGCAACGCAGAACGTCTTAGGTGTGGGTGAAAAGCGTAAAGTGTTGGGAAATTTTGATTCTTGAATTCATGGAATCAAACTTCTGAGTATTCACATAGCTCAGGTTATTATAATATACAAAGATTGTACATTATCAGGCATCCAATGGAGAATATAAATTATTGTTGGCTCCTTAGTAGATCAACTTTAGTTGAAACTCCAAAAGAAGCAAATGTCAAAGCAAGAGAAAATCTGGCAAGATAAGAATGAATATGGATCCTACAAAAGTTAACCTTGGGTCCGATATGGTGAACAAGGAAGCCACTGATTATGAACCCGAGAAGTTGCCCTACTGACGCGCTGAATCCACACAAGCTCTGCATATCACCTGCAAGAGAAGGATGGGCTATACTGTTTTCTGTAACACATGCATCTATAGTTACATCTCCTACGGCAGCAGCAGCACTCCCGGTCACTAGCAACAGCAGAGCAAATGCAAGCTGCAAATTGCTTTGCAATGATACAGAAAGCATGGAAACTATGCCAACTAAACCTACAATCAAATTGATACTAATGATTTATAGTCAGCTGTCCACAGCAGTCGAACCTAGATATTTAAATGATGGAGTCATCAAAGTTAAACGACATGCTTAAGTAGTTACTTTAAGCAATATCACCCAGCAAAATCGATATATGCAAATTATGCAACATTTTCATTAGCTTCCTACTTCTTCAATCATTTCTGTAAAGTGGAAGAAACACGAAGAGTGCCTTTTAACAAGCTAAATGCATGAGCAATCATTTAACATGGATGAAAATATTAACTTACAAATCTCATCCAAAAAGGCCAACGAAACCATCTAATGCTGCAAACAGACACATTTATTGGTAGTCGTGCATTCTTGTATGAATTTTCCCACATCCGTCAAGAATCGATGTTATATCCTAAAACCAATTAGTTATAGACGGATAAAGAGAGAACCTTATTCCCCGAAAGTTATTACACAACCAATATAGCAATGGTTTTCAATACCCTCCCGCACGTACGAGTCAGTCTACTTGGACAACTCATAAACGGTTTACATATGACCTTAACAACGATGCAGACTCACGATACATGTCAAGAATCCATCGGTTCCATCCTAAAACTAATTGATTATGGATGGATAAAGATCATAACTTTATTAATACACCCGAAAGCTCTTACGCAACCAATAAAACCAGTAACAAATTAAAAATCAGAAAATGTTACAATTAATAAAAGCAAGTAAACTAACCAGCAAGAATGAAGTAAGGCCTCCTTCTGTACCCAAAAATGGGGACAATATCAGTAAGCAAACCCCATAAAGGCTTAATAATCCATGGAATTGCAATAAAGCTAGTATAAAACTGAGCTTCAGAAGGCTGCAACTTTTGCTCATCTTTCATGTAATATTGAGTACCAATTCGACTAAGTCCAAAACTCAAACCTTGATTAATACCATACACAATTGTCACACTCAATACAAAGCTCCAATGCAACTCATCACTTAACATCCTTAACCAAGAAATGGGTTTCATCAAGATTCCATCTTTATGCATTGTTGATCTCTTTGGAGGACTTTCTTGATCCATGTTGAAAATTATTGGTATTTGTAAAAAACCCAAAAATGAAATTATATTAATATGTGAAATTTTGGGTATAATTTGTGATAAATGTGAGTAATAAATACCGAGTATGGGATACTATGATATGATATGATGAATGAAAAACGAGGAGGGGACATGGGTTTAGAGTGTTGATACGAATTTAAGAGGGGTTTGGTAGAATATTATTGTTTTGATTGTCGTTTTTATTCTTCTTATAAATTTTAAGGATTAAATTTTTAGTGTCCATTAAATTTTAATGAATTGGTCAATTTGCTCCTTAAATTTTTTCATCAAATCAGATTTTCCCTAGACTATTTTAATCGATCACATTGCGAGAACGGTTCACGATTAATTAATATTAAATTAATATCATATACTCTGAAAATTTGATACAAAAATGGTATGCATTCTTAAAATGTCTTGGGTATAAGATAGTACAAATTGAAAAAATTGAAAAAAATGTACCAAAATTATATTCACTTAATTAAATGTGTAACAAAATTGGATTAAACAGTTGAATATAATTAAAAGTTAAAAATATCTTTTATATAATTGGCGTTAATAATTTTTTTATTGAGAAAATGAGTACGTATTATAAAATGCAAAAGAAAAATAAAATATATTAAAAAAATAGTATAATTTAATTATTAATGAGCCAATTTAATGAGCAAAAATCTTAATGGACCGTAATTTTCCACCAACAGCTCCATCCCCTCTAGCAGATCCTCGTCGCCCTTCACCACCGTAGCCACCTCTAAACTTGCAAAAAGCTCTAATCTCAATAAACTCCACCATACCTTCAAGTTTTGACATTTGCCGACACCGTCATCACCCCCACCACCTCCAACATCACCTTTCCTCGTCGCCAACCACATACCCTGTTCATTGATCAGAAATGTTCAAAACAATAGAATACATTGTCAAAAATTCAATCTTGGATATATACTAGAAAATAGTACTTTGTTGTACTTCTCCAGAAGTAACATTACAACCTTTGGAATCAAACTCAAATGAAAATCACCAAAAAGTATTTAAAAGAGTAATCTTTGCTCCAATCAAATACTACCTGTGTCCCAAAATTTATTTGATTATGAGAAGGTAAAAAGAATGCTTTATTAAGGGTTTTGATTAATATTCTTAATATATTTTAAAAAGTACTTTATCAAAATACTTTAATTAACAGTAAAGAAAACAAAAAAGTGTTTTATTATTAAGGGATATTAAAAGTGGAAGATCGAAAATAAAGTTGCGTGAACATGTAATCAGTAAAAGGAAATAGAAACGTTTTCTTCACGTAGTCGAGTAAATTGGAGCGGAGGAATAATACGGAAATGGGGATTGATGTTTTTGGGTGGTGAAATTGATGAAGAACTTGAAAAGAAAATGAAATGTGATGAGATGGTGGGCGTGTCACCTTATCTTGTGCTTATGGAGGAGGAGATGATTGGGTAGGGGATGGTGGAGGAGAAAGTGGAGGGTGGTGGAGGAGATTATGGATGGGGAGGGATAGTGGTGGGTTACAGATTTGGTTGGTTGGTTGGGAGGGAAGTTTTTTTATTTTATTTTTTATTTTTTAATAATTGGTTTATTTTTATTTTAAAAATACCCAATTAATTGTTTATAATTAAGATTGATCTCAAAAATTTAATATACATACAATTTCATTTTTATCCTTCATTAAAAGTGAAATTCGGAAAACATAATTTGATCGATTTGTTTAGAGCGTCGACAAATTTATGATAGTACAGGTCTTAATCACGAGCGAAATTTGACTAACTCAAGGGACAATCGGATCAATTAGGTAAGTCCGGGGGGCAATTGTGGACCCAGATGAAAAAATTTAGAAATGGCCAATGGAGTTCGTTAAAGTTGAGGCGCGAGAAAATTTAAGCCAAATTTTAAATCATAAGTTATTGTTTAGTTATTTGAAAATAATAGAGGCCAGAAAATATTTTTAACAGTAAATTTAATGTCATTGATTTTATAGTCTCCTTCTCATAAATATTACTCCGTATTTAATTTTGACCTTTTCAAAAAATTAATAAATAACATATTAGAATAATGAGTAAAACGTGATTGAACAAGAAAGATTTAATGTTGATCTGAATAGGGGTTTGGTGGAGTGGTATCGTTTAATTGTGGTTTTATTGCTCATGTAAATCTTTAATTATAAATTATTTGTTAGTTATTCGAAAAAATAGAAGGAAACAATAGAATGAAAATATTTTTAAAGACAAATTTAATGTCATTAATTTGATATTTATTAGAATAATGAATAAAAAGTAATTTGCTATAAGAGATTGAACACGAAGGTTTAATGTCGTTCCGAATTTAATAAGGGTTAGGTAGAATAGTGTCGTTTTCATTTTCGTTCCTACTTTTTTGTGTAAATCATGGATAATTTTGTTATGCTAGGAGAAAATCAGAAGAAAATAATGTAGTGATAGTATTTTTAAAGATAAATTTAAGTCATCAATTTTATATTTATTAGGATAATTTTTAAAGACAAATTTAAGTTATTAATTTTATATTTATTAGGATAATGAATAAAAAGTAAATGACAATAAGAAATTGACACATAAATTACATAAGCGTTCATGAATTATAATCCTTGTTCTAATGATAATTGTACAAACGATGTATTTGGATTTGTTTACAAAATTATTTTCAGAATATTATATTCTAAAATTTGTCCATAGTAAAAGAAAACATCAAAACTATCAAGTTAGTTCACACTATTTTATCTGCATGTGCCTAACTTAGCAACTAAAACACAAGTTTTTCTCCTTTTTTAATAATCTGTTTTCTTACACTCAAAATCAAAATACAATGTTGTGATTGTACTAAATTGTACATTGAAATCACATGACAGTGAAGGAAGTAGAAGGAGGTATAAATAGTAGTCGTTCCTCTAAAGTTTTTAAAAAGTAAATTTATTCATTTGTTTGATCTCCAAAATATGGATATGTAGAAATTTGGATGACAACAAATCTGATGGAAGTGATTCTCTGTGGAGTATTATTTTTTAAAAATAAGTCGATTCAACTGTTTTGCTCTTATTAAAAAAACAACACATATTTTATGTTGACAACATTTCATTTCATGCAACATTTCCTATCCAAGACAAACTAGGACACATGCAACATTTTCAATTTCCTGGAAAACCAATTTCAACTCTTCCCTATTGAACAAATACATGATGTTGTTACTTGTCATAGGTCTAACTAGTTTTGAATCCAACAGCCTTTGAGTTCTGAGATTGAACTACAATAGAGGATATGAAATTGAATACTAAACTGTACAACATAGCTTTGAATCAATAGAAGCCAAGCATATGGAAAAAGCTTGATAGCCAGTGAATGGATATCTGCAAAATAACACGCTCTCCGTATCAATATAAGCGATTGTCTACACAATACTATCACTTTTTCAAGCATTATATTCACTTAATGTATGTGTGAAGCAAATACCTGTAATCCATAACGTACTTCGACTTCCCCACTCTCCCTAGTTGCAAGATTGTTTGCCTTCCATTTTTCTAACAAAATAAACAAAGAGTGACATGTTTATCAGATGAAGAATCAGGCAAGTTCATTTTGTACTAGTTGATAGGGCAATAGTAGTCATGTATGTCTTGTTTACCTCAAGAATCAGCTGGAAATTTTTGGCGGAGGTCTGAATTCGAAGACCTGCCCTCCCTTTATCTCTGAAATCTAACTCGTTTCGTTTTGTAATCTGCAACATAAAGAGTCAATAATGCCTTGGGACATCCATTTCATGAGTTAATGATATATTATGAAGAAAAATATCAAAATGAAGCACCTTATTGTATTGAGGCACTTTAGAGAATAGCTGATGCACTCTGTCCACTTTTTCCTCCCAATCATCAGGTAACCCATTAATATGTTGGATCTAGAGAAAATATCACAACATTTTCACTACTTATATATATTGTTAAATCACTTCATTAACATTAATTTTCACAATTTTTATGAACCTGTGCAGTGCTTTTTAGCTGCATTGATTGGTGCTTAGGTATCCAAGCTTTCATGCTTCGATAACTCCCAGCCAAGGTGGCAACAGTTGGGGTAAATCTGGAGATATGGGAGGTACTTATTAATGATTTGAGGCTGTTTCATCCTATGACAACTTTCCATAATGAAAAAACAGAGTGAAATAAGAGCATACCTCACTAAAGCCAATAGTTTAGACTTGTTGGTTGAGTAAGTGCGACAACTTTCCTGAAATGGGGGCAAAAACAAGTATTAGCGACAGAATCATGAGAATGCTAATTCATTTGTTGAAGTAGTGGAATTTGACCTGATCGAATATTTGGTATTTTGATCCGATTAAGTTACTAGTTACTTTTCCGATAAGACTGTCATCACCATTGTAGAGTATTCCTTTCTTACTTTGAGCTACCACAAACTCGGATCTTCCTCCAGGCCTTTTGTGGTAAGCAACAGCAAGTTTCCTGTTTTGTCGTCCTTCACCCTCCTGTACAGAAAAAATTAGTAAACTGAAACAAAAATACTTTTGTACTACTAGGATAAGGAACTTGTACCTAAGATATAAGGAATAATAAAACTTACATGTGTATATAGAGAATATAAAGTGCCTCCATCCAATCCATCAGGTGATGATTCCTTCACTATAACACAAGTACATCTTCCGATATCCAAAGGCAAAGGTCGATACAACAAAGTCCTAAACAAAAACACACCATAAATTCAACATTTGAAGAACAAGTTGACAAATAAATGGGACAAGTTACCACTCACCTATTAGGCAATGTAGACCAAGAAGAAGCAGGTGCAGCCTCCGAATCCGAATAATCCCATATGTTCCCTGAATTCTTGTTTTCTGAATCAGCAGGTTCAAACATTTTTGCACCAATTTTCGAATCAGGCTCATTCTTTTGAATGCATAGCTGAAGAGACGATGGCTTGAGAACTCTTCCCACTGTAACATTGGCAGAACCAATAAAACTATGTTATACCCGAGGGCAAACAACACAAATTTTTATTAAATAAAAAGTAGGATTCTATCGTTTAATAGTAAAATTGGATTTTTCAAAAAGTTTTGCTTTTGGCCCCTCTTGCACCCCTTAGTTACTCCACTACTCCGTAAAATTCTTACCATTTCCTAGTGCTGCATTTTCTTTGTCATTTCGGTACCTCTTAGCATTTTCTGGAACTGCATTTTCTTTGTCATTTTGGGACATTTCAACTTTCTTATATGATGCCATGTTTTCTTTTTTGGAAGAATTGATAACTCTATTCTGATGAATATGAGTTCCAAGGGGGGCAATATTTCTTTGACCATTTTCACCTTCACTAGAGCTGCGATTGTGATTGAGCTCTTTGAGGGCGGTAGATGAAAGGGAATTGCATGAACTAGTTTTCTTGAAACCAGACATTGTTATGGTATGGGACGTAGAAGGGAAGTTGAGTGTTTGCACAACTGGACTTATATTTGGGACAAATTATTTGTCTGAATTTGCAAATGATTTGGTGGGAGCATGAGCATTTAAAGTGGTGATAATGCAATGTTTTTCACTGTTTTGAGGATGTCAATTGGACATTTGAATTTGAAACTTATGTCCTGTGTCTCATTGGGAAACCCATTGTTTGAGTGGTTGGAAGTAACATTAATGTTGAATATTACCATCTCCGATTTTATTTATTTATTTCTGGCTCCCGACTTTGATACAATAATTAAGTAATGATATTTTTTTTATATCCTCATTTGTTGGACAATAAAATATTGAAAGTATACTCCGTATTAGATTATCGTGTAATATTTAAAGTAAAAAGTAAAAGTGGATAATAGACATTTAATGTCGAGAGATATCAAAGGAAAAAAATAGATAAATATGTCTAGAGAATATAGAATGTCAAATAAAAAAATAGTAATAGATGACAAGTCAGAAGAACGGGAGGGAATAGCCGAATAGATAGTAACGGCATCTAAAAAAAATTCTTTGTTTAACTTTCAAATATTAGAGTTAGAAAATTTTATAGACTTAATTGATATATATAACCTTGATTTGAATCAAAGTTATTAAAATTTGTTGAAATTAATGTACTCATTATATTTTACATATATATTTTTCACCAAATAGATATTGTATAAAATATATACAAAATTGTTTGAGTTCTATTAAAATTCAAAAAGTATTTTTATTTTGAAATTTAGGTATATTGATTGAGAGGTAAGTTCCAACGGTAACCATGGGGATTCGTAGTGGTGAGAATGAAAAAGTCAAAACCCGGGAGGTGGATTCAAATTGTAGTGCAACGATGTACATTAATAATTATTTTGGGATAAAAAAACACTTTTCGTTCATGACTCTCTTCTCTTTTTTCATAATTAAGTCAATATATTAATCAAAAGAGTGATTGTGCATAATTGCTTACAGTCATCATAGATAGAGTTTGGACTATTAACACTTTTCACTATAGATTCTAGATGAAGTTGCCACATCTTCATTTCTAATATCATAGTAAATGTCATTATTTAATGTAGTTAAAAGTAGTCCTCCTACAAATACTTATTCCTGACGGTTCAATTTCTTGAAGCATTCCAAAATAGTTGGAAATCACAAAATGTTGCACACATTGTTACATCTTCCTTAATAACCTGTTACCATTTATGCTTTGCAATTGAAGGACCTCAAAGAATTGATTTCAGAGGATAATCATCAATAAAAATGCTTGAACAACTTTTATCATCAATTTGAATAATCAAAATTAAGCTCTCTTAAAGTTCCATTTTGACCGATCCTCATGCGGGATTATAATACATATTTTTGCATTACCAAAAATATGTTTGCCAAAATTAAAGGAGCTTTAAATCATAGCCAAAATTAAAGGAGTTTTAATCTTTTAATCATATGCAAGTTGAATAATTGCAAAAATCTACCCTGCCGACTTTATTCAATAAAAATCACCCCATCAAATTGAATAATTGCTCGAGAGAATGTCATAGAAGAGATTCCAAGATACGTATTAGATCGCGGATGATCAACATCCATTGTCAGCTCGTGCGTATGGGAAAAAGGAAAACATTGAAGAAAATCGAGTTTCGCTAATACTTGAAAATCCATGAATCTCAGAATCCTTTGGAGAAATAATACTAATGGCCACAATCCTCGGAGTCAATACTAGATCTCATGATATTTATAAAATTACTGATAATTTCACTTCGAATGTATGGACTAGGCGGTTCCAGAAAATTGAGAAAAATAAGGACTGACAACACCTAAAGAATGAAGAATTGAAGAACGCTTGCAAGTTATTTTGGTTTCCAACCGATGTTGGTTGTTTTGTAAACTTGCTTGACATTACTATTAGTTCTTTTAATTCCATGGATTGTAATAGCTCAAACAATTGTTTTAATGGCACTCTAGCTAGTGCAAGAACAAATGTATTATGATATTTTGAATTAATATATGCATTACTTAGCCAAAAAAAAAAAATCATATCTGAAGTTATATTTTGTATGATCTCTTAAAAGTCGTTGTGATAATAATATTAACGTAATTTAATAAACAAGACACATGTTATGCAAAGTGTAACAAACGTTCCAATCGTAGAACTAAAATGGAAAATCATGTGATTTGTATGTCACCCGAATTGAAATCGAAACCCTTACCACTTGATCCACTTTATAAGCCCAGGCGCAACGAATGGTCGAGCCACTATCAAAATATGGGCGGGGTTCGGCTCATTTCGAACATAATCATTGAGGTTTTTGTTACATTCGAGGTTCATCACGAATCGGGAAAATTGAGGTTCGATTTGGTTTGGGGTTCGATTCAGTTTGTAGAGCATTAATTTTAATGATAAAATATGAAAAAATATTTTTTATAAATTTATGTGGTTATTTGAATGGAGCACTTTGGCTCAAGGCCTAAATCAAACAGCATAAAATAAAGATGCAGGCTCGTCAGCTACATGGAAACAAATTCGGCCAAAGTGCCAAATAAATTTCGGATTCTTTCTGGGCTGAATTCTGGCCCTGCCTTTTTCTAGGGTTTTATTCTCCCAATTTTATTTTTGAACGGCAACATTTATCTTTCTATATTTAATTTATATTTCAAAATTGAAATCAACAATTTTTTTATAATAATAAAAATCCCAAAAAAAATTGTGAAATTGAATAATGAAGTTGACAGTGAAAACTCTGAAAGGCAGCCATTTTGACATTAGGGTTCAACCTTCTGACACTGTTAGTTCTCTCTTCCTCAACATGTTAAATTGTGTCCCAAAAGATTGTCCAATTTTGAATTTTTATGGTTGACTTTTTTAATTTCGAATTTTTACGGTTGACTTTTTAAATTTTGAACTTTTGTATGTGTTACAAATGCTAATATTTTTTTTACTATTAACATGATAATTTCAATTCGAGTTGGAGATATTTGTGTCGATTAAAACTGCAAAGTTTGTTCATTTTGAAAATTGAAAATTAAGCTGGAGAATCTTCTTAGGATGGTGGTAAGTATATCTATGTGAATTATGAGAAAAGATAGTGTTTTGAATGCATTTTACAATTTACATGTTAATTTTGACTCGAAGTAATGTGTATCAATTAAGGCGTTAAAGTTGGTTAATTTTGAATATGGAAAATCAAACTTCGCAATATTTTTGAAGTGGAGGGAGTATATATATGTGAAATTTGAGGATTGTGGATTATGCATTTATACTTTTATGTTGCGATTATCTTGTACACTCTGATATTCGGTGTATGAAATAGATTTTGATGTTTAACGTGAATGTTTCAAACTATTTGTGTTTCGACTCATTGTGATTGGTACATTTTCTATTCTTGGAATTTCCAAAACTTGTGTCTTATTTTCAATTATTAACATTCACTAAAATGCTGCCCGAGATGCATTTCTTGAATTTGAGAGCAAACCAACATATGCGAATCAAAATGGGAAGTAAAATTACGTTTTCGTGGAAGGCTTGGGACCACATTATGGAGGGAGTTATCTGAGTGTATAGTTAGGCTAAAATACTATCACCTTGAGCGCTTTTATGTGATAGTTTTAAAAGTGGATAAAATATGGCACTGGGAGAAATAGAATAAGGTTGTTGAAGCACTTTTTTATTCTTGCTTAGCTCGTGGTCTTCTTAGAACTTGGTATGTAACATTTCAAGGCGATCATTGGTGAGATTGAAGTAGTTTATAAAGTGTGCTTGGAGTTATTTGATTGCAGAATACGCTAACATCCTTATTAGATAGCTGCATCTAAACATCTAAGAAGGGAGATATAGTATTTGTTTGACCATTCTATGGAGAGGCAAGGAATTAATTATGTCAGCAACTCAACATGTTGGCTTCTTTATGCACAGCTTCCTTTCTTCTAAGGATCTTTGCTCTGTAATAATGGTTTCTTGTCTATTCTTTTAGAACCATAGACCTCTATTAGTGTAAGTAACTAATGATATATACTAAAAAGGTAGTATAAATATTGTTAATACGTTTGATCATTATACTCTTAGATTATTGCGGTTAAGAAGAACATTGAAGATATCCAAGGAAAGGACAGTTATCCTTGCGGTCAGCAGCTATTGATCCATAATGGAAAAGTATTAAAAGATGAAACCACACTGGCAGAAAATAAGGTCTCTGAAGATGGTTTCCTTGTTGTCATGCTTAGCAAGGTACTTTCTATCCATTCCGATATGAAATTGATTTCTTCTTCATTGTTGTTTACTCATCTATGGATTGTAATATAAATCCGTGGGCAGAGCAAAACTGTTGGAACAGGTGCAACTTCCTCTGCTCAGGTACTTATCTAAGCAAATATTGGTTCTTTTAGTTCATTTTTCTTTGGAAAATGAGGGTTGGGCTTTGTCTTGTGTTTCATTATCAATTTTCCTGTACCTCCGGTGAACAGGCTGCATCTGCTACAATGCCAGCTTCAAATTCTTCTCCTGTTGTACCTGAAGCTCCTGTAACTGCACCGTATGTTGAAATGTGTATTCAAGCATATCTTAACTGTTTGTTATGTAAAAATTTAAATCTCACTTACAAGGTCTCACTTTCTTATTGTAGGGCCCCTAAGAGCACTGCATCAGTTTCAGACACTATTTTAAATAAGTAAGCAACTAATTTACAAAGTTTGCTTCAAATAATCTTGCTTCAGATAATATATGCACTCTGAATCTATGCTCCACTTCTATCAATTCGATGAACACTAAGGTAATTTTGGTGTTCCTGTAACTGTGTGTAAGGTAAGTTGTTAGTTTTAAGTTTTGTTTCAATGGTTATCTTAGATTCTGTTTGTGAAAGGTCCCATCTTTCAGCCAAGTGAGAAATTATCCTTGAGTTCTGGTTTTATAATCTAATGACTTAAATAGTACATACTCCTTGCATCAGTAGTCTTGTTCCTAACAGTTAATTGTAAGCTATATTTGCTTTGTTTCAGCACCTCTGAAAATTATAGTCAACCGGCCTCCAATTTAGTGCCGGATAATAGTTTTGAGGAAACAATTCAACAAATATTGGACATGGGTGGTGGCAGCTGGAATAAGGAAACAGTTACTCGTGCTCTTCGGGCTGCCTACAACAACCCTGAGCTTGCTGTGGATTATTTGTATTCAGTAATTTTTCTTATTTCTCCTTGTGACATCATTTTACTTCTTGACCTCCCCAGATGAGTCTTAATGCTAGGCCTTCTTTATGTTTTAGGGTATTCCTGAAATAGCTGATGTTGCAGCACCAAATGTTCAGGATGGGAACAATATCTCTGCTGAAGCTGGTGTAATAGCAGCCCTGCCCGTGTCTGTGGCCCCAAATTCATCACCATTAAATATGTTTCCCGAGGTATTCCTTTTATCATTGTGTCTGCTTAAGTCGTGTTTAGCTCTTTGCTGTTTCTCGCATCATTTTCTCCAATATATTCAGGAAACTGTTTCTGCTGCTATGGCTGGAGGCCTTGGTTCCCTTGATTTCCTGAGGAACAATCCTCAGGTACATCCTTGTGACTGTAGGCCAATGTATATGTATGGATCAGAGAGTTTCTGTCTTTCAGATTTTGCGAAGCATACCCATTTTGACATTGGTATTGTGTTTCAGTTTCAGGCATTGCGCACGATGGTGCAATCTAATCCACAAATTTTACAGGTTTATGTTGGTCGTTGGTACATATAATTTCCATTTTTCCATTTTTCTCTCTTTTTCAGATTTAATAAACACCTGTTTTTGTTTTATTTATAAATTTTACAGCCAATGCTTCAGGAGTTAGGGAAGCAGAATCCTCAACTTTTAAGTCTTATACAAGAGCACCATCAAGAGTTTCTACAATTACTAAACGAACCTGTTGATGGTTCTGGAGGGTGAGTAGGCACTTTTAAAGTGTATTTCCTGCTTGTAACCCTTAAGCTCTACGAGGGTATTTGGCTCAGCTTTTTTCTTGTAGTGTATAAGTAAGGAAGCTTACTTATAAACTGCAACTTCTTTTCAGAATAGTTAGTATCAAATGCCGTCTATATGGTTATTTCAGGATGGGAACATGTAAAAACTCTGGTTATAGTATATTATAACTTGTGTTAAAGTTTAATTGCTTAGATATATTGTTTAAGAAAATTGTATGTTTATTTTAAGGTATTGATCTCGTAAGCTCAACCTTAGTGTTGTTTCCATTAAATTCCAGAACCACGACTGATATTACCTTCTTATATGAAGGGATTCATTTGATCAACTGGAGGATATGCCTCATGCCATGAGTGTCACGCCAGAAGAAGAGGCAGCCATTGAACGGGTATGCAGAATTTCAATCTATAAATAATCATAGATGTGTCATGATCGTCTTCATGCATAATGATGGTTTCTGTATACATTTTTCGTTCAGCTGGAGGCCATGGGGTTTGATAGAGCTCTTGTAATTGAAGCCTTTTTAGCATGCGATCGCAATGAAGAACTTGCAATCAACTATCTACTGGAGAATGCTGGTGACTATGAAGACTGAAGGACAATTATTTTAATTAGAACTCCATAGAATTGACATATATTGATCTTTCTTTGGTTTTTATGTAGAAGCTGCTACAAGTAAGAAAATTTGAGGTGATTGCATGATCCTATTTAACATAAACTTGAGGTGATTGTTTGAGAAGAGCTCCCATGGCCATTTTGAAAATTTCTTGAAAAAACTTTCATAATTCATTAATATTGTAAATGTTTTTTAGTGCAATTAATAATATAAAACACAAGGTCAATGTCTTGGCTCATGAAGCTAT
The DNA here is from genome assembly GCA_019722365.1 of Lithospermum erythrorhizon. Taxonomy (NCBI): domain Eukaryota; kingdom Viridiplantae; phylum Streptophyta; class Magnoliopsida; order Boraginales; family Boraginaceae; genus Lithospermum; species Lithospermum erythrorhizon. The sequence goes on from JADFUC010000652.1 coordinate 172,195, forward strand.
TGAGCAGAAGGTCGGCTTAACTTGACAACCTTCATTCAATCTAGATCTAGATCGAGCAGAACTTCAAGTATCGGTTCATCTGAGCTTCATTGAGCAAGCGGCTCGATATGACTTGATTCATGCACGACTCTAAGTACAATCTATTATGCACGATGTAAATTTTGAGATAGTTGTACCTTGTACAGAAATAGCAATACCTTAACATTAATTCAAAATTGAAAAAACAATCTCCCTCTATTCAGAGTTTCAGACACCAATACGAGGAAGAGAACAACAAAAAGATAGAACAAAGAAGAGGAAGAAGAACGATCAACAAGAAAACGAAAAGGGTCTTGAAATTATTAATCCAAAAATTGAAACAAATAAAAAACATATAATATACCCATTTAATGTTCAATATATTATAGAAAGCAAAAACAAATTGAGGAAGTTGCACATGTTTTAGAGCTTCAAGTGCTGAGAATTAAAATACAAAGGTGACAACTTTTGGGACAAAAACAGTTTCAGCAACTTCAGAATATGGTCAGGTCAAGACCCTTCAAAATGTATATATGTTTTGGGTTTTTGATATGGAAATTTTGAATCTTTATGTTATATAATTGGAATTTTGGAGTGGAAAGTTTTGTAGTTGTTGTAAGAGAGTTCAAAGTTTTGATCTTTATGGTTAAATTTGCAATTTGAAAGTGTTTTGGAGGTTTATGAGGCAAGATATTGGTGGATTTTGTAGCTTATTGAATTGGGGTGATTGCTGTGACTTGTGTGTTGTTATAGAGGAATTTATTTTTGGGTTTTGTTTGATTTGTATTTTAGTGGTGAATTTTGAAAAGTGCAGGGAATATGAGGTTTTTGGAGGGAAGAAGTGGTTGACTATTGTGATCTTGTGGATGTGAAGTGGGGCCCTCCATTGTTTATATTGTTCCAGGTTCAGTTTTTGGATATGGGTTTTGCTTTGCATTGTTGGAGGTTTTGTTGGAAAGATACTATCTTGTTTCGATGATGGAAGCGTTGGAATGGAGTGAAACCCTGAAGCAATTGTGCTTCAGCTGAGGTTCTGAAGTTTGGAGGGTTTTTCTTTTTGTTTTTTGTTTTCTTATTGCTCGTTTGTACGGATAGTAAATTTGGAGTAGAAATGCAACCTCCTCAGCATCGTTCACGGATCAATCTTGCTGAACTAAAAGAACAGATAAAGAGGAGACTTGGACCAGAGAGGTCCAAACAGTATTTTTATTACTTGAATAGGCTGCTGTGTTTGAAGCTGAACAAGGTTGAGTTCAATCATCTTTGTGTTAGGATCGTTGGCAGAGATAACATTATATTCCATAATCGGTTCATTCGTTCAATTTTGAAAAATGCATGTAGTGCAAAGACCCCACCACCGGCTCATGACAGTGATGTAGCCAAGGCTCCTGTAAAAGTTGGAGAAAAAGGGGCTTCGAGTGATAACTACCAGAAGATTCCAGATTTCCAGGCTTCAACTTCACTTGGGTTTTCTAATGGGGATATATTACCACATTTACCTGTATCTCCTCGCAAGGGAAAGTCAGATCGAAGAGGTGGAGATCTTCTCAGTGTACATGGACATAACGACAAGATAGATTCTGCTTCGCAACAGTTACAAACTTCACGTTCTAATCCTACTTTGGAGAATGGGGTTTTATCTGTACATGATACTCAAAGGTCATTGGGTCATCATCAATGTATCGTACATCAATTAGATAATGGAAGGGAGAATTTTAGTTACCAGGCTGCCAAATGTTCTAATATAAAAAGATGTCTTGATGGTCCAGTTTCTGTACATAGCAAGGACCAGATTGTAGCATCTATCAGAGAAGATCACAGAGATATGCATGCTAGGGGTTCACTTCAAGCACCTATTGGTATTCCATTTTTCCCAGTTAGTGTAGGTAGGGCACGTAGATCATCATCTCTATCAACTAGCTTTAAATGTATTAGTGCATCTAGTTTTGGTGCTTTATTGGATAGTGTAACACTGAGGGAGCGCATGGAACAGATTGCCCAGGCTGGGGTTTCGAAGGGTGTCAGTGATGGTGTTAATCTGTTAAACGATGGGTTAAATTGTTACTTGAAGGGAATAATTGGATCTTGCATTAGACATGCTGGGGCTAGATTTGGGCGTAAACTGGAGAAGAACACCACCAATCAGAAAAACTATCGGAAACTTATTAACGGGATGAAAACCAATCATCAGTTTCAGATTCAACCTAGTGGTAGGTTGTCAGATGTCTCGCATGAAAATAAGCCATCTTGTCCAATATCTATCCAGGATTTAAGGGTCGCCATGGAGCTGAATCCTCAGCAACTCGGTGAAGATTGGCCAGTGGTACTGGAAAAAATATGTATACAATCAATATATGAATAAGAGGATCTCCTAGTTTTAGTCGACTGTTGTAAGATTAGCATTTACATAACTTTTCATTTATGATGTCTTTGTATTTTATACCCTATGAGAATATTTTTTAGAACAGTTTTGCAGGAATAATTGTAGTATTTAAGAAAATGAAGTAATAGCATGCTACAAATGTTCATTTGTATCTATCTTCTAATATCAAGATTGATTGTTTTATTTTAACCACTAGCATTAACAATTTCCTTATCTCTCTCATATTCAGGCTCTGTGTTATCATTATTTTATGGAAATTCATTGTTAAAGCTTTCTTTTTGAGAAGGTGTATATCCTCAAGAAGATGTGTTTCTGATTCTACTATTGAATTTTGGAATTTCTTCATTTGTCATTACATTACATGACCGATTGCATATTGACTTCATTTGTCATTACATGATCGATCGCATATTGACTTCATTTGTCATTACATGACCGATCGCATACATTTGTCATTACATGTCCGATCGCATATTGACTTAAAATGTAAGAGAACTATTGAAAAAGAAATAAGGAAAGACCCGCTTATTTGCATTCTTTTTCCTTCAGTTTCAATGAATTAATAATGACTTCTTTTTACCTATGCATGTTAAAGTATTTGACCCAACTAACAAATTACAGACTTTGTGTTTTAGATTTCAATAATCATATTTGACCCAACCCCCAATCACTATTAACATATTTCCAACTCTCAATTTAACACGCTTCTCTAATCCTTACCGACTTTAACTATTGTGATTGGTTAAACAGGTGAGCAAATTATGTATGTTAGTTTGATATAATGTAATTTGTTATTTTAATATAATTTATCATAATATTTTGGTGAAAAAGATTGTGTTTTTAATTTATATTTACTCTTTGTCCCAAAAGATTGTCCAATTTTGCTAATAAAAGAGCTTTGATTCTTTCTTGATTGATAATAAGGTTGGTAGTTTTATTAGCCATTTATGTTGGATCTTTAAATGCTTAGAGTGGTACTTCATAAAGTTGGGATCTTTATTTGCTACTTATGTTGAAGTTATAGTTTAGATTGTATTAATCTAATGTAATTATTATGTAATGATATTGTCTTAATTGGATCCTAACTGTTTTTATTGATGGAAAGGAGAAAGTGTATTGCTTAACAATTGGATTCCTAACAACTGCTTTTGTATTCCATTTTCAAATTTTGTTCTTTTCAATAGGTGCACATTCATAAAACCACATCTATTGAGACAGATTCAGATCAAAACATTGTTTTAGTTATTTCTAAAACATAATCTTGGTCGGAAACATGTATGGTAGGGATCCATGGGGCATTGGAGATAGCTGCAGAAGATGAAGACAGAAGCAGGAAGTTGCAGGGCGACTACGACAAGGCTGCTCTTTCACGCCCCCTCGATGAGACCCAACAGAGCACATTGTTTTAGTTATTTCTCAAACATAATCTTGGTCGGAAACATGTATGGTAGAGAATAATTCTATTATTAGATTAAGAGTACGTAAGATAAATATGCCGAATTTGAGACTCGAGATTCGTGTGTACTTGTTGGTTGGAGGTCGGCGTGATCTTGAATTAAATTTGAAAGCCCAAGTATTAAATTGACACTCATGTTTTTGATTTAAAGATATTATTGTTATCATTCAATGCTGAAATTATTTTTCGTATTCAAATTAGTGGCTACTGGATTACTTTATAATACTCTGATAGTTTTGGATTCTAAATAATTTGGTAAAACCTGATTCTTATAGGAATAGTTGTTTGTGGTTATCAGTGCATTAGTTTTAAAGTTTCAACATGATGCATGGATTGATGAGGTTGATAGATATACTAATCGTGCATGAACATCTAGGTATAAAATTACCACTTCTACAAATTATTTTACGTTGTTCATTTCTCTTTACTCAATCAAAAGATCATGAGTATTAGTTTGGGTGGAAGCCTAGCAAAAACCACTCTGAAATGCATGCAAGCTTTACTGTAAGTTCAAGCTAGGCTTCGTGATCAACGTACACAAACATTTGGGAATCTAAATACCTTCAAGATATTAGGAAGAAAATTTTACAGTAATTTTAAATCCATTAATTGGATCCATTGGAGTGTATGTTATCCGTTACCTTGAGTTTTTTCTTTTTCAAATGAAATTCTTACTCTTTTTATTCTGTTGGATTCCCATAGTTAACTATGTTGTGCATAGTTCATTCCAAGATTTTTAGCATGACAACTCCATACATTACTTTCGTCTACTAGAGCTAGAAACGTTTATATATATGTAAATGGGATCTTGCAGTCTCACAAGAGATGCTATTTCAGGTGAGATCTCTCTTGAAATCCCTAGCTATCGCTCGATGCCTTTCATTAGGATTGCGCCTGATGGCTGTTGGAAATATGAGGATGTTATACCGTAAATGTATGTCAGTTGAACGATTAGATTATGCAATAGGTTATTATATTTAAATAATAATAAGTTTAGGCGTATATGTTAATTGTTGGACAATTAATATATTAGGTAAGCTTCGATTGAGAGCTTTAGGGGGTTATGATGAGCTGCAGAATTCATTCATGTCATATATTAATATGATGTTAGGTTAAACTATAAATTAATATATTGCTAATTTCGATCGGCGCAAATCATGTAATATTAAGCGAGCTATAATACGATTATAAACTTTCGGGGTTTAAAAAGCCTATATTTGTATGAGAATATTGGAGCGAAATTCAAATTGTTGGAATTTCACCTAGTTCGACTATTATGGGAAAGTGATAAGGGTTAGAATCTTATTTTGTAGAATCGTTGTCGAATATTGTAGCCCAGAACACTACTTTGCATTTATTTTTAGGGATATAGTGAGAATGATACAGAAACGAATTGCTTTTTATTCTAGTTAAATTAGAGAAAATGGGAGAATCTTGAAACTCCCAATATTACAGGAGATATTCTTGGGAGTTTCTGCTTGTCTACTTTTTGGATTTTTGAAGTAGCCATGTAAGTCATTTTGGATATGAAAAATTCTTGGTCTTGCATTTTGAAGTTGAAAATTACTCCTGCTTATTCGTTTAGGCAGTAGATACGTTCTGGGTTTAATGTGTTAAAAGGCTACAGTAAAATTAAGGAAGGGTTCGTGCTTAGAAGGCAATCTACGTTGATGTTGAGTCTCAAATATATTTCGGCGTACGCACTTATATATTATTATTTTATTATATTATTTAGAATGCTTGATAACGGTTTTTATAATTGTTATTTTTAATCAGAAAAGCCAACAGTAGTCCCATGTTAAAATGTATTGTTGCTGCTTTCCGAAAGCGACGAATGTGCCAATAGTGAAACAGGAAATTCGTTTATTAAAAACTCGATGATGTAATCTGTTGTAGTTCAAAGTCTTGAGCAATGCAAAAGTAGCATTTCTGCTATCCGATATCAAGAAATTGGGGCTTCCATTCATGTCCCATAATGAGGTATTCTATACAATCCAGTTGTAATATTGACATCTCAAGGATGGCTTTTTTCATTAACAGGTTGTAAGTTTTCAAACAGGGAACTGAGGATGAAACCTTGACATTTGTTTTAATTTTTCTTATGGCGGCAATCAAATTTTGTAGTCTAGTAATTTTTTCATTATAGGCTTTTCATTTCAGTTCGATTTTTGTGCTTGGGACAGTTGAATCATGCTTATTCCCTCATGTTAATTTTCTGTGTTATGCTTGCTTATGTGATTGTTCGATGCTAAAGGAAAAATGTAGTTTGTTTAATTATCTGTTAGGTGCCAAGCATATGGCACATTTGCATTCAAGTGCATATAGAATAACTACTTAATGTTTAAGTTGCATCCTTTTGAGTTATCAGCTTTGTTGTTGCAACTATCATGCATTTCATTTAGCATCTTGCTTAGTTGTCATTAATTAATCCATCTATTCAGTATGTTGATTCAAATTGAGATCCTCCATATGAAACAGCAACCGCAAAAATGTTGCAGATTATCAAGCCATCATCCAGCTACAAAACATTTATTTTTTAGATCTATCCCAGCTACTTTTATTATAGTTGGGCTTAATATTTTCTGAGCAAAAGATTTAATGATTTTTGTATCGGGGATGGACCATATAAATAAGATAAAATATAAAATTTGAAGAGGAATGAATACTATAATTGTTTAAATAATATTTTATTTTTTTAAAAAATAGTTAATATAATTATAATTTTTGAAAATAAGAAGGGCGTTGGTACTATCTTACTATAAAAATATAAATGTCAAACTTGTTTGTTAGTCATTTAACCAGTGACGTGTTATACAGGTATATATATCATATTCTACCAGCTGAGTATAGTCGCTTAATGACATTATAGCCCAATTCAATCAGTAAGTATTCACTCCAGATTTATTATTCTTGAAGTCTTGGGCATCGTGACTTATTTTTTTATTTTTATTTGATCATTTTCTTTTTCATTACAAATTTTTACATTAAAATTTTAAATTTTTTTTAACATCATTACTTTCTCACCTAATATTATTATTTTCATTAGTTGATAATTTTCTCTCTTATTAAAAATAGTAAAATTATTTAGTGTCTAAATAAATTACTTTTAAACTACATCATCAAGTAAATAATAACGGAGTATTCAATAACAAGTTGGTCCCGAGACCAGTCCGATATTGGCAGCCGAACATATAACGAGTCGAGTCGAGTCCGAACTCGAAGCAAACAAACATTATAACTATAAGTGGGGAGAGTAAAATAAGAAAACAAGTTGTGAATTTAGACATGGCAAAGTCTTGTAAGGGTCTTGCAACAGAACTTGTCAAATGCTTAAGCGAATCAGATTGTGTTAAGGTATCCCAAAAAGGTTGTCCAATTTCATTTCAATACTCAAAATCAACAAACTTGCAATTTATTTTACTATAAAGATAGTATTAATTCTTCAATTTTTTTGGTATAAAAAGAGAAATGAATTAAACCCAAATGTTTTAGTAGTAATTAGTTTAGAACTTTTACCTCCATAACTTTTGATTACATGTTTTATGAATAAAGTTTTGATTTTTATATAATTAATTTTTTATTCAAGATTCTTGGTTTTTATTATTATTATTAACTTATATTGATTCTTCAATTTAAAAAAAAAAAGAGAAAATGGATGAATTTTGTGTGCTGTTGTAGAACCTAAATTTTATAGTATTTGGTTTACAAGTATATAAAGTTTTGATTTTTATACCATAAAAAATAAAAGCTGGAGAGTAATTTTTTTTTGTTCATTTTGATATAATGATGTTGATGGAATTTTTAGGAGTGTATTTTTGATGTTTCGAATTAGGTTGAAAACAGGACATATAGAGAATGTGCAAAAGAACATTGCCCTAAGATTTCGAGTGAGTGTGTTGGATTGAGGGAGACTTATTTCAATTGCAAGAGAGGCCAGGTATGTGTTGTTTTCAATTTGTACATGTAGTTTCTCAGTTTTGGTTAGTATTTCAATTGAAATACATAGGATGATGAAGGATTATAATTGTCTGCAGTGATATAGGTGCCTCAATTGACTGTGTGTAGACCTGAAAATGATTCGTTTATACAAATTTGGTGGGGAAAGGGGATTTGGCATGTTCATATTGTTCCTTCGTGAACGTTCTTGGTTGGTATTTTGTTCTAGTCAATTTTAATTGTTTATGACAAGCTTACATTATGTCTTCCTGTTACGTTAGGATTGATGCACTTAAGGAAGCTTTCATTTGCTTTAAGGAAATCTGTTTCCTGAGTTTAACACAACAATTTGTTATATATGTCGTTTAAGACTTTTGAGTGTTTTGAAGCAACTACTTGTTGTATGAGTTTGGTGCTTACTAGTAAGTTAAGTTGATCTGTCTGTGTCGTTGGTGTTGATCTGTATTAAGTAGAAACTTTTGGTAATTGAATTTGTTTTTTGAGTGTGGCACATAGGAAAATGTAACAGGAATAGAAAACCTGACGAGGACCAGTAGTTTTCCTTGTTACTCCCTTCGTCTCTTGCATTGGGTGTAAATTTGAGTACAAATCAATTAACGAAGTTCTCTTTGAGTAACCTCTGTGCAATTAGGTTGAATTGGCTTTGGATTGTTTATGTATCTTGCACTGAAAACCCGACGCTGAAGTTCTTTATCTCATGTATTTAGTTATCTAACTCGAGGACCTAAGATGTTTTCTGATCGCTTTGGATTGTTTATGTATCTTGCATCCAATTCCATCATTTGGTAAGAAGAGTAGTAAGGATGGATATGGATTTCAATCAAAGTGTCTTTCATGTGTGCCTCAGTTGGCCCTTAGTTATGTACTTATGTTCTTCCTACCAAACAAATTTTTAGAAAAGAGTACACAGCGTCAAACATATTGTTTCATTTCCATCCACCTAACAGGGCTACCAAAAAACTTAGCATAAACTAGTACTGGGAATATGGACATATATGGTAAACCTGCAGCACATGATATACTTAAAGTACAAACTAATTTAGGAAGATAGCTTCATTGTATAATATCTGAGTCTCAGAGCTATATTTTCAAGAGGAGTTGCTTCATTCATCAAATTATATTGATCATGTACTCCATTTCCTCCTTCCAGGTAGACATGAGAGCTCGTATACGCGGAAACAAGGGCTACTAATCGGCTAAGCAGCTTGCAAAGTTTTTTATGCCTCTCTTGAATGTCGAAATGGCTTGATTTGGTGAATGGATAAATAATAGGAAGAGTTCATTTTTTCTGTTTCTTTAGGTTAATTGTAGAACTCTTTCTAGAGTTATCTGTTACAGTATAAGATTAGAATTTCCATGATGACTGTTATCTATGATTTTTTTTAATCTGTTAGATGACACATTACTGCAGTTTATGCAAACTCCGTTTCAATTTATTTATTTTAAGACATTCATCAATTTGAATATTAAATCGAATTTTGTTAATAAAGATGTTCAAATTAAGTCACGTCGAGTTAAATGATGCAAGGGATCGACTCGATTTAAGAAGATTTTGACTCGCTTCGATAAACTTGACTAGTTGTAAGACTCGAAAAATAAAGTTCTACTCGTTCAAACACCTACCTATCCTGGAACCTGCCTCAGAAGTTCCCAGGGAAGACGATATGTCAACTAACCCAAAGTTTCCAGGGAAGACCATATGTCAGACTAACCCAATCGAGATTGATTCACAAAGTGAATGAATGTTCATTCGAGAAGTATTATTATCCAAAAATCAAATGTCACATTCAACGTTAAATTCACACTAATTTTCAAAACTGATGTACTTTTATGTCTTACTCATCAACTATTTTACCGGTTGACCTATATGCCGGTCTCCGGACCCCGGACAATTCCATAATTTCTTAATTCAACCCATATTAGCATAGCGCCCCCACTCCCCCACCTCAATGACTGAACCGGAAACCACCACTCCGCCGCCTTCAGCCACCCCATCACCGCCGCACACCACCTCTCCGCTACCCATCATTGACCTCCACACCATCTCCACCGCCCTCTCCGCCTTCAACAAATCTATCAACGACCTCCAATTCCATCTCCACACTCTCCAATTCACTCTAGACACCATAATTGCAAAAAACCCCTCAACAACTTCTCAAATTGCAATCACACCCCCATCAAAACCCAATTCACCTCAAAACTCAACAACCCTTTTCGATATTGATCCTAAAAGTAATGGTATTGTGAAAAAAGTTTCCAAAAAATGGGGGGAAATTATTGATTTGGATCAAGAACTGAACAATATTTGTGAAAAGATGGATGTTAGAGGGCTTAAGAGGTATATTGTGAATAATTTATATGATATTGGGAAATTGAGGTTAGAAGTGCCTAAAGCGCTTAAGTATGCTCGAAACGCAGCTAGGTTGGTGTTAAACTGTTGTGGGAGGTTTTTCTTGCAGACGAGATTGGGGTATGTGAAGGATTCGATGTTGGTAATGTCGAGGGAGGCATCGGTAGTGATATTGGAGTGTTTTTTGTTGATGGAAGGAGGGGGAGGGGGAAATGAGTCGAAAATCGATGATGATGTGAAAAATGAGGCTGATAGTGCTGTGGTGTTGTGGAAGAAGAGGATGATGAATGAAGGGGGGATAATGAGAGCTTGTGAGAGTGATGCACGTGGTTTGTTGTTGTTGTTGGGTGGTTATGGCGTGCCTTTAACGTTTAGGAGCGGTGATTTGGGGGATTTGTTTCGCGCTAGTAATGGTAGGGAGATGGTGGGAACTTTAAGAAGGGCTAGTTCGCTCGTGGAGAGAGTACCAGGTGTTTTGCTTGTTCAATTCATTTTGTAACTATTGGAATGCTACATTTTGGTTTAGTTGTATGTTGCTTTAGGTTGTTTATTGGTGATTTACTGCTATTCAATTCGCGTATTGACATAAAGTTATGAGCTTTTTTCAATTCATTAATATATGTCCAATGCTGGAAGTTAACATACTAGGATGCATTTAAAGGGGTCGGACTATTATGCAATGCAACAACCGGAAAGGCGAAAGTAACTTTTTTCTTAAGAGAATAGTATGTAAGTAAGGATGCTGCATGAGAATGAACTTAAGGAGATTGTAGGTTTGAGTACAGGATTTGAGTTCATATTTCTGAATAGAGCCTTATACATTCAAGTTGTCTCTTCATTTCTCTTTGAGAGATTGTAGGTAGGCACTCAACTTAGCTTTAAATTACCAACACGTTAACACAAACCATTGAATACTCGTACGAGCTTCAACTAAATCAAATCAATTACAAAATGATATAAGCTTAAGTGAGGGTTACCTTAACTCATGTATAATTGCGAGGTTTACCTTAAGTGATATAACCTTGAGGTATCACCCGTTTGATTGGTCATGTTATTCAATATGCTGAAGTGTTATCTATTCTATCGACCACCTGAGATAAGACCTGTTCTTATAAGAAGACAAGGTAGTCGTGATTTTGTGCACCGATTTTTTGCTTATTCTGAATTTTTGTTTTGTATTTCTAGTTGATCTTTGTTTCGTCAGGATATCAAATTGAGATAGGACTATCAAACCACACTATCTGGAAGGATATCAAATTGAGATAGGACTATCAAACCACACTATCGGGAATTATTATCTTCTAACTTGCTGGTGGATGAACAATTTTGGAGTGATAAGACTAATGCTGATGTCTGTTGCAGAAATAATTGAGGTGATGATACAGAATAAACTGGAAGTTGATGCCATTGATGTTGCTTATACTTTTGGACTTGAAGAACGTTTTAATGTCCAAACAATTTTGACTTCTTTCTTACAACAAATTAAAGAGCCTTCGGAGAAAGTTAAAAAGTCATCAGCTTCACCGGCTGAAGTGGTATTACTTCAACTCTTCTAAGTGATTCCAACAATGAAAGAAAGAATTTTAAAATTAAACTCACATATCTGCAAACTCCTGGCATATCCTCCCTCTTTTCTCTTAATTGGTAAGAAGTAATATTTGCAAAATGGGCAGTCTCTGGTTCAACAAAATGATTGATTCCTGGAGGCCGAGGGCTAAATAGAGACACTTTTTCTTCCAAGTGGCTTTGGAAATTTAGGCCATCCTGGAAGTATTGGAGTTCTCCATTTGAAAAATTGTGGCGTCATACCTTATCTGAGAATACTGTCGGTAAACATATTAAAGCCATTTTAGTTCTTGTTTCAATGCAGGTTGACGCTAACAGGGAACAGTTGGCTTCGTTAAAATCTTTTGCCAAGTGCTTGGAAGGTCACAAAATCGATTCCTCAAAGATTATTTCTTTGCAGGAAATCCAAAAGAAGATTTCACGTTTGGAAGAAGACATTTTTTATTTTGATAAGAAAAGCATTGCTGAGTATGATAAGGGAATCAGAGCAGAGAAAATAAAGAAAAGAAAAGCAGAAGAAGCAGAAACAGAAGCAGAGGCTGGAAGAAGATCAGAATTTCGGGAGGAGAAACTCTCATGTTATACTGATCAAAGGCTACAATCTCAGAAAGTTGGTCATAACAGCCAGAGAAGCTTATTCGACACTCACATGGCTGGCCATGTTAATGATTACGCTGCATCACAATCTGTGCTGCATGCTCGGGTTCCAGGAACTGGTCATGCAGCTATTGGACTGGAGGAGAATCGTTCTCGTTATACTGATCAAAGCCTGCAGTTTCAGAAAGTTGGTCATTACAGCCAGAGAAGCTTATACGACACTGGCATGGATGTTCACATGAGTGGTGATCAGGTTCCAGGAACTGGTTATGCAGCCGTTGGAGCATATGGAGGAATGGATGCTGATCCGTCTGGTCATGTGATAGACAATGGTGTTCAATCATATGGATGGCATGAAGATCCAACCTTGACTGAGAGGGTAGTTACTCATAACTATGCTGCTCAACCATCGTCATCCTCTACGAGCAGCTTGTACAGGCCAGCATCACCATCTTTGGAAGGCTATGAAATGCTTCCAAGTGGTTCATCCACTGCTATCCCGAATCGGAGGGCTACAACTGATAGCTATGCTGCTCAACTATCGTCATCTTCGATGAGCAGGTTGTACAGGCCATCATCATCTTTGGAAGGCTATGAAATGCTTCCAAGTGGTTCATCCACTGCTATCCTGAATCGGAGTGCTACAACTGATAGCTATACTGCTCAACTATCATCATCCTCAATGAGCAGGTTGTACAGGCCAGCATCATCATCTTTGGAAGGCTATGTAATGCTTCCAAGTGGTTCATCCATTGATGTCCCAAATCGGGGTGCTACAACCGATCTCTATAAATTTGTTGACACCATTGATAATAATGAGTACCATCCCACAGTCGTGTCATCCTATCGTACGTCATATCCATACTGAAAAAGCTCTTTGGTGAACCCTTTTGTTGGTAATCCTCCTTTACCTTCTTTATTGGAGCTTATTAGTGTCAGCATAGAATGTTTTTGGCTTAAATTCTTCTGGCCCTGAACTTTGCCAACTGGTCAATTTGCCTCATGAACTTCCCAGTTCGGTAAGATTGGGGACTCAGCTATCATAACTGGTTATATTGAGGATTGCGTCCATTTTTAGTGTCATAATTGACATATTCTAATTTTTAGTACATATTCTGCCGGGGGAATTTGTCTCACCACGTGGCATTGCGAGCTTGCCAATATGAATTCTGCAAACTTAAGGTGATTGGCGTGGTGGCAATACAACCATTTTTTGGAGGAGAAGAAATAACAGAAGCAGAGGAGAGATTAAGAAAAATCGATCCACTTATCAACCTAGAGCTAACCGAGTGGATGTGGAAGGCGTTTATGCCGCCAGACGAAGGAAACAGAGACCATGAAGTGATCAATGTGAGTGGTCCGAAGGCGGTTGACATATCCAAGTTGAATTTCCCTCCAGTATTGGTGGTGATAGGAGGCTTTGATTCACTACAAGATTGGCAAACAAGGTATTATGAGTGGTTGAACAAATCTGGGAAAGAAGCTTACCTTGTGGAGTATCCTACTATGGTTCATGCTTTCTATATTTTCTCTGAACTTCCTGAATCTGCTCTCCTTATATCTGAGATCAAAGATTTCATGTCTAAACAACTCTCCAAAAGAGGAAAATTATAGAAGATAATTATGTAAGCTGATTGATCAATATCTATATATAGATGCAGATGCTTAATATCGGATGAGTTATATAACAAAAAAGTTCTATATATCTCTGGTAAATAAAATGGAAAATGTATTATGTTGAATATATTGGTACAGGTTTTTTTCCGGAATGCCTTGAGGCTTGAGCTATCATGTTCTTTTCAATGTACTCCATGATATTATTATCTTTTTAATGTATCCTCTGATACTATTATATTTTCAAATGCAGTGTCTCCAATTTCTGGTGTTAATGTTGATGGAATCTTGTTTAACAAGAGCATTGATTTGAAAGTGTACATATATAAGATCTTTGGAGCATTTTTTATAATAGCTTAAAATATTAACCTATTTTAACAATAACTAAACACTAAGTAAAGAACGAGTAGTTCATCCAAATATCCAATGAATCCACTACTCAATTATTAACTATTGCACTTAATTAGGACACATTTACTCACAAACTATAGCTTATAACGAGTAGCTATAATTATTACTAAGAAGGTAGTGTATTCAAGTTATCAATTTACAAAGAATGATTACAACATTTTTATAATTATATACATTGTTTACTGCACATATTTTACACTTAATATATACAAAATATTCACCATGTATGTGGATATCATGACCCCATTACAGACCTATCAGATATCTGGATGTTCTGAGATGATTGATTGGTCACAATTGGATTTCCTGATTCATCTAAATGAATCACAGCAACATCACCAGGCTTGAAGTCTCCTGTAAGCAAAGACTCACTCAGGAGATCTTCAATGATTTGAGTTACTGCTCTTCTTAAAGGCCGGGCGCCATAACTCCTGTCGTAACCTTGTTTGCAAATGTGCTCCATTATCGCCTCTGACACCTCTAAACCGATCCCTAAAGAGATGAGTCTCTCTTTCACTTCACTCATCATCACATTTAAGATTTCGAGCATCTGAAATGAGATGGCAAACAAGAAAGTTCAAAACAGGACTTCATCATGCAACACGAGGTTATCATCAATTTTGAGACTTGTATGTTGGGGTCTAAATCCAGTTTTACATTGATTTAGAGAGTGCTTTAGCAATTAAGAAGAAAAATGTACAAACCTGAGGCTTCTCTAAAGAACGGAACACAACTACTTCATCAATCCTGTTGAGTAACTCTGGTCGGAAGTATGTCTTAAGCTCTTCCATAACCAATGCCTTCATTCCAGCATATGTGGTGGTTGAGTCATCATCTGCCAACAAGAAACCAATGGAATTGTGTCTTCCCTTTGCTATGGCGCTTGATCCAATGTTAGAGGTCATCACAATCAATGCATTCTTAAATGATACCCTTCGACCCTACAACAGAAAATAAAAATTTATTTATGACCTGACAAGCAGGCAAGAAATTGGTATTTGACTACATTAGTTTATTTTGAGAACCCCCAAACGAATGGCATTACATAAATAATTTCCAACACAACAGAATGCTTGAGCCTAGGAAAAGGTACAAAAAGAATAAGGGAGGCACCTATAATGGCGTGCAATTCAACAAGTAATGATGTTTTAACAAGTTAAATCACTTTGTGCCCTCGTTTTGTAATTTCTAGTATGCAGAAGGATATGTTGAGCAAATAGATGCTTCATCAAGCTAATGTTTTTATTCGGTTTGCTAAATAGAGCAATTATTCGCATTCTTTCAGATTCAGGCGATTAATGGTGCAACATTGTCGAAATATGCATCAGTAAAATAAAATACACGATCAACAAAAAACAAGAAAATTACACCCGACATTGAACTTCAAGAAATAATACATTTTCTACAAACCTGGGAATCAGTGAGATGGCCATCTTCAAACAACTGAAGAAGAATATTGAATATATCAGGGTGTGCTTTTTCAATCTCATCAAGCAATATCACTGTAAAAGGCCGTTTTCTGATTGCTTCAGTCAGAATGCCACCTTCCCCATAACCTACATAACCTGGAGGAGATCCTATTAACTTGCTTACAGTATGACGTTCCATATACTCACTCATGTCCAATCTTATCATAGAGGACTCCTGAAAGATAAAATTTTCAATGGTTTAAACAATGATAGAGTTCCTTATCCGAATAAAAGATAGCATAAAGGAACAAAATCTTACGGATCCGAAGTAAGAGGCAGCCAAAGCTTTAGTCAGTTCAGTTTTGCCTACTCCTGTAGGGCCACAGAAGAGCATAGCAGCAATTGGCCTATCAGGGTCATTTAAGCCAACTCGGGACCTCTTAACAGCACGTGAGATGACAGCAACAGCCTCATCTTGACCAACAACCCTTTTCTTGAGCTGTTCATCAAGACCTACCAGATTCATTGCTTCATCAGCTGTAAGTTGTTGGACAGGAATCCCTGACCAGAGGGAAGCGACGGCAGCAATTTCTTCAGGTCCAACCATCACGGATCTACAGGCAGAAGGGAGAATGCATAAACACTGTTTTTTTCCAATAAACACTGTTTCTCATGCTACTAACTTCAAAAGGTTCACTTTTACATGAAGTAAAATGCAAGTACTTACGCATCATCTTCAGGTGAAGAAGGTAAAAATGGTCCCAAATTGAGTTCTCCAGCATCACTCTTATCAAGTTCATTGCCACTTTCCTTCAGTTCACCTGCCTGGACCTGAGAATGTTAAATGATACAATTAAGATAATGGTGCACAATTAGCACAAGAAAATATTCAGCTGCATATAATTCATCAATTACCGAGTCATGAGTGGCCTGAACAGCTCTGATCTTTTGCCAATAGTCACTGGGTGACATGGAAAGTATGCTGGTTTGTTGTTCCTTTTTCCTTTTAAATTCTTCCATACGAGCTCTACTTCCAGCCTCGTCAATAAGATCAATCGCTTTGTCAGGAAGATACCGGTCGGGAATATATCTTGCTGACAGATTCACAGCAGCATGTAATGCCTCCAATGTATATATACATCTGTGGTGGGCCTCATATCTTTCTCGCAACCCCAGAAGTATCTTAACAGCCTCTTCCTAGAATTTATGTAGATTAATCAAAGATCAGTATTTCAGTTTTAATGTCATTTCCGGAACAGCAAACAAAACCATTCATTTCAAAATAGTGAATATTTACCTGGCTAGGTTCATTAATCAAGACAGGCTGAAATCTTCTTGCAAATGCTTTATCAGTTTCAAAATAGGCCCGATATTCATCCAAGGTTGTAGATGCAATGCACTGCCAAAAGGAAAAACAATTAAAATCAATCACAAGCCATACATAGCCATATAACAGTTAGCATATGCAGTATGAGCAACTAAACTGACCTGTAATTCACCTCTTCCAAGAGGAGGTTTCAGTATGTTTGCAACATCAAGACCAGAGCCCTTTCCATGTCCAATTGTGCCAGAGCCAATAAGTACGTGGACCTCATCAATGAAAAGAATGACGTTACCTGAAACGCTGACACATCAAGCAGAGCCGAAATCTGAAATGTGTTCCATAACAGAAAATGAGAACTTATACTTACCCGAGTTCTTAATTTCCTTGATCAGAGTAGTCAAGCGTGATTCTAATTCACCCCTCTCCTTTGAGCCTGAGATTAGTAAGCCTATATCTAAAGACATCACACGCTTATTCTGCGCATTAGCAATAATATCATGGTTAAACTTGGTGAAGCAACATATCAAACAGAAGAAGAGTTGTATAAACTAGAGACTATGATACTATAAAGAAATTCATGGATTGCAAATATAATTCAGCTCATCAATTTACCAATAGAAAGACGGGAGCAGTTCCCTCAGTGATATGAATCGCCAACCCTTCAGCAATAGCTGTCTTCCCAACCCCGGCTTCTCCAAGAAGAATTGGATTATTCTTGGTCCTTCGACACAATATCTGAATCATTCTTTGAATTTCAGTGGTACGACCAATGACAGGATCTATGAGTCCATCACGAGCACGAGCAGTAAGGTCAACACAAAATTCATCCAAAGCTTTCTTTTCTGCTCAAATCAAACCAATAAACCTTTAACAACTTCCATCACCATTCAGAACGAAAATAGGAATAATCGACTAAGAGATATAAAGTCCTCACCACCAGATTTCTCTGATGTCTGCTGACGGGTGATTTTTTGCTCAAAGGCCTTTTCACGGGACCTTTTGAATGCAGCAGGTGTGTCTCTACCATCTTTAGTAAGTTCCCCTTGGAGTCTGTTAACTGCCTCAACAGCCAAGTAGTTTATCTTCACCCCTAATCTGAAAATAGAAGTCTAAGTTACAATGAAACAAAAGAATTTCTGAAGATGGGGTACAATTAAGTTATCTGATTACAGAAAGAAGAAAGTCAACACCGTTTACTGCTCAGAAATCTATTCTAGAAGGAGAAAAAAAAGAGTACAGAATAAGTTGTTAAGCTTCCCATAAAATCTATAAACATGCCTCCAGATATACATTATGAGACTAGCATTTTTGCTTGTATCATAACTAAATGTTGTCCTACCAATTAGTCTTTCGTAATAGTTCTGCAGAAAACAGTATTTTCCAACCGATATGCGAGGATTCCAAATATAAAATTTTGAGGCAAAACAAGTACCAACAAAAAGTCAGGTTTGTTAATAATGAATGAGGTTACGCCCTAAAATCAATCGACAATAGTGGACTTTAGATCAACAACTTATAAACCACCCTGCATGTTTTAGCATATCCAACCTGTGATAAGCTCCTCTCCAACATTGTCCATCACTAATACCCCAATAATAAATTCTTAAGGTTCCTGAGCAGAGTTGTAATGTTGTCGCAGAAGCTCAACACAACAAGAAAATTTCACCAGCATATGAGCTGTCAATTGATCTTTTCCTTGCCAATCTTTTTAATTCTGTATAGTGGAAGTCCTCTGAACCACACTTTTGCACTGAAGTACTACCTAAGTCACTCTTCTCAACCATTCACCATATCCTAACAAAACCGTTCAGTAGTAAATGATCTTAAGCAACAAACAGATTTATAAAATAGCTTCAAACTTTTAGAGGAAAGTTGACTATCCATTACATACAAAAAAAAAAAAAAAGAATATGATGAATGCTAATGTTCCGTGAAATGATGGATACAAGAAAACATTAAAAATCGATAACAATTGATACTAAGCGATTTTCCCTAACATTCCATCGCACAATTACTGACAAAACATTAATTGCACAACTACTCAATAAATCAACATATATGAATTACCAAACTTGATCAAATATCCTTATTTATACAATATTACTATATCATCATCATCAACTCATTAATAGGGGAAAAAAAATCTACCTTTTAAGTACACGGCCAGCATTTCCATCATCAACACTGAATAATCCAACAGCAATATGCTCAGGTCCAATGAAATTATACCCCATAGTTCTTGAATAATCCACAGCAGCCTCAAACACCCTCTTCACACTAGCCGAAAACGCAATATCACTAGCAGACCCCATTCCTTCACCCCCTGTCCCAAATTGATTGTCCACTTTCCATATACTCTTCACAGCTTCACGAGCTTCATCAATAGTAATCCCAGACCCCAAATACCCTTTTGCTCCACTTTCCTCTGCAATCAACCCCAACAATAAATGCTCTGTAAAAACCTCATTTTTGCCTAAAATCTTAGCCTCCCTTTGAGCAAGCATCACAGCTTTTATTGCTCTTTCAGTAAACCTCTCAAAAACACCTGAAACTATATACAATGGTCGTTTTGATTCACTCTGAATAATTTTTTGGGAATATTTTCTTGAAAGTGAAGTTCCAAAAAAGTTTGATAAAGTGGTTGTGGATGAAGGCGATATTGAAGAAGTTGAGGGGCAAATTTGGAAAATGGGAAGTTGGTTCCGACATCGTTGGAGAGACAACCTAGGATGAGGGTGTGGAGTAAAGTATGTCCAAGAATGAACTGATAATGGAGATGATGATGATGAAGATATTTCCATATTGGACAATTAAAATGGGGCAAATTCAATAACTTAGTTTATATGCTAAAAATTGGAACTTCAGAAGATGGTTAATAACAGAAAAATAATTTGTTCAATAAATTCAATAATTTAAGGTAGTTTATATGCTAAAAATTGAAGCTTTAGAAAATGGTAAATGACACTAAAATAGTTTGAACAATAAATTTAAGAACTTAAGGTAGTTATATACTAAAAAGTGGAACTTTAAAAGACCCAAAAGAACAGATTAATAATTTGATCAATCTTTTGTATATAGATACATATAGTCTAGTTTTATATATATGTAAGTTATACACAGAGGGGAACAAATAAAGTGATGGAAAGGAACTTGTTTGGGTTTGACAATTTATTTTTTTGGGGAGGGGAGGAATTTTGTTTCAAATTTGGTGAAAGAATAGAATTTGTAGTCAAGACTATGGAATGTGATGGAAAGAATTTTGTTTGGTGTTTTTTTTTGGATGGGGTGGGGTGATTATACACACATCAAAACAAGTTTTATTTAAACGACTATTTTCGCTTCCTCTATTTATAAGTGTTGCAGTTAAGCAAAATTGCCAAGAAATATCAACGCTAAAAATGTATTATTTTGATGCACAGAGTATTAAATCCCGGTGGGGGATTGTGAAAATTTTGGTTTGTAATTTGGTGAAAGAATAAAATTTATAACTATAAGTTTATGTAATGTGGTACTCCAATTAAATGAGAAGGAAATGGCGAGGAATTGAGGGGATAGATTGATGGGTGTGTTGAATGAGGTTTTGCTTGCAAATGTGGGAAATAGGCAAATAGGGGGTGGGAGAGAAGATGCTTAAATTAAGTTAGAGGGAAGAGTTTATTAGAGAATTGAGAGGAGAAGAGTGTTCTACATGCAAAATTATGGATGGAACACGCAAGGGGATTTTTACAACATTACTGAATGAGTTGATCACGCCAAGGATGCCTTTTGTCTTCATGCAAACTCAAAAACCATCATTTAAAGGGGGAACCATTGTTGAAACTGTTTAGAGAAACGGCAATAAATCATCTATTACATTTTGTTAATTTTTACTGTAATGATAGAAATTACAATTGTATAAGATAACATTTTCTCATCTAATAATGAGGGTTTCATAAATCCAAATCGTGTACCTGCTTTAAAGTCTGTATACATTAGCATTATATTATTTTGTCATCTTGATATAATATCAAGTCGATATCGTAGTTCAGATTCACAATAGAATCTGAATTATATAACTTGTGGATTCCGATTCCACTTTGTAAATGTGGCTTAGTATGCTATAGAATTCAATATTATAAATTTTCTTTTTAAAACTATCAAAGTTATAAAATTATTTTAAGCTTAAAAAATGAATTAATAAATTAATTGAAACATATCCCACTTAAATGATGATGGAAGAAGGAGCATCGACTTCAATATAGGAAGAAAGTCAAAACACTAAAATTATAAGAATTTATGTATGTAATATAGCGTATATTAATTATACTAATGATATATAATATATTTAAATGTATTATTAAGCGTCAGTTCATAAGTGATATATATTTTTCACTAATCTGTTAAATAAAATTAAAAGATTCGATCTTCAAAATGTGCTTATTAAATTGAAATAAAGGACTAGGATTAGATATAAAAGATTTTATTATTTATATTGTTCAATAATAAAATTCATTTGATGAAATCCTTCCGCATGTTAATATTTATCAAATCTGACGTGGCTCGACTATTACCCAATACTTTCCTAATGTGACAAGGACGCTCTACAATACGGTTAATCATATGGCCTCGAAATGGATATGTGTCAGACATGGGATTAAGAGCCACCACTGAGATAATGGCTCCAACCTGTTTCGAAAGAAATTGATCCCATGCCATTGCTATAATTGATTGCTGTTTTGATCAATTCGAGATATTGGCCGGATGGGAGTGGACTCGACCTCTCCCTTGATTTAATATGTGAGGCTACCGTGAGTCGACGCCTTTTTGACTTGAATAGGTGTAAGCGCTGGATGCTTGACCCTCTGTTTGACATACGTTATCGGCATGACTTCGATAAACCATAAATTTTGTGGACGGCTCCTTCAACAACAGGACCTAGCGCATTTCTTGTGTCCGACTGACGTAGAACAGGACTTCAAAGAACGTTGTTCTACTCTCTTTGATTTGACTCTGGGAGTCGAGTGGGTGGCTGGCCATCGCCTCGATGATCTACCTTTTCTTGGTATGTTCCGTTACTTATTCACGTGAGGAGTGGTTTTAGCAGCTGATCCTCTCCTAGATTTGATTTAAAGGTAAGGGCTTCGACAACGCAGCCGCAATTGTCAAGGATGGAAAACTCCACCCCTTGCTCCGATTCCATCGTCCGCCTCGAGGGGTGGACGATACTGGGCGCTCAAAGTCCTGCGTTGCTTCTTCCTCAATCTTCAAGTCCGAGTGCTTTAGTGTCTGCTTAATCTTCTTCGCAGCCTTTTACGCAATTTTGTCTTAAATTTTTTTTTTCTACTTCTTTGCTTATCTCCTTTATTTTCGAAAATATAGGGTATTTATAGGCTTTCGACCTATTCTCGATTGGTCGGTTCAGCTGCGCGATCACGATCTTCGACCGCTGATTTTGGCGCATGATCGGACCGTCGGATATTTTGCACAACTTAATCTCCAAGAAAAGGAGTTGGACGCCTATTTTGAGGGTTTTAGGTCAAGGATGAATTTATTTATCAATTCCGACATTTCTCGCTTTTATTAATTTAAAGTTTCCTCAGATCTTTCGTAGTTTCTTATTCTAGGTTTAAAATTGTGCATGCTTAACGTGAAACCTAATTATATCCCAAAATTAATATTATCGTGTCCTCAATTCCTGAACCCTATTATTTTCTTGGCTTGAATTTAATTCGAAAACTCGGATGAACTCCTAATCAACATGTGTGTGATTGTGTGATCGTTGAAATTAATTCAATTAATAAATCCATAAAAAATAAATTCTATTAATTAAAATTAATTAAAATTTCACTATCTAAATACATAAATAAAAATCTCCTAATAAATACTATGTAATTCCAAAGATCCATGTCATGCTAAAAAAAATGCGAAAGTAGTTCATAAAAACTGAATTATTCGCATGTAGACGTTGGATAAAAGGCATGCCAACTAACAAAGCAACGACTTGTTAACAACTTCACAAGAAATTAAAGTCAAATATAAGTTTGGATGTTTTCATCAGTAGTTTATAGTCCGTAAACATTTTTCTTTCATTTAAAAGATGAAAAACTTTAATGTTCCAAGTCGGCTGAAAACGACCAAAATTTGGGTCGACGACGACTCAACAATATTTGATTAAAACATTTCGACTCGGTCCAACTTCAATTAAATCAAACTCAAATTTTAACTCGATCAATTTTGTGACAAACACCCGACTCAATTCAATTTTTGTTGAACATTTAATATTGATATTCTGCTTCTTCTTCTCCAAGTACGTTTGTTAAAGGTTTCAAGGTTGAGTACTTTAGTCGGACACGAGTCTTTTTTTTTTAAATTTTTTTTGCTTTTAGTCAAGCTAGATTTTAAGGTTTATCTTGAACATGGTCACATCCAACCCAATCTATATTTAACGAAATCAAATTGTATTTAAATTTGATAGAGTTTAATTCTTTGATTATGAGGATCAATATATAATTATCATTTAGAGTTATAAATTTCGTGTCGTATTGGCTTGAAGTTGGTATAACCCAATGACTCACAAACAAGCTTAGCCTAGTAGTAAAAATATCATCATATTAGAGTCAGTAATCTCATATCACATTAATTTAACCTCTCACAAACTCAGATCACAGTGATTTAATCTCTCATGAACTGTCGGATAGAAATATAAGGCGTGTAGCTAATATAATGAATGGATGTTTTCAACGCCAAACTATCGCCCAAGAGTCCATGTGGTATGTGGAGTTGGGCGCGGCACTGTAGACCTTCACCCATTAAGTTTAGCTAGCAGACTTTTGACTTTTCTTTGGTTGAGGCCATTGTTGCCTTTCTAGGTGAGGCTCACTCTTATGTTACACATGCATGAAAATGATGAAATCGATTGAACTTTGGGTTGTTTAGATTCTAAAATTTGTAATGTCTCTCTATTCGTGATTCCATGGATTCTATAGTACTACCTCCATCCCACAAAGATTGTCCACTTTTTTAATTACGTGTCCACATTCGATTGTATCTCATCCATGAGCTATCTTGACTGATACTCCTTGTACCACTAAAACATTGTCCACTTAATGATTAGGATTTTTTTAATATGTGTCCTAAAAGTACATGATAACCAACATAATTTTAAGATAAACTAATATTAAATCCTATAATTAAGGTAGATTGTTCTCAATAAATTAGCTATATCAGTTTTGAACAAAACTAACCTTGCATTTTATACTCTCAACGTTCCTATTAATATGGATTTTACATTTCATGTTCCTGAATGTTATGAAATTCAAATTTCTCCAAAGTCTTCTATTTATTTACTTTGTTCGCGTACCAATTTAAATGGAAATCAATTTGGATTATGATTAATAACTAATTCTGGTAATCATGAGATCTGGAATTATTTAAAAACATGAATCACTAAAAACGTTTTTCTTATGACATACGAAATAGAATTATGCATCTTAAGTTTATAAATAATTATACACCCATTTGTGGGTTGATTTTTTCATGGAAACAGCTTTTGTAGGAGGCTTTAATACAGACTTGTAGTATTTTAGAAACTAAAGTAGAGTTTATCTTTCTATAACTAATTAAATGAGTAAGTTAAATTGTCTAAAATTATAGGATCATGTTTTGTTTATATTATGCATTTTTATTTATTAACATGTGCTCTATGGCACATTCTAGAAAAACACTAATGATTATGCTTTTGATCAGTTAGTTTTTTTTTTTTAATTTTGACTTCAATTTTATTTAATATATATAACATTTAAAAAATATATCAAAATATAATATTTTCAATAATATTATAATTTTGATAATCACGTGTTTATACGACTATTTTTCTTTAACAAACATGAATCTGCTTTTGGTCTAATCGGATGGGTATTTAATTTATCACAACTAGATTTGATTATAGGCGGGGGTATTCATTGCAATATAACGCATATTCGCTTATTACAACAATTACATTAATGTTTCTAACTACTAAAACATTGTAATAAACGAGTACCTATTTCTTAAGGGAATCAACGAACCTGGACCGTGCTCGAGTCAAAATCTCATCAGACGCATATCGGACTTGAATTGGGCTCGGATATGTGATGTGGGCATAAATATTCATATAGTATATATTTATAGGAATGACCCGCTCAGACCGGTGCGGGTACTCAATATCGCTAAGTATTGGTCCAAGACTATTACACCCCATCCGTGGTCAGATCAGACACGGTCGCACAACTCCAATCCCGCCCAGCATACCTCGTACTATGCCTATAAATACCGGTACCATTGCACCATTTGAGGTAATCACAAAATTCTATCATTTAGTACTTTACTCAGCCTGACCGTGACTGCCTTGATCGTCGTAGTGTTCAGAGTGGTCTCCGGCTTCACTTATCATCTGGCTGACCAAGGAGCACTATAGCCGATCCGTAGATTCCCAAGTTTAAGTCCCATCGAGCCATTCCACCGAGAAGAATTTCCACTCGCCAAAACCACTATAATTACTTGTGAAGTCCGGTTCGATTTGCCGTGCCTCGAATACCGGTAAGAAGATTCCCTGCCCAAATTTAATCCGAAATGACGAATTAAATTGCACCGCTCAAGGGGAACAATAATCAAGTTCCTCAGAATACAAATATACCTACGACTCAACCTACTGAGCAACAGATGCCCATGGACGTTCCAAGTCCATCTGAGCAACGGGGATACCCCTCAAGGGTTTCTCCAGTGGAACAGTTCCCACAAGAAGACATCCGCGAGGAAGTTCAAAGGAGGTTCCGCTTTGCAAGGGAACAAGAAATACAAAGGCAAATGGATGTTGTATTAGAAAGGGACAAATTAGTCCGTGAAGAGCAAGTGAGACTTGATGAAGAGGAGAGACGCCAGAGAATGTGAATGTAGTGGATGTATAGTTTTACTCCTACTGATGATCCGCCATACACACCAACATACAGTCCTTTATATACAAATTTGATGCTGCCAAAGTATGGCAATGCAAGAACAGCTTCATATAGACCGTCTGTAGTCCATCAAACCGCCTCAAAGGGACCCGAGCGCAGCCTCTTACCGCAAGAGTTTAATTAAAAAGGGAATTCAATGAGTTCAAACAAACGGTGTCAGCTCTCTCCTTACCGTGAAAGAGCGAACCGCTTTTTGTGTCTCATGCGGCATGCCATTCATCGCGCGACTCAAATAAGTAGCGCCTATACCCGTAGGGTTCATTTTACCCCAATTCATGCAATATAACGATAGAGACGCGCAAAAACACACAGCGGGTTTTGGCACGTATGACCATTACAAATCTTAATGACATGGACATCTATGCAAAGACGTTTCCATATAGTTTGACTAGCCATGCGTTGGATTGGTACATGGAACTACCACCCAATTCAATCGATTCTTATGCTCATACAGCGGATGCCTTCATTGCTAAGTACATCAGCTCCATCGCAAACAAGCAGGATGAGAGGGGACATTTGAGTGTCGAGATATTATGAATACAGTGACAAGTCGAGATATTGTGAATATCATAGGGAATACGGCCACGATACAGATGAGTGTCGAATGTTGAAGGTGGAAATAGAAAAACTGATCAAAAGGGGACATTTGAAAGAATTTGTGGACAACAGGAACAGCCGCATATTCGCCAAAGAAGCCCACAAAGAGAAAACCGAAATTTCCCACAAAGGCGCGGGGCGAGTCCACCTCGGGAGGAGACTAGAAATAGGCGAGATTTGTCACTCAAATTGGATCGTCATATTGACTAGACTGGAGGTCAATGGGGAGGGGGTGACTCGTTGGAATTCTAGGAAAAATTATGCTAGAAGAGAAATATATTCCTCATCATCCACACCAATATCTGCGCAAGTGATTTCATTCTCGGATGCTGAGTTGCGAGGCCTTGGGCTGCCACATGATGATCTGGTGGTTATAGCCCTGGTTATTGCGAATTATACTGTTGAGAGAATGCTGGTGGATACTTGAAGCTCCACAGCATTTTGTATTTGTCCACATATGATAAATTAGGATTAACACGTAACATGCTGCAGCCAATGACCACGCCCTTGACAGGCTTTACTGGACATTCGGTATACCCAAAAGGGATAGCAACTTTGGATTTTACTGGACTGTGGAGATAAAAAATCGAATTAGAGCCACAGCTTCACAAATGTGGGATATCCATCATTCTGTATACAGTTGATTGGCGACTCTATATCGACGGCATTAAGAGCAATTGTTTCTCCCCTACACCTCAAGATAAAATTCCCAACCACAAGGCATAAGGGAGTAATGTGAGTGATCGTAAAAGGCTAGGATGCATATCAAACGCCGGGTCCTCCTTTGGGCCGTGTATCATGTAAGCATTAAAAAGAAGCACGGTCGGGAAAATCATCTGGAGGTAATGACCATGAGGGGAAAGGTTCAAGAAGAGAAGGATAATTCACCCAAAGAGCGAGAAAGCCTCGTAAAAACCGTTCTCCATGAGGAGATTTCGCGGCGTACCATTTGCGCATAATGAGCCAGGAAAGACGTTTCGTATGGGAACAATGTTGGAAGAAAATCACAAGGAGGGATTGATTCAGTTGATTCGGGAATATAAGGATATCTTTGCTTGGGGCCCAGAAGACATGCCGGGGATAGGACACAACACGGGTCAAGATTACACCACCGGCTTGTAGACTCTGGCCCACAAACCGCTTAAGAAAATAAGCGATCGCTTAATGACCTAAAAAGAATAAACCAATGAGCGCAGGTCGGGACTGCTACTAAAAGAGAGGTCATCCGCGAACTCCACTTCCCGAATGGGTTGCACATAGTATCGGGTATGGAAGTCTTCGATTTTATGGACGCCTCGCGAGGGTATCACCAAATTAAGATGTGCCCTGAGGATGAAGAAAAAACTAGGACGAGGAATGCCCTTTGGCTTGAAAAATACAGGGGCCACTTACCAGAGAATGGTTAACTCTATATTCGCCAATCAAATTGGTTGTAACATGGAAATATACATTGACGACATGTTGGTAAAGAGTAAAGTCCGAATGGACCAACTGAAGAATTTGAAGAAACGCTGACCGGGCTGGGAGAAAAATAATTCTCGTGATCAACTCGCATAAGTGTTCATTCGGTGTAACCGTTGGGAAGTTTTTAGGCTACATGATCAGCGAAAGGGGAATTGAGCCAAATCCAGACAAGATCAAAGCTATCCTCGAAATGCAACCCCCAGTGAATATAAGGATATCTAGAAGCTCACAGGATGTCTCTAAGTCGGTTCATTTCCAAATCGGGAGAGAGAAATCTACCTTTCTTCAAGAATCTTAGGCGGGCTTCAAGTACTAAGTTCTATTGGGACGAGGAATGCAATAGAGCTTTCGAAGAATTGAAGGAGTATTTGAGCTCACCTAAGTTACTATCACAACCCGGGGAAGGGAAATGTTACTACCAGATCTCGTGTCCAAAGGGAGCCGTAAGTAGCGTGGTTGATTCGTGACGCTGTAAGTAGCGGACTTCGTGATTAAATACACATCACCAACCCCTCAAGTTGTAAGGGGCTGTAGCTGCATAGAAACCTATGGGTACATTTGTAGACGGAGCTTTAAACGAAGGACTGCACAACCAATTTAAGGACCTCGACGGATAACCATGGTACTTTACGATTCACCTCCGCATTTACCAACAACGGCCAGAAAAGTACGGGGTTCTCGAGGATAATTCTAACAGGGATAGTCAAAGCATAAGTTTCCCTCCAAAACCCTAGTAATTTCCCGCTCACTGAGTCACTACCGAGTTAATGAAGATGAACAGTCACCCTTGGATTATCAAAGACAAATGATAGGAAAGAATTCATAAGACTAGAGTTTATCAAAGAAATATGTTACAAAAGGCCAACAATCTATCCTAAACCTAATCACAACAACAATTTAACACCCTACCCCCTAAACTTCAAACCAAACGACCTAATTCACCATCAAAAAGCGCACACCGTATCATATGGAAATTACGAAGAAATCAAAAGGGAAAATCACCTATATAAGCAACTAAACATACCTAAGAAAAGGAGAAGTCGATATGTCAGTCCTACAAAGGAAGTCAGACAGGAGAGGGTAACCCACGGAAAGAGACAAGAAGTTTTGTGGAATAAGTTGAGCGTAAAAGGAGGATGTGCTTCTAGAAAGGTTGAAAGTACAAAACTAGAAAAGTAAAGTACCTTTTATAGCGCACTCGACACGCTAAATCCGCATAAATTTCGAGGTGCCTTTATCTCCAACCGCCAATTGAGTGTTTAGGTCACAGCATTTGAGGTGTCCAGTCGCCGAGGATGAAGTAGAGGAGTGAGTCGCCAGAGGTTGGGGGCGAATCACAAGATTCAACATAGGAGCATATGGGCATTCCTGTTCGTATACCCGAAGATCGTATAAAGTGGGATTCAACCTATCATAAAAAACGGAACTTATTCCTTGTTCATCC
Organism: Lithospermum erythrorhizon; assembly: GCA_019722365.1. Classification (NCBI taxonomy): domain Eukaryota; kingdom Viridiplantae; phylum Streptophyta; class Magnoliopsida; order Boraginales; family Boraginaceae; genus Lithospermum; species Lithospermum erythrorhizon. Next base: position 201,757 of record JADFUC010000652.1, read on the forward strand.
ATTCTCTGAGGACGGAGGAATGTCGATTTCACAAGATATGGGCAATTGATATAGGCATAAAATGTTCATATAGGTATATTTATAGGAATGACCAATTGCATCGAAAAAGGGTACTCACTCGCCGCCAGATCGTCTGGGCGACTATTCCAACCCATCCGCGGCTAGGTCAGACACTTGTCGACGGCCAATGCATTCCAACTCAAGCGCAAAGACTCATTCTCAGACTAGCCTATAAATACCGTACTATTCATTTGGAGGTAACTACAAAATTCTATCCCTTGGTACTTCCTTCCATATTCGGATCAGACCTAATTTGATCGCTCTGAAAGATCTCTCTGCGTGTCTCCTACCACTTTCAAACGTAACACGAGGTCGTAAGAGATCATTCACCGACCAAGGAAAGCACTATAGTCGTATCCAGAGATTCCCAAGTTTAAGTCCCAAATGTAGCCATTCTTCCAATCGGTAAGAATTTCCACTCGCCAAACCACTATAATTACGATTCCGGATTCGATTCGCCGGGTCTCGAATATCGAAACTTTCCCGGCTCAACCCAATCCGAAAATGGCGAATCAATATGTGTGCCAATTTATTAGCCACAGTTAAGTTCCTATGAATCTATCACCTATGATGCTTGTAGAGTCAGATTTGTTTCTTATCAGGACTGAAAAACTAGGATCCAATCAAATTCCATAAATTGAGGGAAAAGCCTTACAAGCATTGATGTGATATTAGACTATATATAATCGGTGGGTATTAATTCAAAATAAGAATCGAATTACCACATCGCATGATATTAATACGAGAAATGAATCTAAAATCTATGGTAGAAGATGAAATTTTTTCAACCTGCTGAAAAAAAATCGGGTACGGTAAATTTTACTTTTTATGGAGAGAGAATATGAATTTCAAGGTTATATATTTTTATCAAGCAGACGATTTTTATTTATCTTAATAATTTTGGGACAATTATCATATAATGATTAATTTTTTACACTAAAAATATTTATATCAAAATTCATAACTTTTTGCACTCTATCATTACAACTAAGGTTTAATTTATTTGGATATAAAAAAAATACACACATTTTCACTATATTAAGTACTTTTGAATTATTTTTTTATTTGGAAGAGAGAGAATTTAGATTAAACTAAACCATTATAGAAAGAATAACAATGAATTATATAGTTGAATTATTAAATAAAACATGTAGTTATTTAATGCCAAGCCTCGAAAACGAAAAATCGTGTTTAATACTCAAACCATTCTTGATACTTATGGTATTTTGACTTTGGTTACAATTCGATTGAAAAACAATCCATATTAGTAATTTGGAATTCGAGTGTACCAAGAAAAACGATCTTTTCGTGGGGACCCGTCGCTACAATCCTCGCATTACGGCGAGAATCGCTGGATATGCCTCAAAGGTCCAGCACATTTGTTCTCGAGCTATACCCCCCACAAAGCGGTTAAAAACCAAGATAGTGGTAAAAATTCTATAGTGACTCGTCCCACAACAAGACGCCCATATCCCATGTAAATTTCAAGAATTTTTAATAAAACACGCCCACCTCGATTTAATAAAGAATGACATGTCACTAAAAAATAAGTAGACAACCTACTGGACAGACTTCACTTAACTCGCTATCAGAGACCAAAATTTTCATTATCGAGTCTTAGCAAGACTCAATTCCAAAACCTCTATCAACAACGACCTATGTTAGTGACTAAACCACTAGAGTAAATACCTTGACGGAACTGAGTGTACTGACATGAGAGATGGAGGAGGTCGGTAAAGAATATATGCTTCAATCATGAATGCATGCATGTGACCCTTCAACGCCTTCTAATAACGCACGCCACATATTACATATCTCACCTTTAATTTCACTGCTTTTCCTGGGACTATATATATAATATAATCTTTCCTCATGTATCATCTTCCATTCAATTCATCACCACTAACAAGGTAATTTTTCCACTTTTTCTCCTTTCATCCGAAAATAACTATTAGTTATTTATAGTTATAGACTAACAGTCAACCTAAGTTTAAATTATAAACTATTATCGGTTTGAGTTTATGTTGAAATATTCCTATCTCACTAGATTAAATAGATTTTACACGGGAAGCACTACTTGTTTATATCAAAATAAACCTCGCTCGGACATTGAAAAATATAAAGTATTTGAAGGAGAAAAAAATAACGTTTTATACATTTGAGTGTTGAAAGGAGTATTATTTAAGATGCAATAGCTTCTTTTGGTATGGATGTGGTTGATTTTTTGGCACATAAGTTATTTTGTGGTTTCATTTAGAGAAGAGGATCGAGTGCCTAAAATCGAGGGATTGACTATATATCATGCTAAAAATTTATGATATACATAAAATATATACTTTGACATATTCTATGTTGGCACATCATTACATGACTTGATTTCTTAAAGATGAAATTACATTCATAGATTCGAAGATTATTTGATCATTACACACCTAGCGGTGGTCTAATGGAAATGTATGAATCTGAAATCTTAGTATATTGTTCATCACTTGGTTTTTATTTCCTCTTGAATTTGTTCGTTAGAAGTAACAACTATAGGCTAATGTAATTTCTTTAGGATATTGTTGATCAACTTCATGATTACTTAAATTAGTGTGTAGATTATTTCAACCAAATTTTGTTTTTTGGTTTAATCAGCAATCAGGTATGTTTAAAGTTCCAGAGCATCAAGTTGCAGGGCATCAAGCTCTTAAAGGGAGGCTAGGGCCCGTAGTAGACGATTCGGGCCGGTTTTACAAGCCCCTCCAGAGTGATGAACGTGGTAAAAATGAGGTTGCATTCTACAAATCTCTCTCGAGCAAAACAGAATCACTAATCCCTGACAATATTCGTCGATTCTTCCCTGTGTTTTATGGCACCGAGCTTGTCGAGGCAACCGATGGATCAGGCCCGAAACCACATCTGGTCTTGCAAAATCTCAATGTGGGCCTGAAATTTCCATCCATTATGGACATCAAAATTGGGACAAGAACATGGTATCCCCAAGCTAGTGAAATGTATATTACCAAATGCTTGAAAAAGGATAGGGAATCCTCAACTGTGAAGTTAGGCTTTAGGTTATGTGGTCTCCAGGTTTACAATAGTAAAGAATCAGGGTACTGGAAACCTGATAGAAAGGCAGTGGCGAAACTTTCAGCTGAGGATGTGAAGATGGTATTGAGGAAATTTGTTTCTGATGAAGGGTTTGATTCGGACCACCCGGATTGCTCGGTTGCCAGTATCGTTTTGGGTGGTCCGAACGGGATTTTGTCGCAGTTGAGGGAATTGAAGGCATGGTTTGAGGATCAGACAATGTATCATTTCTATTCGTGTTCTGTTCTTATGATGTATGATAAGGAGAAAGCGTTGAGTGGAGGCGATCCGGTTGCAGAAGTTAAGATGATTGATTTTGCTCATGTTGGTAAAGGAAATGGTGTTATTGATCACAATTTCTTGGGGGGATTGTGTTCTTTGATCAAGTTTGTTTCTGATATACATGAATATTCTCTCAAGGATTCTCAGGAGAAGCAGATTTCTTATGGTAATGGTGATATATAAGAGCTCTTATAATGTGATTTTCTCTTGTCATGTGGCATTGATCCTTCAAGTTTTTTCCATCATGAATAATTTAAGTTGAGATGCTTTGAATTCCAAAAGATCTTGAAATGGCTAGGGGAGCAAACGTTCATTTTCTTGTAGACTATAGTTTAATCTTAGAGTTGATTAAGAATGAGATTTAAAATGATACTAAAGTTCTTGTTTTTATTTAGTCACTTTGATTGTTGAAATGTTACAAATGATCCAATCTGAATTCATTTGCAATCGAATCAATACTTAACCTAACTTATATAGTCTTTTTAGGTTGTAAGGCTGCTAAGTCAGAACTTCTTAAATTTTCAAGGCTTCTTTACGAACCTCTAATGCTTTGTGCCTCTTAAATTAATGTTCCATTCTTAAATTAAGGCTCAGAAATTTTCAGCATTTTTTACCATTTCCTCGAGAAATTCCTTCTATTTCTATCTTAGAATGGCGCTTAATGCATGAGGGTAAAGTATTGAGTTGTCAATACATGAGAAATAGTCAATTCAATGACGGCTCGATTGACGTGAGTTTACTGTAAATCAAACTAGTGAAAAAATCGGGAAATAAATAACAATAACGATATCGGCACTAAATAAAATATCAAATGCCTTTTATACAAGCTAAATGCATTGTAGATACGGAATCAACATTAAAAGACCATAAATCGTATTTAAAAACACAGGATATAAATCACATCCTAAAGACTTTAACCACTCGATTCAAACTCGAAAAGTTATTCAGTATGATTATTCTAAGCTAACTTATTCGATATTCCCTGCATTTGAAAAGCAGATGCAATGTAATTGTATTCAACTGGGGTATATTGTTGTTTCAGTTCAAATACTTAAATATTTGTTTGAAAATATTTGGTGGAACATTTCTGAAAAAAAATGCTTTAATAATATTTGAATGGTCATTTTGGTTTCGAAATCCAAGTGTGCCAATTTGCTCATCCAACTTTACTTAATTTGATCCCCATAACTTAAATTTGAAAATCTTTATGAGACTATTACACATATAATTAGAATTTCAATACATCGATTTTGTGAGGAGGTTTTCAATGAATAATCATCCTACTTTTAAATAAGTAATTCATGTGATTAACACATTAAGCTTATACGATTATTCATATAGTTCTATATTCCGTACTACTTACTATATCAAATTTTACGATGAAAACGTATACTCTATATTATGGTGTACACACTGTATTATTTTTTATACCTTATCCCATTCTATCAAGTAACAATACTTTTTACGCCAATCCAAATCGACAGAAACAAATAAGAGTTGATTTTTAATCAATTACCCTAATAGTGCGTTTGTTTGTTTGTGGTAAACCTAGAGGAATCGATGTGAATTTATCTATTTATCTTATTTGGAGGCTTTTTAAAAATATTTTTAGTTAGAGAAATAAATTCAATTTTACATTCTAAATCATTACCCCTCAAAAGCAAGGTAATCGAGTTGAGTGCTATTGTTAAATATGCTTCACCATAAATCACCACGAAAAAATAAAAAATATTCATGACAAAAACAACATTTTAAAACATTAACTCAATTCACCTAATTATTCTCATCTACATTAATTTCTAAATTTTAATTCTTCCTCTAATCGTATTATTAAAATATTAATCTATATATATATATATATATATATATATTAAGATTTAGTCATTTTAAAAAGCTTTCTCTCATTTTTTTCGAACAAATTAAAATACCCTTAATGAAGGGTATAATTGTATTTTGATAAATTTTAATTAAACTAAAATACTACAAATACTAATCCTTTAATATAGGATTCTACATACATGCAAATAAAATTATTTTACTTCAGGACTCTATTTTATCTATATATATTATTAATAAAAATATAATTAACATAACATTAAATTATACAAGGTGACATCTTAAACATAGTAGAATACACACTTTTGCTTGGATGACTATATAAACACCGCTATTTAAATTTAAAGTTATATAAAAGTACGAGTTTGCTTTTGTATTTCTTCCTTTTTTGATCCACTTAAAATAGTCCTACATAAATAATAATTGAATTTAACAATTTTTTATAAATTTTAATTAAACAAAAAGACTATAAATACAAATCCTATAATGTAGTAAACTACATGGAAATAAAATTATTTATTTTATCTATACATGTTATTAATAAAACATAATTACCAACATTAAATTATACAAAGTGACATCTTAAACATATTAACATACAATAATTTCGCTTCTGATGACTATATAAGCATCTAATATTTCTAAAGTTATTTTAATGGAATCAATTTGACTATTTGTTTAATAATGAAAAGTAGTATCAGAAGAAATTAATTCATATTGTTAGTTTGATTTAATAAAACTCTACCCAACCAATCGTGTAGACATGAGTACGAATTATTCAAAATATTTATTTTAATGTAATTTATTAAAAATATTATATTTTTTGTCTCCAAGTAAAATTATGTATATCAATTAGACTATAAAAGTTTGGATAATTTGATAAATAAAATAATTCTAGAGAAAGCATGATCTTTTCCCGATCGATGGAGCTACTTAAGTTATGTATCAACGATTTAGTAATTTGGTGAGTTTTGACTTTTAAAATTTAAAACTCAAATACTTTATAAAAATTTGTTTACTACTTATCAACCTATAGTATTTCCACTCCAATTTACTATTAACATGACAATTTGATTCAAATCATAGTTGTATATGTCAATAAAGATCATAATGTTTGTTACTTTTTATATATCAAAAAGAGAAATGAAGAACTTTGTGGATGAAGTATCTATCAAGTTTAGTAATCATAAGTTTTAAATTTCATAGTCGACCTTAAAATAATTTGTGGGTAATTGAAATAGAAAGTTGAACAATCTTTTAGAGGATAATGTAGTAAGTAGTATTTGTAAATTTAGAAATTTTGTGGAGCTTACAAATAATTTTTACTATCGAAAAAGAAAATTGACCAACCATTCATCGATTATAAGATGTAGTGATAACAAATTTTGAGTTTCATATCGAGTCAAATAATTTTCGACTATCAAAATAAATCGAACGATCTTTAGATGGATTTAGTATGTAACATTCATAAGTTTTGAATCTTGGTGGTTGACTTTTAAATAATTTTGTTTATTGAAAAAGAAAATTAAACAACATTTTAGAAATGGAGGTAGTATGTAGCATATTCATAGTTTTTGAATTTTGTCAGTTATTTTAAATAATTTCTTACTATTGAAAAGCAAATCGCACGTATCTTTTATGATAGATTTAGTATGTAGTATTCATAAGCTTTAAATTTGATGTTTAGAATCTTTTATATAATTATAAGGATAGTTTATCTAGATGTATATTTGTGTATAATAATATACTAGGCCTTGAACATATACAAATATTCTAGACGGTCATGATTATCTCAGTATCCCTAATTTTTACAAATTAACGAATTTATAAGTAGTTGTTAAGCATTATTGAATTTATCAACATATTTCTTTTTAAACAATTCATTTAAAGTATAACAACAAACAATTATACATTATATATTAACTTTTAAAGATAAAAGATGCATAACTTTTATTTGTTTGAGGCGATAAACGAATTTTTGGGATAACGAAGTTTAAAATAGATAAAGGATATTGTTAATTATTATGACTTCATAGTCTTCAAAGGATGACGGCGTAGCGAAGATATTTAGAGGTCTGCCCGATTCTCACCATATAAGGGATGAAGAGGTTTTTAAAGGAAACTGGTATCGCTTAGGAATTTATAAAGATTATTTATTACATAATTTTATTTTCTCTATTATGGGCCACTCAATTAGCTTTACGATTTATAATGAAGCTGAAAGATTTAAAGCGTTCTCCGTTCGATTATCACCATGTAAAGGGCGGTAATTTTTTAAAAGGAAATCTAAGACGTTTAGAATTTATAAAACAGACATAATTTTGTTTCTCTATTATAATTTTTTTTATCAATTAGCTTGATGAGGATGAGGATGATGATGAAACAAAGATATTTAGAAATACTTGTTCAATTCTTTACCATGGGAGGTTTTTTTTTTAAGGAACCGGCACCGGTGAAAAAATTCTATGAAAATAATTTATTAAGATACTTTGTTTGTATTACTCCATCCATCCTAATTTCAGGGAAGTTAATTATTTTGACACAAAGCAGCATTTGACTGAAATTTACCCTACGTTACTCCATTTTATTTGACTCACCTAATTTGAACTCCTAAAGATAACAAAATTTGGGATTTTCATTTTGTGAAAAAAAAATAATTTAGATATCACAATTTTAATTACGCTTTATCATTATAACAAAAGAAATCACGTGTAACAAATTACCACGCCAAGAACGACAAGCCCCTTTACCAAGAATCCATAAGTACATCAATTAAGAAAGACGCTCTTGGGTTATAATTCGGGTTGAAAAAGACAAAAAATCGATAAAATCAGATTGCTTCCAAATTGGCTAAATAAATCGAGAGCCCCTAAAAATTTGCACATACCACAAATTTATATCAGCTCCTATATTATTTTATCTTTACTTTTCATTATTGCGCTATTGAAATACTTTGATTTTATGTTTTGATGAATAATAAAATTGTTAAAGTATATATATTTAAAATGCTAAAAGTAACGATTATGTTATTATTTTAAAATTTTTTAGGGAAGTTACGACATGTCAGAAAAAGAGCAGGTCACATTAGTGCTTAACCGATTAGCCAAAAGACTACTCACACAGTCATCATACTAATAATTAGTCTTGAAATGAATACTCTCTGAGTCTCTGGTTTGAAGGTAATTAGTTTAAGACTAATTGCAGAATAAGCCCACCGTGGCATCGGAGGAGGGAGACATGTGTAAACATATACTCACCTCCATCTTGTTAAACTCATCATCATCACGTAGCTACTCCAAAATGGTATTTATTTCTTGAAGTAATCTTATATTTCCATTATTATTTGGGTTTATATTTGCTTTTCAAAGTTTAAACAAGGAATATAGTAGATGTTATATTTCCATTTTGTTTTAGGTGAGTACTAGATACCAAGTACAAAGGAATAAGACAACAAATATTGGAAGAATGAAAACATATACGCCGTTGGGCTGGGGATCGAACTCCAGTCACCCAGTGTGACAGGCGGGGAATACTCACCACTATAACAACGACTTCATGTTGTATATAGTTCCTAAGGAGAACTCAAGGAACTAGGAACATACGGAAGCATAGCGCCCTAAAATTTTGAAAAATTTAATTTAATTGAATCTACCATTAAGTTATTCGTCTTCTTTGTATAATTTTTTCATTTATATAATATTGGGCTTATTCGCTTCCTCATATAAAATTTCATTAAGTCATTGCTCATCGCCTTTCTAGTTCTTTATTCACTCTTAGCTTCTTTATATTGAGATATTTTCTATTGTGTCAAATAAGATAATTTGGAAACATATTAGAATACTTAAGAAACACACTTGATAACAAATATTTCCATATCAAATTTTAGAGTAGAAAAAATGTTATATCAAATACTTTATGTGAATTTCTTCTTGTGTGAACAATATATTGTACTTTATGTGATCAGTTGTTTCTTTTTTCAGTTCAACCGTGTTTCCTTGCCATTATTCCTATGTTAAATCAATAAACTATGTTCTTATACAATAGAGATTGCAAGAAATAGAAATGAAACTTTTATTTTTCCAGATATAGAAATGTAGGTAGAGAATATGAGTATAGTAGTGTCATGCTCTACAAGGGATGAGTTGAGGGGACTAAAAGAGTACGAAAGTCATGCAACAATGACCCAAGGTCTCTTGGGACTTAGTTTAGTAGAGCATTGCTTTGACTTATTGAGAATGACTGAATGAGGATCCATACATAACTGCATAAGGAGCCTCGTTGCGACTCCCATGATTCTGGCCTTCCTCGCTTCTAGTTTTATACTTTCACATTTTATATGTAAAATATTTGAGGTATAAGCACAACAGGCGAGTGCATGTAAGTATTTCTCGGGTATAATGTCCCACATAGGACGGGGTCGTTCTAGAACCATTATGTCCAGGTAATAAGATAGAAATGTTGATGGAAACAAGTACATAGGATGTGTTGCATTTATATGCTATTACTATGAACGAGTTTGTAATGACGTTCTTGCATTGTTTGGCCAGGACAGAGGAAATTTAATCCAGATGTGAATTTGAATTACTGGATGCAACATTCTTGAATGAATCCAAGGTTTTGTTTTAAGAATACTTGTATGTTGTTGATAGCAAAAACTGAAATGAACTTGCAAGTTCATTTACAATTATATACTATTTATTTTAGGTTCTTGAGATTGAAAAGGGCAAGGAGTTTAACATACCTTCTATCAGAGCCAACCGAAAACTAGTCGCTTCTGATAATGGAGGCTTACAAAATCCATCAGTTTTGATTTTCAACTCAGGATTTAGTAATGAGAAAAGACAGCGTGCAGTAGAAACATTCAAATACCTTTCTGTATTGAGCGTTACTAGGCCTGATCTTGATGATGACATTGCTTTTATGAGTGTAAATTCACATCCCTTGAAGAGAGTCTCATATGATGTCTATTCTATGTTGTATCTCCCTCAATAAATTTGTTGTTGGCTTGTTGCTGCAGATCCTTGACCTGGCTGAGCTCATTCACTCGAAACAAATAACGTCTGAAGAGCTTACAGGAATTTTCTTAAAGCGGTTAAAGAGGTATGACTAAATCAAAATACAATAATTACTAAAATACTATTATATTCATTCCAGCTGACGCTGTATATTCTATGGTGTAAAGAGGTATGGTCCCATCCTCGAGTCTGTCGTAACTGTTACAGAAGAGTTAGCTTACAAGCAGGCGAAAAAAGCTGATAGGCAACTTTCTCAGGGTGTCGACTTAGGTAGCTCTCTCCCATATTTTTGTATGCATCTTCTTATCTTTTTGGGAGTTCATCTTGAATAATTTATTAAGTTGTTGAATCATTCTTGTTGACCTTCATTAGATTTTAGGGAAATGTTGGACATATTTTTTGGTCCTTGTGAAGGTTCATGTTGTTGAGAGACACTTTATCATAGATTGCATAACTATATCAAGAAAAAGGATTTCTAGTGCCATTTTAGCCTGTTGATGAAAGATTGTGCCTGAGAGTTCTCAAATTGTCTTTGGATTGAATGACCCATATGTTATACTGATATGATTGTTTGTGCTTTGGTAGCACAGTCATAAGGATTTTTCTGCTCATCTTTCGTAAGCTTATATTTGAGATGGATCCAGTTGATATAAGCAGATCGATAGAGGATCCTGAATATCTGCTATCTGCGAATATCTACTGATCCGGAAACATATCTCAACAACTTAAGGTCTGAATTTAGAGAATTTGTTTTTACTTTGCAGGCCCCCTTCATGGAATTCCCTGTGGGTTGAAAGATATTATTGCAGTACCTCATTACAAGACTACCTGGGGATCAGTATCTTTTAAAGATCAGGTCCTTGACATTGAAGCTTGGGTTTATAAGAGGTCCTTAATGAAATTTTTGTATTTAGCATTTGTCATCTATGATTTTTGTTAACAGATAGTAAATTTTAACATTTTTAATTTTGGGTGTCAGGTTGAAGGCTGCCGGAGTAGTTTTAGTCGCCAAACTAGTTACTGGATCTTTGGCATATGATGACATCTGGTTCGGAGGGAGGACTAGAAACCCTTGGAATATTGAGGAATACTTTACTGGTTCTTCAGCAGGACCTGCTCCCTGCACCTCAGCAGGCATAATTCTTCTCGAGTGACTTGTGTCTCATCACGTAGAGTTGAAACATGCTTTTCCATGGTCAATTTGGATCAATAAGATCAAAGATAGAGAGAGCTCGATAAATTTGTTAATAATCATACTATATGCAGGCCTTGTTCCCTTTGCGATTGGTTCAAAAACAGCAGGATCAATGACCTACCCAGCTGCTCGCTGTAGAGTGACAGCTTTGAGACCAACTTTTGGGACTGTTGGCCGAACTGGTGTTATGAGCATATCAGAGAGCTTGGTATTGACCATGTCTTCGTAATTTATATTATATCCCCTCAATGTTAGTTCTCGATAGTGTTATTTTTCTCTGCTAGTAATTGAAACTGTTTCATGTCACTTTCATTTACTCTAGGACAAATTGGGACCCTTCTGTAGAAGTGCTGCAGATTGTGCTATTGTTCTGGATGCCATTCGAGGGAAGGATCCCGATGATTTGTCTTCTAGGGATATTGCTTTTGATGATCCATTTACAGTTGATATCTCAAAGCTAACAGTTGGATATCTAAATGATGCAGAGATGGAGGTACTGAAGCAAATATCATCTAAACTCTATTCCTATACCAGTTGCTGATATAAATTGATTCTTCTTTACCAGAATTACCGATGCTGATATGTTGACTCCTCGTTGAGATTTCTTAGGTTGTTCATGTACTTCAATCAAAGGGAGTCAATATGGTCCCTTTTGAACTGAACTACACTGTCGATTCGGTCCAAGGTATCTTAAATTTCACAATGGATGTTGATATGCTGGCTCACTTTGACGAGTGGCAAAGATCCGGCCAGGATGATCAGTACGAGGCTCAAGATCAATGGCCGACTGAGCTGCGCCGAGCACGTGTCATACCTGCAGTTGACTAGTCCAGGTATCCTTTAAATAATGCTGATGACCTTTTTTGTGATGCAGCAAAAGCATATGTTTATTTATTTGTTATATCCTGTGTGAGTTATCGATTAATCTAATGACAGTGGAACTATAAGAGATGGCAGTATATGATACATTCTCTTGGATTTCGACAGGCTCAACGAGCACGAGGAAAATTAATTCAAGAAGTGAGAAAAAACTTTGTAGTTGACGCGTTCGTTGGGAATGCAACTGACTGAGAGAGAGTTTGCATGGGCAATCTGGTGGGTATGCCTATAATCGTTGTTCCAACCGGATTCAAAAACATATCTGATGCACCTTCGGACTCTCGGAGGAGGACTACCATAACCACCGGGATTTACGCTCGGCCTGATCATGATCACATTGTAAGCTTTCTTCTTTGCCAAACTTACCAGTTGGTCTTACCTGAATAGTCCAATAGTAACGTTTAGTCGATTAGCCTTTTACTGTTGTATGATGCATTTTTTGTGTTTGTTCTCTGTTTCTTAATATCTCTGGGCAGGCATTGGCGTTGGCAATGGCGTATCAGTCCGTTACTGACCATCACAAGCAGCAGCCACCAATGGACGATATCGGCCCAAACCCGAACGACGCCAATCCTCCTAAAGTTGTTATACCCCCAAAGACTGCTCCGAGGTTGACATCGGTTTCTTCCTTCTATGTTATTAGCATTTTTGTGTGCATCCCCACTGGGGAAAAGTGGTAGTTTTTTTTAGAAAAACCCACCCACCGTCCCCTTACAATGAGAATCGAACCCAGGACTTTTAAGTCACTGGAAGGCCTCCTAATCACTAGGTCATTCGATGTTCTCGGGGGAAAAGTGGTAGTTATATGCCTTCATAATCAGGGCACTTGATACCTTGGCAAGGAAACTGTACCTTTTTGTTTTGGGTTATTTAGCTTCTTCATGTTAACTATATAATCTGTTATTTTGGTTTTCTATAATAGGTTTTAACTACAACTATAACGGCATCTCCATTGATTGGTCTGAACAAAATACGACTTATTTAAAATGAACAATTCACAAAAAAGAAATAAAATCAATTATTTCGGCGAGATTACTTGCATTGATCAAGTAACTAATTAAATGAGTGGTTAAGTTTGATTGTTTTTTCAATCTTGATGAATTCTGTTATAATGATTTCTAAATGAAGATGGAGAGTATTTCGTACTGGATAGTGGATTCTCTTAATGGTGTAACAATAGTCTACAAGAAAAAAGGAAAAGTTCAGGGATCACATCAAGCTGAAAGTGGAAATTATTCTAAAAACTGAAAAAGGGAAAACCATACACCAACAGATTTCACTCCCTTTTTATCAATCCGTTACTAACAAGAGTTCAGTTGCAAGGGCAAATTGATAAAAATCCCAAAAAGTTGTTTCTAACAATACTTCCCAACTTTGCTGGTCTTGCACATCAAGGTCATGGGATCTTATTCTCTACTTTTTGTACTCATTTCCTGTCCTTTATTCCTTTTCATACACTATATTATTGAATAGTCAAATTAATATAATTTTTAGTCTTAATTGACATGAATGTAGTTTTTATCTTAATCACAATTATTATGTTAATATTGAAAATATTACATTGTAATGTATTTTTTTTAAATATTATATATCTTTTGTGCAAATATTTAAGTTCAATCGGTAACATCTATGATATAACAATATTGTGCAAACATGTGTTAGTATAAAATAGTATTGGTTGATAAAAAAATGTGTGAGATGTGGTCGTTTTTAAATTCACAGCGTGTTAAATAGTAAAATAATGTATCACAAACATATAAATATTTTGACACCCAAAATTCAAAGTTATAAATTCAATTTTTTTTATCAAAATAAATAAATAAAATAGGAACTTGTATTTTTTGTGAAAATTGAATCGAAAGGTTAGTTCAGATTTAGAAGAATATCAAAATTGACCTAGTAAAGTAATAATTCCAGCTTTAATTTAGAAGTTGGTTCGATCCTGGATAAGCGGAGATTTTAAAAATAAATTAAGAAAAAGGTTAATTTTAGTTTTCTATAAATATTTATACATTCCCTTACATGTATATTCTCTTATCCGCCCTTTACCTCATTTTTAAGACATAACATCTCACTTCTCGCTTTTGTCCCAAAATAAAAGTCCAAAACAAACAAAACCAATTTATTACAACCTTAATCTTAATCTTTTCCTTAATTCATGATTATTTAGCTGCATTTTACATTGTTGGTTGTTTTATTTCGCTTTTCTTCTCATTTCTCCGATTCGATCAATACTTTTTCAGATCAATTTGGTAATTATTTTGGGGTTTTTTTCACATTTTTTACTGGATCTTGGATTAGTGAATTGTATTACATTTATTTCAAAAAGATTGTAAAAATTGAATAATGGTTGACTTTTTAAATTATGAAAGTGTTTTTATATGTGTTGCATGATATTTGGTGAACAATAATTTAAATGGTAGTGATTTTAATATACTTTAATATTAAGATATGTTACATATGATACTATTGATTTATATTAAAGTTATGTGTGTCCATTAATGCTACAAAGTTCGATAATTTTGATAATTAAAAAATTACATTAGACGATCTTTTTGAAATGGAGGGAGTATTAATCAATTGTGTTCTTGGATTAATCTATGATTAGATCTCTGTTTATAAAGGCAGGATCTTGAGTTTTAAATGCTTGTTTGTGTGTTTAATTGGTCTTAATTTTATGTAGAAGCTTCAAATTTGTAGAGTTTAGCTTAATGGAGAATGCATATTATGTTAATTTGATTGATTGTATGTAATCTATTTTGCAATTGATTGAGAAGAGGAAAATTAATATGGATATGCTTATGCATGTGTGTATGTTTGGTTGATTTATGTAATAGAAAATGAAAGATTGCTGGAATGTTTTAATTGTCTTCTATCCGAGACCGATTGCTAAAAAATATATTCTTGAATGATTTTATGTATGAGCATGGTTAGTTCAATATATTTTAATGTTTAACCACCTGTTATATGGCTGAAAATCCACAATGTAGTCATATAATACCAAATTATTTGTTCATTGTTTTTTTCCAAAAACAAAAACAATAATAACGTTTTTGGAAAAGATGTAATTTTGCTTCTGAGTTTAAGTTTGATATTGAAAGTTGATTTTTTAATTCCAATCTGCCGTTTTTAATTGGTAAATTTGTCTTCGGTTTTGTGTAGTAGTTTAAGTGATAGTATGACAAATCTTCTTTCCAATTCGAGTCTAATTATGGATATTATGGCTAAGTGTTCAGATAGCAGACTGAAAATGGAAAAACCCTATATATCAAACAATGCCAATGTTTAATTATGTAATCACATCAAGTTTTCCCTGTATTGCTTGAAGCTGATATAGTATGTTTAAGATTTGATTTTTTTTTAATCTTGTAAATTTACAGACATTTAGCTGTTGAAATGGCATCAACAGCTGGAGCAACAGGATGGTTGAGAGGAAAAGTCAAGGCTGTCACGTCTGGCGATTGTTTGGTGATAATGGGAAGTACAAAGGCCGAGATACCGCCAGAAAAGACTATTACTTTGTCTTCTCTTGTTTCCCCTAGATTGGTATGTAAACCACTATCAGAAATGTTTAGCAGTTCCTTCCGGTTCTATTCTAATCCCTGCTTTATGTGATCACAGGCCCGTAGAAATGGTATCGATGAACCTTTTGCATGGGAAAGCAAGGAATTTTTGCGCAAGCTCTGCATTGGGAAGGTATTTATTTAGAAAATTACATGTAGCCATGTTTCAAATTAATTCAGTGAGCTCTGATTGAAGTGCCAGATGTATTACAAGTTTATAACTCTATATATCTTACTAATAGGAAGTCACGTTCAAAGTGGACTATACAGTGGCATCCATAGGGCGAGAGTTTGGTTCCGTCTTTCTTGGTGACAAAAATGTTGCTTTGCTGGTTGTCGCCGCTGGATGGGCAAAGGTTATGCAATTCTAATCTACAGACATTCATTTCGCATTTACTTTAAGTTCCTCTTTTCTTTTTATTAAAACTCTATATGGCAGGTGAGGGAACAAGGACAGAAAGGAGGGGAAGCTAGTCCGTACATAGTTGAATTACAGAAACTCGAGGAACAAGCCAAGCAACAAGGACTTGGGCGTTGGAGCAAGGTAAGCCATGCTCTTTTGCTTTTGTCATGGAATGGGCACTAGGTTTCTGGAACCCATCCTAAAATACACCACTGCTGCATCAAAAAGACATTAGTTGGGTGGGGGCGTTGGGGGGAGGGGTGTTGAGTATGTTAGTATATTCATCTTAGGTGCTATTTTGTACTCAATTTATTTCCTCACTGATGTTTACAGGAACCAGGTGCCTCTGAAGCATCTATAAGAAACCTTCCTCCCTCAGCCATTGGTGATCCTAGTAACTTGGATGCTATGAGCCTGTTGGCTGCTAACAAAGGGAAGCCTATGGAGGCTTTAGTGGAGCAGGTCAGAGATGGAAGCACTCTTCGGGTCTACCTGCTTCCAGAATTTCAGTTTGTTCAAGTGTTCGTTGCTGGGATCCAGGTATTGTATTCAGATTAATGGTATCTGCTTCTCTTTATCTTCCACTCCGCATCCCTAGTTAATGCTTATTGTATTTAATGTGTATGAATTAACCAGGCACCATCCATGGGGAGAAGAGGTGCTCGAGAAACCGTCATTGAGCCAGAGATAGTATCTGATGAGCAGAATGGAGACACACAACCTCGTTCAGCTCCTACATCTGCTCAGAGGCTTTCAGCTTCCTCAGCAGTTGGAAATGAAATTTCCCCAGATCCATTTGGAAGAGAAGCCAAACATTATACTGAAGTCCGTGTATTAAACAGAGATGTATGCCTCTTTCATTAATCAACCACACCCCCACCCCCTCTCTAGATAGCACACTCTCATGCTAGACTGTCATTTTCAGGTGAGAATTGTTCTGGAGGGTGTGGATAAGTTTAGCAACTTAATAGGTTCAGTCTATTATCCGGATGGGGAGGCTGCGAAAGACCTAGCATTTGAGCTTGTTGAAAGTGTAAGTACAAATGCCCTAGCAGTCAGCTGTACTGCTGAAACTTCCTGGGAGAGCTTCTTTTCTTTTCCCTGATGTTTATAAAATCTGTTTTCTTCGGAATTGTCATGGTACATTCTCTTTCCCTATCTTGTTTGATTTTATTTTTATCTGATGTATTTCTTGCAACCATTGGTTTAGGGCTTAGCTAAATATGTTGAGTGGAGTGCAAGCCTATTGGAAGATGATGTTAAGCGTAGGCTGAAAACTGCAGAACTTCAAGCTAAGAAGACCCGATTGAAGATTTGGACTAATTATGTACCACCTGCCTCAAACTCAAAGGCACTTCATGACCAGAATTTCACGGGGAAGGTATGCTGGCAGCCTAACACTATGGGTACAATTGTCAGTTCTGGGAGATTGGTTTTTTCCCTCTCTAATATGCGTGTTTTGGTATCCTAAGGTTGTTGAGGTTGTTAGCGGAGATTGCGTTGTTGTAGCTGACGATTCTTTGCCATTTGGAGACCCTTCCGCAGAGCGCAGAGTGAACCTCTCCAGTATTAGGTGCCCCAAAATGGGTAATCCTCGGAGAGATGAGAAACCTGCCCCTTATGCCCGTGAAGCAAAGGAATTCTTGAGGACTCGTTTAATTGGCCGTCAAGTATGTTTCTGGAGCCCATCGTTTTGGAATAGTATCTATTAGGAAACACTATTGATCTGATTTATGTATTCTAGGTGCATGTTTCAATGGAGTACTCCAGAAAGATAGCAGATGGACCGGCTGCCACCAGTGCATCTGATTCAAGAGTCATGGATTTTGGATCCGTTTTTCTCCCATCTAAGGAAGGAGATGCTGTGCCAGCTGCTGCTGGCAATCCATCAGCAGGTGTAAATATCAGTGAGATTTTGGTTGGACGAGGTTTTGCATCTGTCATTAGGCACCGTGATTTTGAGGAAAGGTCCAATAATTATGATTCACTTCTTGCTGCTGAATCGCGAGCTGCTTCAAGTAAGAAAGGTATCCATTCTGCCAAGGACCCACCAGTGATGCATGTAACAGACCTGACTGTGGTAAGTACTTGAGCTGCAAGATTGATATCAATTAGATATACTTACAACCATCTAATTATTGGTGACCGATTTAATTGATATGTTGTAGAATTCATCGAAAAAAGCGAGGGATTTTCTGCCTTTCCTGCAACGCAATAGGAGGATGCCTGCTGTTGTTGAATATGTCCTTAGTGGTCATAGGTTCAAGCTGTTCGTTCCTAAGGAAACCTGTAGCATCGCCTTTGCTCTCTCTGGAGTCAGATGCCCAGGCCGTGATGAGCCTTTCTCTAATGAAGCAATTTCTCTGATGAGGCGGAAGATAATGCAGAGAGATGTCGAGGTTGTGGCAGTTGATTTTCTTCATATCTATTACCTGAGTTTCCAAAATTATATTGAAATTTTTTTGTTGATGCCGTTTGCAGATTGAAGTGGAGACAGTTGATAGAACAGGAACTTTCTTGGGGTCCTTGTGGGAATCAAAAACTAATATGGCAACAGTTCTTTTAGAAGCTGGCTTGGCAAAGTTTCAAGCAGCCTTCGGTGCTGACAAGATCCCTGATGCCCATCTTTTGGCACAGGCTGAACAATCAGCAAAAAATCAGAAATTAAAGGTCAGTAACAAGCCAATCAACATTGCAATTTCTCCTCTTTTACATGTTTTAATGATTTTCATGTGACTGTAGATATGGGAAAATTATGTTGAAGGAGAGGAAGTATCCAATTCCAATGGTCCAGCAACTGAAAGAAGACAAAAAAAAGAAGAGTTAAAGGTGCATAGGATGTTCTTATATGCTATACCTTCTATTAGTGTCATTTATCATGTTCCTAGACCTTTAATTGTTTAATTTCACAGGTTGTGGTGACTGAAGTCTTGTCTGGTGGCAAATTTTATGTCCAATCCGTTTCAGATAAAAAGGTTGCTGCTATTCAGAACCAGCTAGCTTCTTTAAACCTTCAAGAAGCTCCTGTAGTTGGTGCATTCAGTCCTAAAAAGGGTGATACTGTCCTTGCTCAGTTTAGTGCCGACAATTCCTGGAATAGAGCATTGGTGAGCATGCATAATTATCAGCATTTATTCTGATGCCCAAAATTGTGTGTTATTGTCCTTGCATGTTGCCACAATGTTTCTTTACGTTTTAATTTTCTGGATGTAGAAATGGAAAGTAACTTCCAGAAGAACACCACTGATGCCCTATTGCTATGCAGTCCTCTGGTTGATATTTTTAATCGTGATTGCTAAATTTCTAAGGAAATATGTTGTCTTAAATGACAGATTGTAAATGCTCCAAGAGGCGGTGGGGAGTCAGGAGGGGACAAATTTGAAGTATTTTACATTGACTATGGAAATCAAGAAGTTGTTACGCAGAGTCAATTACGACCTATTGATCCTTCTTTGTCATCTGCTCCTGGCCTGGCTCAATTGTGCAGCCTTGCATATCTAAAGGTTCCAGATTTGGAGGATGACTGGGGGCAAGAAGCTGGTATGCGCCTTAGCGAGCTCATGTTGAGTAGTCCGAAAGAATTCAAGGCTGTAATTGAAGAAAGAGATGCATCAGGAGGGAAAACGAAAGGGCAGGGAACTGGTACTATCTTCATGGTTACCCTACTTGATCCTGAAACTGATCTCAGTATTAATGCTGTCATGCTCCAGGTGCGCTCAGTTACTCTTTCTACTACTCCTTCCATCCCAAAAGATTGTCAAGTTTCCAATTTTTACGACTGTTTTATTAAGTCTGCAATGTTCGTTAATTTTGACTGTTAAAATCAAACTTGACAATCCTTTTGGCTTTTGGGATGGATGCAGTATATTTTAATACCAGAAGTAGGATATATGGCATCTTTTTTATCTTCTCGTTCTATTCCTTGTAAACCATAAAATTATGAAATTCTTCAGGAGGGACTGGCTAGATTGGAGAGGAGGAGGAGATTTGAACACAAGGATAAAAAGAAGGCTTTAGATGACCTCAATAAACACCAGGAGGAAGCAAAGAAAAACCGCATTGGAATGTGGGAATATGGAGACATTCAGTCAGACGATGATGATGTTCCCCCGGCCAGAAATGCTGCTGGGAAGCGGTGAGAACAAGTTTTGCAGCCCGAGTTAAGAACTCCAATAATGACTATATCCCTGGGCAAGGTTGAGTCGAGTTCAAGCAAGTAACGGCATAGCAGAGCAAGATGAAGAGCGATAAGCACACAAGTTAGCTTCAGTTTTCTTTGTACTTTTAGACCTTAAGATAAGTAATGGTTAACATTAAGCCAGGAACAATTTTGTTTGTTTCAAGTTTATTTAATTTTTGTTTTAGTCTCAACTAATAAAAACCAAATGCATGTGTACTCATAACTCATAAGGTTTTTTTTCCTAATCTTTTTATTTAAGTTCTATAGATGGCTCTTCTTTCAGTCTCCTTTAATACAGCTTTTGCATGAAAGTAGATGTATGCTGATAAGAGTTACCTCCAATAACCTTGTGAAACCTAATTTGAGGTGAGCACATGGAACCCCCACCGGATTCTTTTGAGTCGTTCACTGCGTGGTCTGGCTCCGCTGTTGCAAGGAGACTTCGCTTGAATGGCTTATGACCAACATTTTACGTCGTTACTTGTTAAAAAAATCAAAATTTTTGGTTGTGGGAATGCACCATACTCGATACGAAACCAGCTTCTTTCCAATGCTTCTGCATTGGAGGAAACATTCCCACATCTGAAATGTAGCTGATTAGGGAGAGTTTTGAGAAGCTGGATTCCATCGGAAGTTCCTTGGAGATCATGTAAATAATCTCTTCTTGATATATATAGAAGTTATTGAGGAGAATCAGACAATGAAGTGGAGGATTATAACACTGGAATATTTGCATTTATATAGTTGTTTTGAGGGAAAAAATATATAAATTTTTGTAGGAGGAGTGAGACAAGAACTACAAGCCAAACGTGAAATTAAATAACGTTGTTTCGTCAGATGTTTTGTATCCATCTACAACTAGAATACATATATGCCCTCTCCAACACATTTTCATTGATAATTTTTGACTTATGTGTCAAAATATTTCAAATTGAAAAAGATTAATTTAATTTGTTCAAAATTGAATAGTTTTAAATAATTGATCAAACCTCAAACTTTTGAATAAAGATAATAGAATTTCAATATAATTCAAGACATCAAACAATAATTAGATTTCAACTCTGTGGAAGGATCATGTGTGCTTTTATAATATAAATATTTTAATTGATTGTACACAAAATATGGTCAAGCTTATTTTCAAGGCATAAGTGTGTGTATGTCTTGAAAATATTTTTGAAAAATAAATATATGATATTTGGAAATAATACCGAGAATAAATAGTTGATACTCCATCAGATCTTTATTACTTGATATTTTACACTCCCATACAATACTCTAAGCAAAGAAGAAGAAGAAACATAAAAAATGAAAAAAACTCTATTTTATTTCAAGATGGAAACAATTCTTTAAAATATGACTCATTATCTGTGAAGGATATAGGTATGTTCAATACTCAAGTTTGTTCACATTATAAGGTCAATATAACGATTGATGGTGCATAATGTATTGAGTATATAATGGATTCAATGTATTATGTACCATTTTACAACATTATCACGGAATCTTGATGCTTTGTATTAATTTATATACTTTATAAAAGTGTAAATGTAGAATGGTATTTCTTCCATTTTTGTTAAGATCATTTTGCCCATTCAATTTATATGTTATTATTAATTAATTATTTGTATTGATTTGCTTAGTAATTGATTGGCTCTTCAATTTACAAGTTATTACAATATGTTAATTACAACAAAATAATTTATTTCTCATGTAACACTTAATCCTTAATAGCATATATATGAGAATAAAAGTTACACTTCAATAATTTTTTCTAATCAGCTTAGCTCTAAATACGTAAAATTGCCCCTTTCAAATAAAATTAGTTATTTACATACTATTATTAATTAATTATTTATATCTGATTATTAATTAATTGAATGTAATAAAAAGTCATTAAAAGTCCATTTTAAAACTTTATTTTGGAAGTTACATATATGAATTTCATAATTCTATCTTTTTTAAGTTACACCTATTATTAATTTATTAAATTTAATAATAAGTCATTAAAAGTCTCATTTAAAACTCTCCTTTGGTGTTACATACATAACATTCATTTTTTTGGTAAAGAATGATAAAATTCAAATAAAAAATTAAATATAATTAAGAAGGTATCATGGGAGTTACATGGATTTTTATGTAAATGATTAAAGGATTAAATATAATTAAGAAGGTATCATAGAGTTACATAAATTTTATAATTTCTTTAATTTTATGTAAATGATTAAATATAATTAAAAAAGTATCATGGAGTTACATTATTTTTATAATTATTTGTTTTATATAAACTAAAGATTGAAGCATATATGAATATGAACATCTAGCGTAGAAAATATTTTGATTTAGAGCAAAATACTAAATATTTTAATAAAAGAATAATAAAATATTACATTTCTTGCCAATAAAAAGTAAGTCATTAAAATCCACTTAAGTATTATAGTTAACAGGTATTATCAGTCGCAGATTTTATAATTTTTATGAATTTTTTATATAAGCGATTAAATAGAATTAAGAAGGTATCGTGAGAGTTACGTAGGTTGATAATTTCTTCAATTTTTATTTAAAGGATTAAATGAAATTAAGAAGGTAATTATGAAAGTTACATGCATTTTAATATTTGTTCAATTTTTATGTAAATAATTAAATATAATTAAGAAGGTATCATGGGAGTTACATGATTTTTTATGTAAATGATTAAATAGAATGAAAAAGGTATCATGGGAGTTACATGAATTTTATCATTTCTTCAATTTTATGTAAATGATTAAATAGAATTAAGAAAGTATCATGGAAGTTACATTACTTTTATAATTATTTTATTTTTATGTAAATTAAAAATTGAACCTGATGAATATAGGACATACGAGCATGCAAATATTTTACTTTAGGCGAAAGATATTAAATATTTGAATAAAATAATAATTAAATATTATATTTTACTACCAATAAAAAACGAGACATTAAAAATCCACTTAAGTATAATGAACAAGTTAACATCGAAGTCGCATGAATTTTATAATCTCTTTACTTTTTATGTAAACTAAATATTAAAGCATATATGAATATAGAACATCCGAACATGCAAAATAAAATAATTATGTTGTAACTTTTAAGTTGAACAATACATGTTTGATTTTATATACATTAGAACAAAATATATGACTAAATATATTTTTATAATATAATACATCCATACAAGTTCAATTTGAATCGATGTAGTGAAATATAATAATATATTTATGTATTTACAGTATTATAATTATAATCCATTCAAATGCTTAAAAGCTACATGACTCTCATTTATTCACTTTTATTGAGCTAATTACAAAAAACCAATGATAGTTAATAATTAAAATTAACCATTTATATTTATATTTGTCATTGTATAACTCACATTAAAATGCTTGGAAGTTATATTAGTCTGTTATTCCAGCATTTGAGGAGTTCGTAACCAATTGTTTTTATAGTATGTATTATGATTTCAAACACCGTACCCCAAACGCACTGATATGAATGATATCAACTTTTAGTAGTTTTCTTAGGATCTTTAAAGCTCATAAGAGTATTATGTTGAGTAAAGAAGTACAAAGAGAACTACATTGATAGTGCTTAATCTAGCTCTTTGCTTATATTCCCGTCATTAATAAGTTTTAGGTAATTTCTCAAATATCATGTCTATTTTTTGGATTAGTTCTTGATCAAATTATATTCTCAATCAATTATCGTTCTATTTGACATTTTAGAGTAAACAAAAATATTGATTATAGTTTCATGTTTATATTTGATTAATTTTGTTATACTAAGATTTAATATTGATGTTTTACGTGATTGTTATATGTAAATATTTTTAGATTTAAAATTATCCAACAACATACGTAATATTTTATTAATGCTTAAATAACAATAAAGTACAAAAGCTTAGGTGAAATTTTCTTTGACTACAGTAGTGCAGTACATACTTTATTTTATTTTATTTTTTGATTTTTTTTAGCAGATAGCACTCTTCTTAGCTCTTTCTTTGAATGTCTTGTTGGGTAAATCTCATTTGGCCTTGATAACGCATAATAGCGTCGGTAGAGTAAGCATGGCCCCAAGCGGCCGTGTGTGTGTTCGGCAAAAAAAAATATTGGTAGGGAAATCGAGCTTTTTTTTTAATTCTTTGGCTTGTTCATGAGAACGATGCCCAACGTTGGTTGGATGAAGCAAAGAATCTACCAAATATACTCAAATCTGGGGCTAATTAAATTCCAAAATTGATCTGCAGTTTTTATGTTGCATACATAGTTAACTAGGAACATTTCTCCAAATGAATTTCTGAGCTTAGTTCTTAATTAGTCATCGAATCCAACTTTGTGTACATACTAAAAATTTGTGGGTTCTACCCTCAAACCGATTAGTTTGACTTATGGTAATAAATATTTTTTAGTATTCTATTACTAAAAAAAAATGAATAATTTCAACCATTAAAAAAAACACTAAATTTTCGTTTGAATAGTACTCAGAAATCACTTGGAACTAACCAAGTGCAATGAAACCTAAGACAATGTACTAAGGACAATAATTTGGTCTTTCCTCCCCATTCATCACAATGCTACTAGTTCAACAAGTCTCAAGTGTAAGACATTAAAGAAAAGGAAAAGATTGACAACAATCATCATACATGTTTTTCATAAATCAAATGGATCTAATCACTCGCTAATAAACATAAATTTGATACTTTCGCTCCTGTTTGTCATTAAGTGGCCAGTTCCCAAGATCATGTACAAGACACCTCAACATTTAAGAACTTCAGACGACATATGTAATAATAATACATACATATGTAATATAATACATTGAGTTCTCTATTAGACTATTATTATACCATACGTGGTACACATATTTACAGTAGATTACATTATTTTCCAAACAAACAAATCATCCAAAGTTCACTCTAAGGGATAGTAGACGTGAAGGTTCGAATCGAAGAACTTCACAAGACAAACCTTGATAATTGCATCGTTGTGCCTAGACTACGAGCGAGGTCCCCGGCATGCATAATCATGAGTTCATTCAATGTAGCTTCGGATCAAATCCAATATCTTTCAATGACTCAACATGGTTCTTCCTGTAGACAAGAAATTAACCATGTTAGGCAAAACTTTTTCTTCATTTTTATAGCAAGAAACAAAGAATGGTCTCAATTTTGAGACATTGAAGTACTAGTACAATATGCATACTTGTCCAAGATGTTACCACGGATAGGATTAGGAATAGTTTCGAATTTCTTAGGATCTTGGATATGAGCCACCTTCCGGAACAGAGATTTCTTGATGAATTTCTCAGAATCCTCCATCACTTGCTCAGGCTCCACCACCTCTGGTATCGTTTCCCTTCTCGATTTCTTCACATAAACATTAGGACTACGCTTCAGCTGTTGCATCGCAGTGTGAATCCCGAAAGAGGTTGACAACATTATCATCCCAAGTGCCACACTAACTGGTACGAAGTCTCCCTTTTTCACCCTAAGTTGTCACATATTGTTCGCCATAAATTAGCACACAAAATAATAAGGGCGAATGAATGATATCCGATGTGCACGTACTAATCTTAAGTTATTAGCGGCTTAAGCGGCTTAAGTTACATGTGTACTCAAAATATAACTATTTGAGTACACATATATTCTAAAAATAATTATTGAAAAAGATTATGTATATAGGTATAAAATTATTTAACATACTAAAAAATTTGATTACACAAATATTCTAAAAAAATTATGTATATAAAAAGTGTCAATTTTTAGAGTATAAATGTACTTAAAATATAACACACATACTCCCTTAAGCATCAAATCAGTAGCCCACGAGTGTTATTATAAATGTCAATTAAGTCCCTGAGTTTTTCATATGACGAAAATGTGAAAATGGTTTCTTTACCTGGCCTTGAAGTCTGGAGACTTGATGAAGTTACTGGCAGAGGCAAAACCTTTCATTTTTGGAGAAGTTGATGTTGCATATGAGGCACTTCCTCTAAGACGATGAACCATGGATTTCAAATAATTCTGAGATCAATAAAAAAACAAGTAAGGACTAAGGATAACATACAAATGAATAAACAATTAAGGTGGTTTGAAATTTGTAAATTTGTAATATCATAAAATAATTATCAATTTTTTGTTTTCAAAATGACATTATACATTCCCTAACTATTGATACTTCCATTTAGAATTTTATACATATGTATTTCACGTCATAAGAAAAAATCTTGATTTCTTACCGAAGACGATCTAAGAGCCATTGAAAGATAGTAGATTGAGAGCGCTTGTGTTGATTACAGAAGTTTCGCCAAGCTTGTATGAAGCACTAATCAAGATTTTGATGATAATGAGGGGTTATTATTTTACCAGTCTTTGTTATTTATACTATAAGTATAACATGATTAGTGGTAATAAAGTTAATTAGACGAGAGAGTTCGAGAGACAAAAAAGAAGATTGTCTTGTCATGAAACTAGTGGATAATCATTCGAAACCTCCCGAAGTAATGCGTTGCTTCTTCATTGTGAGGGAACATCCACGTTAAAAGTAGTCCAGATCCCCAATCATATTTCATGTCCCCGTGCATAATATATCAATCATATCACGACAAATACTCCATATAATTTAACATGCAATTTGCTAGAAATAGTATATCGACTATACTAACGATTTTTAGCAAGCTGACATCTAGAAATAGTACAATACGTACAATTTTGCTAAAAATAAATGTTGATTATTTTTTTGCTTAAAATATACTCAAGTAAAGAAGTTCACTATATATCAAAATTCCTCCCTGGGATTGAGATTGAAGAACCTGAAAACTATGAAACTAAGAAAACAAATGGTCCAAATACTAAAATATAGTTAATTTAAGTATCAAAATTTCGTAATTGATTGCTTTGGCGGACTATTGGCTAAGATTTGCATCTATGGTGAATAACACCAAAATGATTACCTCTGCAACTGAGAACTGCAAAATATACACTAACGCCTTATGAACACCCAGACCAGATAGGCTGAAGATCAAAATGTTTCGTTTAAAGCAAGGCACAACGCAATCTTCCATTTCAGGCTCTCGATGAACTTGAAGATGAAGCTCAAAGGTTGAAAGTGATCACATAAACATGCAGGATTTGAATTGTTGCATACTGTGATGAAGCTCCTTTCGATCAAGGTCTATACATGTAAATGATCTAATAAATCAATGTATTATGGTGACCCTTTCCTGATCTTGTTCCAGCTATGCGGGGTGTAATAGTCATCGATCCATGCAGCATGCAGGTGGAAGGAATAATCTCATCGCAAGCTATTTTTAGTCTTATCCTAAGAAGAAGTTACATAAAAAAGAGTTACTCCATTTTGTTAGCTTGTCTTTTAATGATTTGGATAATCAAGACCTTTCTATTGATGACAATAATTTATTGACTTTCGATTAGTTTCTTGAAAGAAGAAAAAATGGCGAGAAACGAATATGAAACACCTCTTAATGATGTTGTTCCAATCCATTTAAAACCATGTATATCTCATCGGTCTCAGGGTGCAAATCATCCCCAGCAACAAACTCATGTGTAATACCATTCAGTTGGATCATACTACAACCCGCGATTTTCTTGATGCTTCTGCAATCCCTCAGCTTTCTGATTTTTACCAAATCATCCCATCTCTCTGCATTGACATACATATTAGCTAAGATAGAATACGCGCCACCATCTTCAGGCTTAAGCTCCATCAAATGCTCTGCTGCTTTCTCCGCCATTTCAACCTCCCCGTGTAACCTACACCCTCCAAGCAGACCGCCCCATACAAACACGTCACCTTTTATTGGCATTGCCTCTATCATCTCCATCGCTTCTTTAGTCAACCCAGCACGACCAAGCAAATCAGCCATGCAGCCGTAGTGCTTTAGCTCCGGAGGAATCCCATGAATACACTCCATTTCGTTGAAAATCCGCCTTGCTTCGTTGACAAGACCCGCATGACTACATCCTACTAAAACCCCCAAGATTGTCACCCCATCAGGCCTTGTACCACTCTCCACCATTCTCGAAAAATAATCGAGTACTAATTTCCCATCACCGTTCATTGCCAATCCAACAAGCAACGCGTTCCAAGTAAACACGTTCTTCTTGTGACATAATTCAAATATCTCCCTCGCTTTCTCGACCAAGCCACATTTGGCATACATATCAACCAATCCAGTAGTAAGATACTCATCCAACTCAATTCCATTGCTTAAAACATAGTCATGAATAATCATTCCCTTTTCTAACTCCCCGAGCTGAGCACAAGCTGAAAGAACAGAAACTAGTGCAATATTATCAGGCCTAATATTCAATAACATCATTTGTTCAAACAATTCAATAGCCTCTCTAGGCCTATTCATTTTGGCATACCCTGATAAAATAGTACCCCAAGAAACCGCATCTTTAGTACTCATTTGATCAAATAATTCTCTAGCTTTATCAACCTCACCACACTTAACAAACCCATCAATCATTGCGTTATACGATACCAAATCTCTGTGACAACTTTCATCAAACACCTTATATGCATTTTCAACTTCACTACTCAATGCATAAATATGTATAAGGCTATTGAAAACATAAACATCAGCTAAAAAACCATTCTTAGTAGTTTGACAATGAAGAGTTTTGACTAGGGAAAGGGATTTAATTTGAGCACAAGCTTTGAGGGTAAAAGGGTAAGTATGTGTGCCAGGTGGTATAGAAAATTGGAGCATTTTCTTGAAATACGTAAGGGCATTTTGGGGTTTTGACAGGAGGGTGTGGGCCCTGATGATATTATTGTAACAAAATGTGTTGGGATTAGAAATAATATTGAATAAGTTGGTGACATAATGTAGGGAAATTTTGGGGTCAGGAGGATAAGTTTGGAGAGTTTTTGTGAAAGAATGGAGGATTTGATTGTGAAGAATATGGGGGTGGATTAAGAAAATGCCTCTAGTAATGGCTTGGGCATGAATTTGGAGGACTTGTTTTATGGTTTTGCAGTTATGTTTTAGAGTATTAAGGAGATGGGATGCTTGTCTACACCTAATTAACATATTTGGTGTTTGGGTTAGGCGTTTATTGTTTCATTTTGTGATCTAATGTGTTTTCCTGCACCTAATATATGATTTATCTGTAAAAGTTTCTGCATTGGTAACAATGAAGGTATCAAAACATTTGCCAGAAGGAAGAAAAAAAGGAACTAATTTAATTGCTGTTTAACTCTCAATCAACCTACATTTTGGGTAGAGATTGTTGCACTAGAGGAACTAGCATGGCTGCTATAATCACACTCAAAACAGTAAAACATTGCATGTGAAATTGCTATTTGTATGTTTAATGTTTGAGGAAGTTTGATTTAGGAGTAAAATAGTCATTTTAGAGATTTTTGTTACTATTTGTAAAATAGTTACTAGACTGTTAAGAGGGCAATCCCCCCTTGTTTTTTTTGAATAAAAGTCTATTGTTCATCTTTTTTCAAAAATTATTTAGTTATCACATATTTTTTGTATTTTCTTTACTTTCTCATATTAATTTATTTACTCATCTATATAAAAATTACCTCCGTATGATTCTGTCATTCTTGGATAGAGATTATTTTGTACAAATATTAGATGTGGTTCAACCATTCAAGAACTATGAGGATAAAGAATGGTTTTAATAAAAATTAGTTCTAACTTTTTTTAGTTAACTAGTCCAATTGGGAAATTGTTCTTGTGCATGCTCCTATTTGTGTGCATGTTGTACTAAATATATTATTTGACCAAGTTTAGCAATAATTAGGTGGCAGTTATCAGTTGAAACATATAGCGTAGTCCAAGGGTCTCAGCTCCAAATTTGACGTTGTTTCTGTTACTCAAATGTTCTGTTACACATAACCAACCAACCAAAAATGAAAATGAGTATGTAATAATAATCAGCTTATCATATAGCTGAGCTTCATAAATTTGAAATGTATTTTAATCTGATTGCATTTGGGTATTTATTAGATATATAAAATCTAGATTATTTGATATAGTGTTTGGAGATTATGGAAAAGAAAGAGAAGGCTAAGGAACGCAGAGAGAAGAGACGCCAAGAGATCTCTCTTCTTCGTACCATTCCATATTCTGATCATCAGAGGTTCTTACATATTCAAAGATCTGTTTATATTCTTTAATTTGGCTTTTCTGTTTGAATCACATTATCAAAAAAGTCATTAAACTGTTTTGAGATTTTCTTTAGGTGGTACTCAGATAATACTTCGATTTAGGTGTTTAAGGATGATACTTGCAATCTTGCATGGTACTTAAGTGTGATATTTGGTGCTTATATCGATTTTGTACCTGCCATAATGCATTCAACTTGGATTTTTTTTTTGGATTTCCCCATACTTGTAAACAAACAAATCATACCGAATTAGGTGCATTTCAGGTACAAAATTAATATCAAATGTCATATTTAAGCACCATGCCGAAGTTCCTAAACCGGACACCTCAGATTCCATGATTCTTGAATGTGAAACTAGAATCAGATTATAGTTTATAATCTTTTCCAGCATTCCTTGGTTTGGTAAAATATAGATATATACATTTAGTCAGCTTGGTAGGCTGGTTTTGGTTCCTCTTGTTAGGTTGATACAAATTTTACATGGTCGATCTGATTGCCTTCCTTATATATGAAGCATGCTACCTCAACTCCGGGTAAATTTAACATTGGAGAACATTTTAGCTTGCATGACGCCCTTAATTTAGGAATATAAGGCCTAAAACAGACTCTTGAAATGAAGCATTTCCTGAAATGTAGGTCATTCAAATAAAAACAGTGGAAGTTCTATTTAGGAAGAAATTATTTAGTGTGTCCGTGTTTGTGGTTATAACATAGTGTTAAATTGGTTAGTCCAAATCATATGTTTGAACATATTGGTCCATTTTTTAGGTGGTGGTCTTCTGAAACCATTGCTGTAGTGACTGGCGCTAACAGAGGAATTGGCTTTGAGATTGCTCACCAACTAGCCTTGCATGGACTCACAGTTGTTCTTACTTCACGAGCGACTGCTGTTGGTGAGGAAGCCAAGAAAGTTTTGCAGGAAGGAGGCTTGAATGTGGCATTCCATCAATTGGATATTGATGATATTGAATCGATCAAGTCATTTGCTGATTGGATAAAAGAGACTTATGGTGGTCTTGATATACTGGTACGAAAGCCATACACAAAGTTTATGCAAACTTTAATACAGAGATGTGAACTTGTTTCATGATTGTCATTACCATATAGGGGATAACATATTTCTACTATTGTAGGTAAACAATGCAGGAGTTAATTTCAATGTAGGGAATGATAATTCTGTTGAGTTTGCAGAGAAGGTTATCAAAACAAACTATTATAGTACAAAAAATGTAACACAAGCTTTGATTCCTTTGATGAGGCCTTCTGCTTCTGGCTCTCGAATTGTCAATGTGAGCTCTAGACTTGGAAGACTTAACGGCAAGCGAAATGTAAGTAAAAGCTTTCAAGTCTATCCTTATATGTTCTGTTTGTCTCTGGTTATGCATATAGTATAAGGCAATATGTCTGATCTGTTGCAACACTGAGACTCGACTCAATAATATTAGTGTTCTGTTTAGAATGAATTTTTTTCTTGTAGTTATTAAACTTGAATTCTGAATCCTCATGTATGCATTCTGAAAGAAACATATTGCTAAATAGAAAGTGTGAGGATCAATTGATTTGTTCTATATCTATGCGATGTATCATTGTTATGACAATCGGAGGAGGGGGGAAGGGAGGTGGGGGTGGGGGTTGATCATACTATGACTTCGACTACATATATCAATAAATACTAATAGGCTGGTTTGGCGCTTCAGTGTACTTTAACTTCTTTTACATTGGCAGAAACTTGGAGATATTGAGCTAAGAGAACAATTGGGGAACGTCGACACATTAACAGAAGAACTGATTGATAAAATGGTGGATTCATTTGTTCAACAAGTGAAAGATGGCACATGGCAATCTGGAGGCTGGCCTGAAGTGTCCACGGACTATTCCTTGTCTAAACTCGCAGTTAATGCATACACGAGGTTCCTTGCGAAAACATTATCAGATCGGCCAGAGGGTTCGAAGATCTACATCAATTGCTACTGTCCAGGTTTTGTGAAGACAGCAATGACTGGGTGGGCAGGCCATACTTCTCCTGAAGACGGGGCTGACACCGCTGTTTGGCTGGCTTTGATTCCTGACCTTTCTGTCAGTGGAAAGTTTTTCGCCGAAAGGCGTGAGGTTAATTTTTGAGGAAGGAACTTGGCATTGAGTTTCAAGTCTTAAGTTTATAGTCCATCAATTTTTTCCTATAAACAAGATGAGCATGGAACATCAAGACAAAAAAGAATGGGCATTTTTCCAAAATCAGGTTACTTCTCATCTTTTGATCCAGATGGGCATAACATTTTGTTGGCACTATTAGAAAACCTATATCTAGTAATGTTTTGTGGGATGAGTTAATAGCAAAAGTTGAGTTGAGGAATGTTTATCAATCATTTTCTTGTACTTAGATTGGATTATTTTGGAAATTTGTATTGCATTATTTTTCTTTACTGTTAGTTTGTGAAAAAACAAAGTATCCAAACACATATACTCCGTATTATTGATTACAAAAACTAATATACAATTCAAGTAAACAATGCAAGAACAATATTGTTCCTTAATCTAATGTCAACACACTTATCCAAATCATACAAACATAATGAGCAAGAATTCTAGAAATAATCCATAGGGGTAATAAAAACATGACAAAGGGGTAATAAAAACATGCTTTCACGTAGGGACATATTTTTCACTTGAAAATAACTTCATGATAAAGGGATAATCAAAAACATGCTTGGAAGCGATGAAGAAGTAGAAGGATATATTATATACTTTTGGCATAAATTATTCACAGAATATAATAATGTGAAAAAGAATATAACAATATCTTTTTCGATTATCATATTGTATTACTATAGAGTCGAATAAGTATAACTTGATTGGATTGTACATAATTTATTAACTTGTGATTAAGCGATAGCAATTCTTAGGTATTTTATTGGTGAAAGCTAAAGGGGAAAAAGCAATTCCCAAGAAGTTGAAAATTCTTTCATTATTATAGAAAAATTGTAGAAATTTACAGGTAGATTAATAAAAACATTCATGGACAAAACAATATAAAGATGTACTGATTACTCAAACATTCCTTGAGTATCAAACATTGTTAATAAACTCTATAAAGTACAAAAGAATCAATAAACAATATCACAGTTTGGTTCTGATTTGTGAGTTTTGTGCCTCTTGCAAAACACTGGTATCAAATCTTCCTCCTCATCATCACAATTATCATCATCATCATCATCATCATCTTCAAGTGCCCTTTTCATAGACAGATAGTCAACACTTAATAGCACCCCTGTGTCTACACATACATATTCAAAATCAGCATACATATCTTCTTCTTCGCAATCTTGAATGTCTTCTTCGGGGGTCAAATACTCTTCGTATTCTTCACAATCTTCAACATCTTCTTCCGGATCATCATCCTCCTCTTGTTCTTCTTCTTCTTGAATATCTTCTTCGGGATCATCTTCTTCTTGTTCGTCACATTCACAATCATTCATCATAAGACAATATTCACAAATTTCCATATTATTATTATCTTCCATATCTAGTAGTTTAATATCATGGTCCCATTCATATTCTTCATCCATTGCGAGCTCTTCTGGAGTAAGACGACCACAACTTTTCGACTCAGATAGGATATTTCGCTTAACGCTCATTCTTGGTTTCTTGACCCAGTACTAGGAACTACAGAGGCAACATCAGAATTGCTCATCATGGGTTTTGCAGATAATAGGTTTAATGTATAAGGTTTCAAGGAATTAAACTCAATGATGTAGAAATATGGAGGCTAGGTTTATTTCTGATGATTTCTGATGAGTTTGTGTAGCTTTATATAGTTTTCTGAATCCATGTAGAATTTTAGGAGAGAGGTTGGAAAAAATAGATACGAAGCTTGAGGAGCAAGCAATAAGCAAACTTTTTGTTCAAGATTTAACATTTTTATACTCTGTAATAATTTGGAAACTCAAATATGTGTCTATATATAATCATATACTACCCGCAAAGGTCAATATATATAAAAACACATTACTTTATTTTTTTAAATTTGACATGTTGATCAAAAAATATTTTTTATTTCTTATATGATATTTTATGAAAAAAATATATATCAAAATATATCTATTTTCATTATAATAATAAAAATATGTTAAAGGTAATTAGGCGGTTGTCCTAATCAGAGATAATTTTACATTTTCATAGTTAATTTTCTTATGCTAGTATATTTCTTGGCTTGTTAATTAATCATTAATCACAAATAGTATGTCTAATATGTTTTAACTCGTTAATTAACCAATCAATAACCAGTAGACACTAATTTGTTTCAAATTCATAAGTAATAAGTTTATATGTAGGTGATTTTTTCTCCTATAGCAACTACTTCACTATATAGTATGGACTACTGAATATAATATTCGACTCGTAAATCGGAGTTATTCGAACCTCCACATCATATAGTAATTTCACATTAATGGTCTATTTGGGAATTCAATTAAATGTTTTCCTTACCCGAATCTATTACTATTATCCATTTATCTTGAAATTGTTATCCTTAAACTCAGGAAGAATGAAAAGGAATTATATATAACGATATATTTTCCATCATTCATCCATAATTATAATATCCAAACATCAATTAAATATTTTTTTTTTTATTCACCATGATTCTCTTCTTTTAAATTAATTTTAAAACCTTAATTTATCCCATTCAAAGACATCGTAAGTGAACTTCTAGTAGACACGTCCATACTCCGGATCACGATCAATGTAAATTAATTTATTCACAAATTATCGAACCCGAATATTGGACAAAAGTACATCATGAAGTTAGATTGAGTATTGACTTTCATTACCGAAACATTGATCAAGTAACGCACGTGTAGGACATCGAAGTTGCCCATTTTGGGACAAACTAATTGTACTTCACTTTCTTCATTTTCCATAATTTCAAATCAAGAAAATTGCACAAATCAACCCAAATTAAATACTATCAAAATCCAGTAAATAATTCAATGGCTTTGAAGCATTAAATCCAACATAGGAGATTATGTGTGAAGGCTCAAGTTCGGGCCAAGACCCGAACCCAAATAACTGGCCCGAAGCTCAAGGTGTTGTGCTGAAGTCGTTGGTACTACTTGGAGGAGCATTGCTTGTCAAACGTTTGACCAAATCGACAACACGTAGGGACCACTCTCGTTTGGTTTCTCACTCTCTTGCTGGTCAAAAGGTACCACCTTTTTTCATATTTTTTTATAATTATGATGATTTTTTTATTTGGTAAAAGTGGTATTTTTAGTTGATTTTTTTTATAATTATGATGATTTTTGGTTTTTTGATTTGTTAAAAATGGTGTTTTTAGTTGGTTTTGATAATTATGATGATTTTTTGTTTGTTTGATTTGTTAAATATTGTTTTTTAGTTGATTATGGTGATTTTTTGTTTGTTTGATTTGTTAAAAATGGTGTTTTTAGTTGATTTTGATAATTATAATGAGTTTTTGTTTGTTTGTTTGTTAAAAATGATATTTTTTAGTTGATTGTGATGATCATGATGGTTTTTTTTGATTGATTTGTTGAAAAATGGCATTTTTAGTTGATTTTGATAAATATGTTTTTGACTTTTTTTTTTGTTTGATCTGTTAAAGATGGTATTTTTAGTTGATTGTGATTATTTTTTGTTTGTTTGATTTCCGAAAATTGTATTTTTAGTTGATTTTTGATTATCTTTTTGGTGTTTTAGTGCACAAGAGAGCAAGCTGCTAGAGACCCTGAAAATTACTTCAATTTAAGGTATTTTTTATTTGGTTGGTTTGATTGGATTATGAACTGAAGTGGTTCTTCATTTATTGAATTAGTTGTTAAAAGGGGTTAATTCATGAATGTGATTTCTATTTATGCCCCCTTTATCCAAAAAGATCGTCAAGTTTTGAATTTTAATGGTTGCACTCGAACTCAATATTTTTTATATACGTTGAATAATATTTGATGAAAAATATATCAAAAGATAGTATTTTCAATGTATTTTACTATTAACATGATAATTTCGATTCAATCAAATTTATGTGTGAATTAAGGGGCAATAAGCACGATTAGGTTGTTATTGGAGATTGTTATAGTAAAACATGTGCATTTGGGATTATAATAGCAGTCCGGGGAATTACATGATGTTATGTTTCCTCTTGAGTTAATTTGTTCCGGAAGTTAATTTTGTAAATTTGTTTCACCACTATTCCTCTTGTGATGTTTTCAGATGGATTTGCTGTCCAGCTGCAGAAATGGTGGATGGTTCAAAGGTTTTGTATTGCGAACAAGTAATTTTCTATCCTTCATTCTCCAATTGCCATTGTGAGAAAAGTGAATTTTCTGTTAATCAGTTTCATTTGTCTTTGCAGGCATTTTGGAGGACTCCCCATAAACCATTTCGACAGGTATAATCACAGCTCGGTCTGATAGCTATGGTTTTATACCTGTTTCATTCTTGTCTATTCTTTTCAGTTGCATTGTTTTGTTCTTTTTCCTTCACAAAGTATCGGCAGCCTCAAATCCCACAATATCCTACTTATTGTAGTACTTGATCTTGTTATCTTTATGCAGAGACTTAACATGGTAAAGCCATGCTCAAAAGAGATGAAATGTGATGTTGAGGTAAATTTCTAGTTTGGGTTGTAGATGTCAATGTTATTTTATTCAGCTCTCTTCCTTCTTTTCAGAAGTTACGTTGCATCCCTTGAATATGGTGATCAACATATTGACTTCAAAAAAATTAGAAAGCTACCTTGATGTAATCCAACAGATGGTGCATTTATAACAGATGGATGTAATGGAATAAATCAAATTATTTCGTTCTTCTTTCTTTCTTGCTTGCATTGTGTGATAGTAGGCGGTGTTTCTGGCTTCAATCTTGGGTCATTTAGGAAGCAGTCGCCACTTGTTATCGGGAGTAAGGCGTGTCTTCCGGCCCACATGCCAGCAGGCGGGGAGGCCTTGAGGCGTTGGGCATGTTGATGTTGATGTTTGCTTGAGATGTTAAAATATATCATTACCTTTCTGGATATAAAGTGACCGTATTGATTTTTGTATATAAAGTGACCATGTTGATGTTTGCTTGAGATGTTAAAATATATCATTACCTTTCTGGATATAAAGTGACCATATTGATTTTTGTATATAGAGTGGCCATCTTGATTTCTACTGCATGATCAGGTTAGTACATATGCCATCAGAGATGCAGAGGAGTACAAGAACTTCTGTGATCGTCCAAGAGGCCAGCGTCCCCATCCTGAAGAAGTTATCGCGGTAGGTATTGCAGGCGACTTAAAGATATATTTGCTCTGCGAGACTTTATTGCTGCCGATGCCTTCCTGGTGAAATTGGTAAAACGGTCAATGAGCAAAACCACCATGTCCACTCCTCATTACATGACCACTTAAGAAGTTAGTAATTAACTTAAAGTTTCTGCTCCTTATAGATGATGGCAATATGTACTAGTAGGAATCCTAACCTATGGTGTGAGTTTGGTACGATTATGATCAATTACATTTGTGGGAAAGGGCTTGGAGAATACACTATCTTGTTTGAGTTTATAATCTAAAAGGTCAACCATCAAAATTCAAGACTTAAAAATCTTTTATGATGGATGGAGTTATTTTTTTAGTTGCCAAACTATATCTGTGTATGTATAACAGGGAGTAAATTTTTTAGTTGCCAAATGTGTATGTATAGCAGGGAAAGTACTACCCACCATATGCTAATAAGATATGCGGTCAGCAATTTGCTTTAAAGTTTCTAGTTCATATTTCATACTCTGATAATATATTCTCCTTATCCAGGATATTTCTGAACACTTGACTACAATCCCTCTTAAACGCTGTGAACGTGGAAAGCGCTGCTTATATGAAGGTTCAACTCCAGGAGATGGATTCTCAAATACCTTGGTACCTGTAATACTTTAGTTTTGTATTGCTCCGTATCTTGACTCTGCAGTTTAACAGTTTTGCTCAAAGTGCCTTTTTCATAGATCCATTGACAATTGTGATGTTTCTTCTCTTCATGTCACAGAATGGCGTGACATATACCACATCAGAACTTGCAGTGCTAAAGAACAATGAGATACATGCCTGGGACAGAGGATACGATGATCATGGAAATCAAGTTAGTATCTTATACGTTAATCTCTTCTTCCTAATCCTATATCTTGAAGAACTGTACATTGTAGTATCGTGCTCTGCTGTCATTCTTGGTAATGAACTGCAATGTATTACGTTGTTCGACAGGTTTGGGGAGTCAAACAAGGTCCTTACGAGTTCAGGCCTGCCACTGTGTCAAGCTTTGATGATATGCATCTACATCTAAATGTTCTTCCTCAACCCTTGGATAAATGAAAGATGGCTCCTTAACATTGAGGAATAACCCCCTATTGTTCCACAACATGTACATTAAAAATTCAACTGAAGCAATATATATATTTCTTACTGTGTTCCTCATCAATTCATCTCCTGTTTCCTTATTAAAAAGATTTTCTAATGGCAAATTGTATTGAAAGCCAATTAGTGGGAGTCGAGGATGATCTAATATGACACCGTGGCTGAGGGAATATTAAGATTTAAGATGGTTTCTCAACTGGTCAAGTTTCAGAGAGATCAAAGGGATTGAACGAAGTCGTGAACCCTTTCATCTTGTTGAGGAAGACGCAGTCATTTCACGTTCTTCGGGAAGAAAACCCAAAGGAAGAAACACTATCCAGGTAATCTCAAACATCATTGCATATGAGATGTCTAAACTTATGAAGGTTACATAGTAACAGCTTATGTGAACTTGACAAAATCTCCGACCGAGTACGAAGGATGTACAAGAGCTTCAGGATAAGAGGATACTTGAAGTCATATGCTTGGAGGTTGGAAGCAATGAAGAATTGGCCAAGTTCGGCAAATATACATGTACTCTTAGTAATTAAACCAACTCTCCTATGATAGTTCTATTGAAATCAGATCAATTTTTCCATTCATATATCCAGGTGCATTAAATCAATACAACAGAAAAAATCAAGGCATATCTCATATATCTATCCTGAAAACTCCGAATCCACACACGATTTTGACGAGTTAATTTATTGTTAAATATGTAGAATGACAAGTAATTAAACCAACTCTCCTATGCTAGGGCGACATGTATTAGAAAAACGAAGGAAGTATAATTTTGTTACTAATAAGAAAATAGCTTAACTAAAATAACAAAAATTAGAGCTTTAAACTAATGTTTTGTTTGGTTTCATCCGCCTTATAAGGTCGACAATAAAACAGATGTCCAAACAATGAAAAAATAGATTCCGAACATGAAAAAAGAACAATGTACATTTTCCTTACAAAAATGATAAAATCCAGATTGCTTTTTTTGGTGTGGGAAAAACCAAAACAATTCAACTTTAGAATATATTGGTTACAATCTTATATACAATTTGTGCAGTTACGTAATCGTTGGATATATGCTTCTCTCTCGCATGTATGACAAAAATTGAGAAGGCAGCTCCGCTAGAAGCGATTCAACTACCGACATCTCATCATCTGCAACGAAAAAATATGGCGAAACATTGTAGTTATATGTGAACATCTGATCAGCCAGAAAACGATACTGAGTAATACTTACTTTGTACATCTCGCATTGGGACAAACTGAACGATATCACGGGAAGCTACTCGCCCAGCTGAAGTCTCGAGTCTTCCTCCTTTATCGGCATCTAAATGCTGAAATAGATGAGGCAGTACTGTGAACTCCAAGGATGTCTCGCCACCATCACAGTTCACAAAAAAAAAAAATTGTAGATGGGAAGGTTGAGAGCTACATACCTCCATTTCCTTGAAGTCTGCTCCACCAACCCCAATTATAAGAATTGACAATGGCAGATCTGAGGCTTTAACAAGGGCATCCTTTGTCTCTTGGAGATCCGTTATCACCCCATCCTAGGACAAGTTCTTAAATTTCAGATTTCATAGGCGGAACAATAGTTTAAGCTGAAACAGAATACCACCTTTCTGGTGCCTTATAAGTTATAACTATCATGTTTCAAATTTAATTTGCAAAACTAACACCCCTTAAAATAATGGATAATAATGTATAATAATTTTTGGGGTACTAATTTTGAAAATAAATGAAACATGGTAGACACTTAAAAATGCCTAAATGAAGTCAGTGAGAGCATCAGGTGAATTAAAAGACTATACCGTGATTATTAACAATATGAAGTACTTCCGCTGATTATTTGCAACAGCATGGTTGGCAATATCTGCTGCAGTTGTAATGACTGGTCCAAATAAAGTTGGTCCGGCTAAGGAAATATTATGCAGGGCACTTGAATATGCTGTTATTATTCCATGTATCCCCTCAACCTGGAAGGGTAGGATAGAAATGGCTAATGGACTTTTTAAGACAGGTTAATCAAAAATTGGTCATGGGAAAATACTTTCTTCAGCTGATACCTCACAGTTGGTACTGCTACCGTTCAAATTAAAGCAATGGGAAACAATGGAATCAAATGGTCGAGCTCCAAAACCCCAAGCAGGGTAGCGTTTGTCTGAGTCATAGTACTGCAACACCTCCCCAACCTGCATGATTGCCTGAATTTGCACTACTGTAGTTAGTCATATTACCTTGGCACTATGATATAATCAAGTTCTGTACAGTATGGACCAATTTCTCACTCTCTGATATGGGTTTGGTCGTCCAGTAGGGTCAATGTAGTGCAATGAATCAGGAAGACGGGGATTTCCATTTGAAGCTGGCACAGAAAAAGGGGAATATAAAGATACACTTGGCACGCCAAACACACCACAGACAGATACAAAAGCTAGTCTGTTAATGATTAACCAAAAAGAGTAGAATCGATAGATCAATCCAGTAGGTGGTAGGTAAAACTTATTTTTCAATTTTGCTTCTAAGTATTGGAAGAAAATCACTACGTACTTTGGTTTCAAAATTCAATGTTACTGAAAAATATAAAGCATGGCAACCCAGGTCTAGCAGTAAGGGAGATGTCTGTTCAACGTCCCGCACCACCCCCACAAAAGCAAAAAATCCGATTAGAAACTTATGAAGCCACCTTTATTGAAGTGACATGGTTCCATACTGGTACAAGTACAATATAATAGAATCAAAATTCAAATTATACCAGTGAAATCTACAGCCACCATGAAATTCAATTCATAGCCAGCACCCAAGTAATCTAGGAATGTATGCTGCATCGTCTCAGAAAACTTGTCCACAAATAGCTGACTTTTCAATACCTGTGTTGACAATGAAGGAGGATTCAACTTGTGGTAAATATAGGAAGTAAAATAACAAAAGCATTGATTAAGTTAGTACTAACACCTTGTTTGGAAGATTATGTGCTCCTGGAATGAACAAATTAGCACCCATACCAGTAGAATGTAGCTTCTCTAGTTCTGCAAGCGACTTTTGAACTTTGCTGAACCATGATAATACAAACAAGCTAAATGAGTACCATTCTGCAGAGAGCCGTATAAAAAGGTAACAAAATAAGGAGACATACATACCCAAGCAATACATGCTTCCCATTACCATTATAATCATAACACTCAATACTTAAAGGGCTGTCCTGTGAAAGGTATCAATCTGTTAAACTGAGAATGTTCATAAGGATAATATTTACTCACGTACAGAAGAATAAAGAAAATGATGAATGCTCCAAAACAAGTGTAAGTGCATGAGCAAGAAAAAGGAACAAGTTAACCAGCCGAAGTCAAGTGATATAAGTCATATACCAATTCCAAATTCAGAAAATTGTGGCAATACTATCAGATGGAATGTGGTATAAAATGCCACTTAGGAGAGGATTTTAGGAGTTTATAGTATCTTTTTTTCTGCTACTTGTGCATCTAAGGCAAGAAAGATACATTTAATACCTTGCTTCCAACTTGCTGAACTTTCACAGAGACAGGCTTCCACATAGGATTATGGTCATTTTTCAGGACTTCTGTCTTGGCAACCGGGATGGTTGTACCAGTCTCAACAAGTTTTGATATAATAAGGAAGGGATCCTGCGTGAAAAAGCAATAATTATTTGCCACTGAAACGGAACTCAATATATAACTCAGACTTAAGAATAGGCAAGAGTGGTTATACACTTTTAGAGAATACATCCTTGGCTTCCAAATCTGTACATCTGAACACCAACTCGTTTGTAATCTTTGAGTTATCACTTTGTTCTGCATAAAGAGTGAGCTGCCCCAGTCTCTGAGAGCGGCTAGCTCCAGAAGAATCTCCTCTATCCACAAGACTTAAGGTTAAGGTCCTATTTGATTTTGTAACAATCTGCAAGAGAATGTGATATATTAAACCCAATAAAGTAGTGCCAAATATAACCTAAAATAAAAATATAAAGAAATTGAAATAACAAATTAACAAATTTCTGTAAGCTATAAGTTGATGTCATATTGAGCTGAACTCTATACACTTTAAATTTTGGTCCAATAAAAAAGTAGACCTAAACATATTAGGAAAAACTGACGACGTGAATCTAAAACTTGAAATATCCCTGAACCTTTTAACCCGTTATTAGTGAATGACTTCAAAATCAGCGATTAAAACCATTCGGTTAAATGGCAATGGACAATACCTCGGACAAGGTGCAGGTAGCCTCACCAAGAAATTGCTGCTCTTCCAGCCTTAGCAGCTGCATAAATTACATTATAGATATCCATTAGGATGTATGAATGCCAAAGATTATAGGAATATATCAATACCAAAGATTATAGGGAATGTCTAAAACTACATTATTGATTTTTCTTACTATCTGATTTTGAGCCTGAAACAAATTATCCAACTAAATGATATGGAACTCTTGAAGTAATCACTTGACAATAGATTGAAGAGGGAAATGGTATCAAATTTAGAAAGTTTAAAGTGCTTAAAAAGTACCTTTGGTTCAAAATTGTGAAATTGAGTATCAATGTCATAAATTTGAAACCTGAAAACAAGTAATTAATTTCCTGCCCATTCAAGAATAGACAAGTTTGTATATACGTCGTAGTACTAAAGAAGGCAATCTCAATACTCACACCAAACATTGAACCGTCTCAAAATGGTAGGGGATGTTACATTTTCTTATCCACTCTGGATTTACGGAATTTAACACCACTTCTGTCCGGGCAAGCTCCTTAAGTGAACCATCTTTTCCTTTTAAATAGACCACTGCCATAGGATCACTCTGTGAACAAGAGAGGAGTAGTTTAGCACCTAATCGCATTAGCACATAGTCATTCACATAATTGCATCAGTAGTCAGTATTTGTCAACGGAATTATAACTATCTTTTCCTATTTCGGTTGTGCGGCTTCACTGCAACATATATAGAAACAGATTGAGTACTTTATCACATAATGACATTTCCCAAGAACGTAGGGGCAACCTCGTCTAGACAACAAGTCCACCAGAATAATTAGAGATATTCAATAAACCTAGTTAGAGAACTAACTCTCCTGTTGACAGATCTACTGTATAATTATTTCTACTATATTCTGTCTGATAGAAAAAATCAAAGACGTTTTAGGGGACTTAATACGGACATCAAATACGATAATATTTATTATCTATGGTGAGGTAAGAATGGTGATAAATTATTTAATAGTTGCAAAGCATAATTTCTTAGTTTCTATCATCAAAAAAGTCGAAAACAAACCTTGGAGAGCATGTCACGATCGCGCAACTT
This sequence comes from Lithospermum erythrorhizon, assembly GCA_019722365.1. NCBI lineage: Eukaryota > Viridiplantae > Streptophyta > Magnoliopsida > Boraginales > Boraginaceae > Lithospermum > Lithospermum erythrorhizon. The sequence continues at coordinate 246,103 of JADFUC010000652.1, forward strand.
TGAAGCTGATAAAGACAACTGCACCATACACAAGAAAAGTAACTTATAAACACAATTTAAGACTTCAGTTTAAACATTTGGAGCAAAGACGATATAAATCCTTCACTACTACTTTTTTTTTCATTACATCATTTACAGTGGAATCACTTGTTTAAGACACAAAACAGTCAATGGGGTTAACTTGAACATGTAAATGTAAAGATATAACGTATCTCTCTAATAGACTTGATAATCAAGTGTAACTCAGTTACTCCGTTAAAAACATAAATTGTTCGTTTCATATGGGCATAGCTTTGTTAGGTCATGTGATTCGTTAAGCCCATAAATTCTAGCTAATTTGATATAATCTATGTTCATCTCTTTTTCGGTCTACCTCTACCTCTACGTCCATTTGACTACCATCTGAGATCCAATCGATACAGAACATTCACACCAAACATAAAACACTTCCATAACCCTATCACTATCTTCACTCTAGCTCATTTCATATAGTCTCTATCCATCTTCTTCTGTCTCCCTCTACCTCTACGTCCATTGGAAACTACCTATCGAGAAACCAATCGATACAAACATTCCCTCCAAACATAAAACACTTCCCAGACACTAACACTAACTTGAGCATTAATATAACTGAGCCAAATTTCAACAACAAACCTCGATCTGGTAGTAAAGATCTTGGTCACCTCGAGCCTTGAGGTAAGCATCCACAGCTTCATTAGCTCCATCACTCTGACCACCGTTGGTTCCTCCTCCTCCGCCTCCTACCGCCGCCTGACCTCCTGCCACATCCGAGCAACAGTTTCCCATCGCCGCCGCAAAAAAACAAAAAACTTCTTCAAAACTCTTTTTAGTACAATGATTTTAACACGAAAAAACAAAAACGTCAATTAAAGTAAAATTATATTTTATATTCTTTTTCAAAAAATTCGACACGAAAATTTAAAACATCAGTGTACTTGACTAGTTGAATATGTTTTTGTCAAAAGGTAAAAGGTAGTACACAATAATCGAAAACGTCAATTTAAATGGATATTTTGGTCAAAATATTTGATACAAAAACTAAAACGTCAATTAAAATGAATTTCGATATTTAATGTTGTCTGGATGTTGGGGGTGGGTGGAAGAGCACATGTATAATACAGCGTTAACCGTTGTGGTTTAAGGGGGAGTTATTTTTTGCTAGCAAGAACACTCTGGCTAGGACAAGATCGAACGTGGCACGTTTTTATTGGAGGTGGACAGGTAGTAAGAGAAACTAGGATGACTTATTTTTGTAGATATTTATCAATCTTAATCAAATACATTCATTGCATTAATTTTCATTATTTTTTAAATCATTCGCCTTTTTAAAATATGTAATGAAGGTGATTGTTATTAATTAAAACATTTACTAAGTCCACATTATTATTAAAACATGAAAACGGGATTCAAATATCATGTCACCGAAACCCACAAATTGAAAGAGAAGCTCATAAAACTGGAGCCAAAATCCATAAAATCAAACCAAAAACCTTTTGTTTAGAGACTTTGACCAAATACCAATAAATTATGTGTATTTATTAAATTCAAACCTAAAACTAGCAAATTTTGAATTATCGACTCAATTACGATCAACTGAATAATCGATAATATTTGGTGTTGGTTGATAATACTGTTAAAAATACTTAAATCGAATTCAGAATTGCTTTAACAACTTTGCCCCTACTTTAATTTATTTACTTATATATTAATCGTATATTAAAGAATAATATATAATGTTACAATTAAATAATAAATCTTATTAATTAGATTATAAATAGTAGTATAACATAATAATTTGATTAAATAAATATTATAAATAAATTTGTAAATATCATTAAATAAATATTTAAAATTTATAAAAATATATATATAAAAAATTCAATAAATTGGATCAAGCATACATACCGAAATTGGATAATATTTCACAAATTCTTCAATTAATAATAAATAATCACTTGTCTTCATCTCGAACCTAATCTGTAGACATCCCTGCTGAGTTAAAAAAACTAATACGACCATTAACATCTATCGAGCAATCAGTTTAGCGCGAAATGGGACTAAGATCATACCTCCGTGGGAGAAAACAAAAACAAGTTAAGTAGTTATTATAAAAAGTCTGCATCACTTCGCCAAAGCCTCATACCGATTAAATATAAGACACCAACTTATTTATCTAATTTACTTAAATTAGAAGTCATGATAATATAACCACAACATATGCTACACCAAATCGAATCGACGCAACCTAATCAATGCCATCTCAATTACACAACAGCACATGACAAACAACCACCAAAAAACACGCCGGGAGTGTCAACCACTTCGCTTCTAGCTAATGCGATAACAAATTCGAAAGTATTAACAATACCATAATACATTGAATAAAAAAATTAAATTGAAAAATACAAAGAATTAACAAAACAACGACAAAATAATTGACTCTTCATATTAACAATACAATACATTAAATAAAATACAAATAATTAAATTGAAAAATAACACATCCGAGTATTATCAATTGAATGTAGGTGTTTTATAAAATTATTAACTTACGACACTGAGCAGTTAAGAACGTGTCGTGAAAAAAAGATGTTATTTTCTTTTGCGTTGGGGACTTAGTTATAATTTTAGACATTGATTAAGTAAAAAATAAGCTAGTAATTTTAACTTAATTTTTTTTATGATTTTGATAAGTACTTAATTTATTAAGTTCTTAAAATAACTCATTAACAAAACAAGCTTAATAAATTAAGTGCTGAATTAATTAAGTTTAAGTGTTTAATGAGTTTAACAAACACCCCCTAAATGTATTGGTCAATTCAATAATCTATAGCCCCTCCAATTTAAAATGATTAATATTTTCTTATATCGATATAGAACTTTGTCCATTAAATTATTCTTAAACTATATTTTCAAAAATTATAAATAAATATAAAATATTATGGATTGGAAGGAATATTACTCTTATTAAAATTAAAATTTTAAATTTTACATAGATCAATCATAATCAAAACGTACCATAAGTATTCCTGAAATCAAGCTAGTCCAAGTTAGCAAGTCATATAATTGAACAATTGAAGGATACACTATCAAGTCAAATCGTTAGAGAAAATCATGCTGAAATCTAAATGGTTTATGACTAAAGATCAAAATGGTGTATGACTTAAGTACAAGTTAGTGATATTAATCGAGTCAATTTAAGTTGCTCACTTAAATATAATTATATATGTAAAGATCTAGGAAAATAGGCAATGATCAAAATTCAACATTTTGACAATCGTTTTGGGATAGAGGTAGTTCAATATTAGATTATCGATTTGGTAATCATGAGTAGCATCCGCAAAATATATGCTGATTGCGTTAGGTGACCTTAAGAATGTCAACATTAGAGTCAAGCGAATTAACGCATTTAAACATTATCAAGTAGCTAGCTTAGTTAAGCTTTAATATAAAAAAAAATTTATAGTTTTTGGTGAGAAATTTAAATATTATGTACGTTAAACTATTTGTTTTAATATTTCATATTGAATATTTAGTGCTTTTCAATTATAAGTAATAAATAAAATAATTATTTTTTCTATTGAAATTAAATACTTATTTAATTTTTTTTATGAAGTAATGATTAATTTTATCAAAAGTTTACTAATTAAACTAGATTTTATTAAATGGTCGATATAAAATTCGGAGTTCGACCAAAGACCTTAATCAATGGATCATCTAGTGGCTAGATTCGGTAAAAATTAACAGAGCCGATACTCAACTCGGTTTGAGTTGTAACTAAGACGAGCTAAAATTTCACAACTCATAGACATCACCAAGCGAACCTATATTAGTTAGATAACGGACTTGAACTTTGAACTCAGGCCCAATAAGGTTGAGGTCATGTTACATAGTTAAATATTTAGCGTCTTTTCATAGGTTGGAGTATATAATACTCCTAATTAAATAGTATATCTATTTTTATATCCATTTTTAAAAGATTGTCAAGCTTAATTTGATGTTATTTCATTTATCATATAGTAAGCTTTGAATCTTAATTGGAACAATGATGACTAGATGATCAAACAAATCTAGATTTCCAAGAACGTAATCTCATCAATATTTTCTTTCTTTTGCTTTGGATAAATGAGCCCTCCATTATCTTTTTTGTTTTGCAAAACTAAAGATGAAAGAACCACTTGGGAAGTTTGTTATTTTCAGTGTTGTATAGACTATAGTATATTGTTTTTTATACGTGTGAGTATATCATAATGTACAAGTATAGAAAGAAAGCCTTGAAAGAAGGATTCATGATATTTGTTTATTAAGGTAATAAGGACTAAGGATCCATCATATATTCATATCTTGATATTATAGACTACTCATACATGATATCATAGACTTAATCATGTAAAATCACCTCAACTTAGGTTTTACATGATCCCTAATCAGCCATATTACCAAGAGCTGTTTAAAAATTATTTGATGGGTAGGGTATTTGCTTTTGAGTACCTCTACGATTTTGCTATTGTGGAATTATTGGTATTCTCATGTTGCTTTGATCAATCCATGATAAAGATAGTGCTGCACCAACCCCAATATTAATGATTGGACATCTTATCTTCGGATTGGATGCAAAATTCCATGTGAAATACTGTTTTAAACTATTAGCCGCTAGATAAAGGAACTTGGCAGTCTTATTAAATTGAAAAATGGGAAGTAACCAAAAGACAGGAAAAACAAAAATAAGGTATGAATGTATGATAGACCAATAATGTTGCTTAGCCAGTTCATATATTGACTAAAGAAAACAAAAACAAAAACAAAATTCTTGCTTCATTTTTTGAAATTTAGAATTAGATTGGCTTGTTATCTTCTTAAGACTGAGTGATTAGTGATTACCCAAACAAATTTAATATAAGATGCCTGCAAATATATACAATAAGTCATAGCAACAACTATAAGCAATTCTCATACGTAATTCATCTAGATTTCTAGTAAGAGAATAAATCAGAAGCAGAAATTTATTGGAGTATCATGTATGTGAATTCATTTTATCACATTGAATAAAAATACAACTCTCTAACAACCTTGAAAAGTTTAATTGTATCATATATTTCCCATTCCACATACAACCCAAATTTTCCATTATGTTAACAGAAACAGAAACAGAAAATGAAAAAGACAGAGAGAACACTAAAGATAGAGAAGATAATTTTCTCTTCATTTCACTCTAGTGCTATCTAAAACAAATAAAATGAAAGAAGAAACGATTAGACTCTTAACAAGTAAATACTAAGTTCAGGAGCTCCATTGCAATCAGGGTTCATCATATAGAATGCTTCTGAGTCTCCAGACCCCACAACTCTCTCAAACTTGGCCCTCATATACATTATATCCCCATCATTTTCACCCCCCTCTCCTCCCTCTTCTCCTTCTCCACAAGGCAGAACACCTGCCCCCATCGAAATCGGCTCCACAGCTTTCAAGATCCCCAATTCCTTCAACCCACATTCCCGAATTGTCGCGAAACCGCACCTCTTACCATTGCAATAAGTCCTCCAGAGAGGCTGTTCGAGTAGTCTGCCTTTGTTTTTCTCTTCATCCTTATTTTTATCGCATTCCAGGGCGATCCGGACCAATCCAGATGCCATTTCTTTGACCAATCCGGAGATTGGCGTGGCCAGTTCTACTATAAGAACTGGCCTGGAACTTGCATCCCTCTGGAATGCAAAATGAACATGCCCTTTCCGGTGTCCGAAGAGGGTCCCCACCACCCTAGGCCCCAGACTATTTTGCAAATTTCCCCTGTGTTTGTTCATCGCCGCAGTGAGTACTAATCTCAGTCTGGAAACAGCTACTTGTAGCTTCTTCTTTGTTACAGGAGTTGTATTAGAAGAGGATTCTTGATCCTGTTTGTCCCTCTCTTTCTTCTCTTCCTGAATGGATACTAAATTGGACTTCACATTTGGGACATCCCCTGTAGGCTTTTCCTCCTGTTTACAAAAACTTAGAGATTTGAAACTGCTTAGCTCATGACCATCTTCATTACTAATCTTGGTTGTCCAGTTAAACTGTCTCTTATTATTAGAAGGCAATAATTCTCGAGAAGTTTTTGCCATGCCTGTCTTCATATGAGAAAAACAGGACAAAAGGGGAGGAGGGGTGACTCTTTTCAAGAATATGGGTTGGTAAGAAGAGAGATATGTATGTTTTGTCATAGATTTTCTAACTTATATAGTTATATTGTACCTAGTCCTTTCTTGTACATAAAACAATCTTGACAAAAGAAAACCAATATACTGTATAAAGATTAATGATGGATTTTGAACAAAAATTAAGGAGACAAATAAGATTTAAACTTATTTAAATTAGACAACTAATGATGGTGATCAATTATTATATTTTATGTGAAATAACATTCAACTGAAAGAGATTATATTGTCGCTCTTTTGATCTCTTCTGAACTTCGTCACTTATGAAAATATAGTGAAAAAAATTGAACAATTGTATGTTTTGAAATACAGAAAGGAATCGAAGGGGACATAAGTCGTGTAATTTCACTTTCTTGTAGGGAATGGTTTAGAGGGAGAAAAAGAGTATTAGGAAGAGTGGCCCTTTTTTACTTGAACACTATTTGTGGTAAAACAAAGAGATGATCACAAAAACCAAGAAAACCAAAGGAGCCATCACTATATGCAACAGAGATCCTCTAGAAACACCATTCTGCATCATGTCTTATACTAGTAAAACTGTGCCCCTGAGTATGATGTGGGGTTGTGTAAAATGCAGTTTTATTTGAAGATGTAGAATGAGAATGAAGTGATGAGCTTATATAATTTGGATTCTTGTCTACCTGCCGTACATTGATGACGTAGGCTCATGGCATGCAGCATGCTAGATTTTATGTCCTACACGTTAGATGCACTCTACAAGGTTATTCTTAACCCATAAACAGACTATTTGGAGATTATTTAATTAAATGTGACCAATGTTATGTTATGTGAGCCTCAAATTACGTTTAATTGATCGGTTGTACGGCCTGCAAACTACCATGCACAAGTTAGCAAAAGATCAAGAAATTGTTTTTGTAATAAAAATGTACTATTTCCCTTTAATAATACAACTTGTTTCTACTGTACTTAGCTAGAACAAGTCGTTCATGATTATCATTTGATAATTATTACTTATATCATTTTAATAGAATAACTTATTTTTATATAGATAGAAGTCAAGAACTTAATATTAATTACTTGTAAATAATATTCTGATATGCCATTAAATTTTTACTTTTCTATATTTATTGAATTAACTTATATTAATTTATGCAAATAGAAGAATTGAAATATCTACTGTTCATAACTTCATATGAATACATACACATCTAATGGTAAATGAAATGGTCATAGAAAATTTTATATATCTAAAGCAATATTTACTTGATGGATGATCGTATCCCTATCTAATTCAGTCAAATTCTAATTCAGTCAAATTCAACAGATGTTACTGAATTTTTTCTTTACAATATTAAAGTAATAAATATACTCAATCCGGTACATAAAAATCATTTGATATAAAAGCAAACAAATAATGTTGCTCAAAATTTATAAAATTTGATATGAGTGTATCATTAGAAAAAAAAACGTCAAACAACATCTTGCCCTTTATGCTCGTTATTGCTTCCTTTGTGGGCATTAACAACTTCCTCTCCAAGAACTTGAGCATTATTATTATGATCATCAATGCATCTAAACCATTTCCCCCTAATCCACCCCAAACACCCCCTATCCATAATCTTGTTCAATGGTGAAGAAACAGAGCTAGTTGGCACTTTTCTCCCTTTGCAAAATCTTGGAATAATGCATGATATTACAGAAAGAATCATGAGGACTGACATCACTGCAAAGAATGGTCCCATTGAGCCTGAAGAATAATGCCAAGAATTGCTTGAAACTGCTTCAGGATTACTAAGCACTGCTAGCTCAGGCTGCTGATCTACTTCTGGTAGTGTTGGAGAATTTGTTGTTGCCATTTAGATGAGTATTCAATAGCATGCTAAGATGATGAAGTAATTTGGGAAGATGCAAATGGATTGATTTATTCTATAATGGATCATATATACTATCATATATAGGACATGTAGAGTCTGGATATACTATATTCTTAAGAAAATTAAATTTGAGTAAAAGGTTTAGATCTACTTTAAAGTTGAATTATTAGTGGAAGTGAACGTGGTCAAGCGAATCTAAGGAAGCGGATTAGTACAATTCTTGCTCGTTAAGTTTGTATGCTTTCGACGGATATGTATGTTGACAATTTGCCAATTTGGCATAGATAATACTCCGTACTTAGCTTGGTTAACAAAAACTTAAATACGAGTATTGTTTATTTGTCATTTAGGATATAATTAAGAACATTCAATGTTTTGGAGGATTTTTTTTTTCCTCTAACGATAGAAGTATGTATAATATACTATAATATATTTATCTGTCAGGTATCGAATCTGAATTTTTTTGAATAGAGGTTCAGATCGGATATCACTAAATTATTAGGTTAGGAATGTTTTGGAGGGACTTAGTAAATGGAAAAATACAACTTTTCAAAACATACGATATCGGATGTCATAGGATGTAATTGGTTCTTCAAAGACAAATCAAATAAGGGAAAATATTATTCTTGAATGTTTCTTCCTAATTTAATCTCGTTTGTATTATAGAGCAAGCCAGGAAGTAACTTGTCTATGTGAGTCAAATTAAGTCAAACTTTTAATTTGCTAGGAGCCTAAAAGGATGTTCGACGACTAATGACTTTAATGGAAAGGAATAGTTTCAAAAATAGTCCAAATCATACATCATACTACGAACTTTACAACGTGTGAGAAATAAAGTTTATAAGCTTCCTAACTACTTATTATATCACATGCAGGAAAAATGTAATTTAGAGGACATTAATCCAATGTTTAGTCACCACTCATCAAAAGCTATTCTAGATAGTGAAGTATATATTTGATGTAGGAGAAAAAATCACCTATAAACTTATTATAAATTTGGAACAAATTAGTATTTATTGGTTATTGATTGGTAATTAACGAGTTAGAATATATTAGATATACTATATGTGATTAATTGATTAATTAACAGGCTAAAAAATATATTACTATAAGAAAACAAACTATAAAAATGTAAAACTATTTCTGATTACCTTAACATATTTTTATTATTATGAGGAAAATATTTGTATTTTGACACATATATTTTTTTATAAAATGTCATGTAAGAAACAAAAAAGAATATTAACATGTCAAATTTAAAAAATGGATAATTTTTAAAGATGAAAGGAATATTTATATTTTGATATATATATTTTTTTATAAAATGCAAAATCCGCAAGCTCCTCTTCATATTTCTCCAGACATTGTGGACAGCAGCTTGAATTTTTAGTAGCTGGGGTGGGGTGTGGCTGAAGTTGTTGATTAATATTTTAGCCTTATCTTTAAATAAGCAGTGTGAAATAAATATTTTACTACGATAAATATTTCAACGCTGATTTTATAAGAATGGGGCCATTTGACTATTGTAGTGAAAATTAGGTATAGGACGGTGTGTCTGTAAAATTAAAATAAGATAGTGGATACCTACATCTGATTATAAGACGTGCCGGTAAAATTAAAATAATTCATGACCACATAAATATCATATTTCAGGACCTTCATCCAAATAAGCTTCATGTTTTTATATATGTTGAATTTTACGGGTAGTATATGATTATAAACACATATTTGAATTTCCAAATTATTAGAAAAATGTTAATCTTGAACAAAAAGTTTGCTTATTGCTTGCTCCTCAAGCTTCGTATCTATTTTTTCCAACCTCTCTCCTAAAATTCTACATGGATTCAGAAAACTACCTAATCTATTTCAACACATGCATGCTCCTCATCACACCCTCTATATAAAGCTACACAAACTCATCAGAAATCATCAGAAATAAACCTAGCCTCCATATTTCTACATCATTGAGTTTAATTCCTTGAAACCTTATACATTAAACCTATTATCTGCAAAACCCATGATGAGCAATTCTGATGTTGCCTCTGTAGTTCCTACCAAGTCAAGAAAACCAAGAATGAGCGTTAAGCGAAATATCCCATTCGAGTCGAAAAGTTGTGGTCGTCTTACTCCAGAAGAGCTCGCAATGGATGAAGAATATGAATGGGACCATGATATTAAACTACTAGATATGGAAGATAATAATAATATGGAAATTTGTGAATATTGTCTTATGATGAATGATTGTGAATGTGACGAACAAGAAGAAGATGATCCCGAAGAAGATATTCAAGAAGAAGAAGAACAAGAGGAGGATGATCCTGAAGAAGATGTTCGAGATTGTGAAGAATACGAAGAGGATGACCCCGAAGAAGACATTCAAGATTGCGAAGAAGAAGATATGTATGCTGATTTTGAATATGTATGTGTAGACACAGGGGTGCTATTGAGTGTTGACTATCTGTCTATGAAAAGGGCACTTGAAGATGATGATGATGATGATAATTGTGATGATGAGGAGGAAGATTTGATACCAGTGTTTTGCAAGAGGCACAAAACTCACAAATCAGAACCAAACTGTGATATTGTTTATTGATTCTTTTGTACTTTATAGAGTTTATTAACAATGTTTGATACTCAAGGAATGTTTGAGTAATCAGTACATCTTTATATTGTTTTGTCCATGAATGTTTTTATTAATCTAGTCAAATTTCTACAATTTTTCTCTATAATACCTGAAAGAATTTTCAGAACTTAATTGGCTTTTCCCCTTTTAGTCTCCTTCACCAAATAAAAATACTCAAGAATTGTTATCAAGCTTCCTCACAAAGTAATAAATTCATGTGACAATCCAATCAAGCTCTATACTTATTCGACTCTATAGTAATACAATATGATAATCAAAAAAAGATATTGTTATTTTTTCACATTATTATATTCTGTGAACAATCTATACCAAAAATATATAATATATCATTGTACATCTTCACAACTTATTCGTGGTTTCCAAGTATGTTTTGATTACCCCTTTATCATTAAGTTATTTTCTCAAGTGAAAGCTATGTCCCTAGGTGAAAGTGGTAGGCCTAGGTGAAAGCATTTTTCGATCTAACTCGAACCTTATTAAGTTCGATTCAAAATTGTATTGGACCCACCCAAATTAACACTCGAACTATTTTGGACCACTCTCCCTCGAACCAAACCCAACCGAACCATGCCTAATTTCAGGTTCAAATTAAATGGAACATGATCGACCATACATTCAATCAGAATTTATTTGGCTTCGATACCGTTCGGGGCCTAGGTGAAAGCATTTTCAAAACCCCAATCAGAATTAATGAAGAAATTCAACTCGATTCACCCAAACCAAACGGATCATGCCAATTTTTTTGGATGAAGTATGCGGTATAACCAAGGTTGTTAACGAGTTGAGTTCAAGTTCTTATCGGGTTACCAAGGCAGGCAGACACATTATCTAGTCGGGTAATTACCGTTATATCGGGATGAGTTTCACTGCAAGACTTCAAAACGCAGTTCCAAGTGGAGTATTATGGATCGAATATGGAGCATCGGAGGAGTGAGGTCGCAGTCAGGTGTCCCCTGGTTGGTGTGTTAATATAATGGCGGGTAATATAAATATAACTAGTGACGCCCATGATTTTTCTCCCATTTTCTCTCTTCCTCATCAACTTCTCTACATTACACATTTTTCACCAATTAATTCTTCCAATTATTATTATTATTATTATTATTATTCATAATCATCATTGTTTCCTAATCAATTTTCAACCAAATTCTCAAATTACTTATCAATTATTTTTAAGAAATTATTATTAATAAAGCTACAATAATGATCAACATTCTTTCCTAATAGTTTTCGAAGAAATTTTTAAATTATTTTGTCAAATTTTATTATCACAGCTCCAATTCATGATCAACATTGTTTTATGCTCAATTTTCGGTTAAATGATTTTTAATTATTATTATTATAGCTACAATTTATGATCAGCATTGTTTTCTAATGAATTTTGGACGAAATTATTGAATTGTTTTTAATTGTTATTATAGCTACAATTTATGATCAGAATTGTATTAAAAACAATTTTCGACGAAATTCTTAATTATTTTACAATTTGTTAACATAGCTACAGTCATGATCAACGTTGTTTCGTAATTAATTTTGCAGTTTTGGGGGTTTTGAATTTGAGTTGGAGTATTTATGTGTGGTTGCTAAATTATTGAAATAGGAATTTGCGAGTGTTTTTTTGTGTTATGTTGATGGTGACTTGTTAATTGGGAATTGGATTGAGATATAGAAGGAGAAAATGTTGTTTGGTAGTCTTGATGACTCGCCGATGTTTCGGCAACAGGTTGAATATATTCGTCTATTTATCGTCGATTTTGGCTTTGTTTGTGTTTTAATCGTTTAGGAGTAATTTTATTGTTTTACTAGTATATTCGACGATGTTTTGGATGCCTGGTTCGTTGATAATGGTTTTATGAGCTTAACGGAAGAGATTATCTAACATTGAGACGGATGAGATGTGGTATTGATATATTTTGTTTTTATTGGTTTATTCGTTGATAATGGCAATCCATTTGTAGTGTAAAATTGGATCCAAAATGACTAAGAGATTGAGTGTTATTATTAAATATCGATAATGGTTTTATGAGCTTATCGAAAGAGATTATCTAACATTGAGACGAATGGAGACATTGTATCCATATAACCGGTAATACTCAGTGGGATAAGATTTAGATTGATTTGGTTTGGATTGGTTTATTCGTTGATAATGACAATCCATTTGTAGCGTAAAATTGGATCCAAAATGACTAAGAGATGGAGACATGGAGCTTTATTATTAAATGTGGAGTGCTAAATAATTGTATATTGTCATCTTGGGCTGCTACACAACCTTACTATAGTCTATAAGCTTTTACTGTATGATTTGTGACTTTTGGATTTTTGAGTTGAATTTGTTCAGATTATAATGTTAGCTGCACGTTGCTACTTTCTTGAAAATGTTATTTAGTTGGCGAATGAAGAGAAGAGGTGAATAGTTTAACAGTGATGCTATTAATCATATATTACAGTTGTTTTAGAGTGAATTTAGACTATGAACTATAGGAGGAAAAAGGGCATGATTTATTCCGGCTAGTTGATGGGTGGATGTTATTCTTTAGGTTTATGGTTTATCGAAAGAAATAAGAGGAACTTACTTCTTGTTCCTAAAAGTTTGTTTTAACTGAAATTTGCGGGACTCAAATGGGATTCTGACACCACCTTTCATGGTCATTGGACGTGTTGTGTGCTTTATTTGTTTATTCGAGATAAAATAAATCCTTACTACAGTAGTAGAGTTAAATTTGTTGTATTGTTGCTGAGACCTTCTATTATCCATTTTTTTTAACAGATACATTCCCTGGAAGAAACTGCTGAGATGATGAGGGATAAAAGTCTAAAGTTCTTTAAAGGGTGTAGAAAATACACGTAAGTTTAAACATTCACCTGTCTATTATTGTTTTTTACATCCACGAACTGAGATGATGTAGGACATATATATAATATTTTTGTTTTGATTTTGTTAAAGAAGAACTTATCTTAGGTTGGTTTTCTCTTTTCAAATTTTACGGAAACAGTAACCAACCCATTGTTTCCTAAAAGGGTTGAACCGGAACAGTAGATTTAATTTTCTGGTTAAATTTCTTCCTGTCACTCAGGTGTAAACACTTGTCTATAGTGCAAATATAATTGATCTACTTGTCTGTGTCCTGCATTGGCTAGCATTACCATCCCAATTTTCTTGTAACTTCCATCCAACTATTATCCTTAATTTCGAGGTAGTTTAACTATCTCTAAAGTTCAAACAACCGAGATGCCGTAGCACTGCAAATATATATTTGTTTTGATTTTGTCAAAGAAGAGCTTATTTTAGGTTGTTTTTTCTTTGAAATTTTAACTAAACAGTAATAACTTTGGGTTTACTTTTTATTATCAATCTTTATTTTCAGAGAAGGACTTGGAGAAGCTTATGACAGGGACATTGCTTTTGCAGCCTCTTTAGAGAACCTTGCAGGAGGTCATAATGATCCAATATCTGTTGCATTTGGAGGTAAAGTTGTATCTTTGTTGTCCATAAGACTTATTTTCCCGAGGCTCAAGTGATTTCCTGTCCTTTCTCGAATTGCTCAGTTGTTTTTTGTTTGATTTGGTCTCGCAACATAGTATGTACGAGTTGCTAACATAAATACACATACATTTTATTTGGATCATTAACGTGGAGTGGAAGTGTGCAAAATACTTTTCTGTTTGGATCACCAATGTAGAGGGGAAGTATTTTGTCATGAAATATGACAACAACAATATTGTTCAGATCAAAATTGGATATTTAATGCCTTCTGAAGTAAGTTGGTTCTGTATTGATGCCATTTTTGTTACATCTCGTAAATTATGCCATTCCCTAATAACCCTAAAATGTCAAAAAGATCCTTCTAGTTCTCTAAAAGTAATAGTTTTAAGAGTTCAATGGTGACGGTGGTCCAAATGATGTCCGTAAGACTTCAGTAATAGCAGTTGTGTTATTAAGGCACTGGTGGCCGAAAGTAGTAAGAGACATGATTAGTGATTTTGACCTTTGGCAGTAATTAAGTTTGAAAAATCCTACTTGGTTATTCACTCAAATCATTAGAGAACATATGTTGCTTCACCTTTAGTTTCTCTCTGTCACATTCTGGAAATGATTCTAGTTCCATAATTTATATATGCATAATAAATATGACGAATGGTCTAGGAGAGCAACATCCACACGAGCATCAGACTTCTCGTTACACTGAGGAGTGTCGGAGGTTGAGCTATGACTGATGTAAAAGGCATAATCATGTTCAAATAGTGCCTGATTATGTCATGATTACATAGAGGGATAAAATTTTCTTATAAGCAATATATGTGTTCTCCTTCAATAAAATAGAAGCTTGCATACCACAAGATTACCTTTGAGTAACAAGCTGAGGTTACAAACCAACACAGTCCAAATATCCTGAAGGGTTGAGAACTTCCTGTCTATGATTGCTTCTTATTACCTTGGTAAATTGGTTTAGAAAAACAAATGCATTTCTGATTAATATTAGCATTCTTTTCACAGATGGGTACTGTAAAGCACTGTTTACAGCATGGTCTCAAGAAACCTTTATTTGTTTTCTTATAATTGTCTCACAAATATTGTGTGTGCTTTATTATATAAATCTTCTGTTCCTTGAGATGAACGTGTATCATATGTTGACATGCTGATCACTTGCTCCCATCTTAGGTCCTGAAATGGCTAAATTTGGGATAGCTCTGAGGGAAATTGCAACGTACAAGGAAATCCTTCGATCACAGGTGTCTATTCATTTCTCATCCTTACTGTTATTAGTATCACTATCATTGCGTAGGATGCTACACTTGTATATTTTCTTATTTCACGAGTTGAGGAAGAACTAATAGAATAAGGGTCAGCAAAAGCAGGGTTTATTAATGAAAAAGTGGGATATATGAGAAGTGGAGTGGCAGCCTGGCAGGAAAATCGAGGTATATTACAGACTAAGACTTCGATTTTCTCCTTATTTCGAAGCAGTATATGGAACTGGTAGTAAGAAGCTCTATGAGGTATCTGTTGGAGATGGATGCATGACTACAGAAATTTATTTCAAACAAATTATCTCAATTAGCATTGAGATTTACCTTGGAGCAGCTGGTTATGTCAATTAATGATTACTTATAGCCAGACTATTGACTTCGCAAGATGGAGAACTTTTGATGAGTAAATTTATATTCTGTTTGCAAGCTGCTTCATTATGAAAATTTATGCTAGGTCATGAAGTATGAACTTTTAATGTCCTTAAGTCACCGATCCACTTTGACTTGTAAAAAGTTGTGAGAGCAAAACTACAGAAATAAGTACAACATGACCGCTGTCTATTGAGGTAGCATTCTGATTTTTTTTTTTTTGCAGGTGGAGCATATGCTAAATGATAGGCTGATACACTTTGCAACTGTTGATATTCAAGATGTGAAGGTATTGGTTTCTGTTTAGGATTCTTATAATCTTTCTGCAGCCTTCATTTAGCAAAACCAGCCATCCCATTGCCACTAGTACACTCAATTAACTTCTGTCAATGGTTCAGTTTTTAAAATTGTTGTTTCTCTATGCTTTTCCCTTTCTTAAACCAATCCCTCTGGTGGGAGTTAGACCAAGGTCTTGGGAAGGCTCCTTACCACGCGAGGCTCTACCCAATCCATAAGACATCTATTAATGTTTCCATAGGAAAAAAAATTCTTACTGTTTATTGAATATTGTCAATTGAAACGACATTACATCTATGAGTTCCACAACCTTAAGTGTCTTGACCAAAAAATAGAGTATGAGGTCTGAAGTTTGAAAAAATATTATGAATCGACTGTTCAGACTTTCTGTATTTAATCTATGTCCACATGCATAGTTCTCAAAATGCAAACAATAACTTTTTTTACTTCAAAATTGACAACTTACAGTCACACATGTTTAGTGTTCAGAAACAAACCCTTCTTTTCAGCAGGGGTGAAATTTAGTTTTGAGAAATGAAGGTGAAATGAGAAAAATACATTTTAATGGTGGCGGCATAGGAACTAATTATCGAGATAGTTGAAGTTCCCCATGGATTCAGATTCGCAGTCTATCTATTTTGAGAGAGAATCCTTTAATATGATTGATCCGATACAATAAATTATGACATTGAAGAGATGAGATCAAAGTGACGTTAATGTTTGACAGCATTTTTTATGGGACAAAGTACAGAGGAAATGGTCTTAAAAATTTGAGGTGTTTTTCCTTGATTTTAGCACACACCACAAACCAGTAAGATAGTCTTATACTGCTCAATCTATTTTTATTTATCGTTCTTGACTTGGTCACAACTGTTAAGGAATCTGACAATTAAATAAAAACGGAGGGAGAACTTCCTGATTTAAAAAAGTAATAAATATGAGTTTCATGCAACATGTCAGTAGTCTATGATTCGAACATTTTGAGAAAATGGGGGTTCCTGCTGCTGCATGCTGAGCTTCGTTGATAATTTCTATGTTTTGACCTCCATGCTAGATAGTGCCTGCCAATTAATCATAAACACACAAAAAAGACATTTTGTAGTTTTGTTTCATTTCCTTTCGACTATTTATTATTGTACCTATACTCATTGAGTCTCCTGATTTCGTATTTAGCGACATTTCCATGATTTTGTCTCTTGTAGTAAATTATCTTTCTCTGTCTGCAGGATGCTCGTAAGCGTTTCGACAAGGCTAATGCAGCTTATGACCAGGTGAATATCTGCTTGAAGTGCATGACTAACAAGGCAATTACTCTATTTGATTTTGTATTGAATGCGTAGCTATAGAATATAGACCAAGAATGAATCACTGGAAAAATGTGATCCCATATATATTTTATATTGGACTTCTGTTTTTCTATTTAAAAGTGTCTATTGGAAGTAGTTACCATGAGTAAAATATGCCTATTCCTGATGGGGAGGTTGACTAAGAAGTTCAAAACCAGCTCTTGGGAAATCACTACTGACTGTTCATGATATGCTGATTTATCATGCCCGTACACCCACTTTCATTTATTTATTTAAATCGTAACATTTCATGAAAATTAAATTTTTAACACATCAGCGTATCTGGTGAAATTAGGAGACGGGGAAGTGGATATGATTTAGTTGAAGAGATTTTAAGGCTCTTTGTTCTTATTACTCTGCATGAATTTGATATCGACCCAAACATTTTTTGTCTTAGCAAGTGCCATTTGCTTCTTATGTTAGACCCTTAAATCCGAAGAGCATCATTGTTTAGTTTGGTTGAACTTTCTGTGATTCTCTGAATTCCTCTTTGTTGTGGTAATTTCTGAAAGTCTTCTTTCTAGTCTGCTTTATAGCTTAATGCATTAGAGGAAATTGTACAATCACCTGCAATTGAGCATTCAAAACTTCTAGTAGTAGGACATTTTCTTCATACTGTAAGTAGTTTTCAAGATTTGTTGGGCACTTTTGGCTTCTTCTTCATTGTCTAAAGGGCCACTTTATGTATAGTACCGTAACACTTCAGGGTACCTTCTTGATCTGCTCTCAATCAATTATTTAAAACTGTTCTCCAGTGACAGTTGAATAATGAGTTCCATTGCTTTCTTTGATCCTATACAGTAGTTTTATTTATATTCTTAATTTCTCAGGCCAGAGAAAAATTCATGTCACTCAAAAAAAGTACCAGGATTGATTTAGCTGCTGCACTTGAGGAGGTATTGAGCATAAATTATCCTCAGAAGTATTGAATAATTACTAATTCCCAAGTTTCTTCAGCATTCATCAGATAGTTTTTATATGTGACTATTAGGAACTCCACAGTGCAAGATCATCATTTGAGCAGGCTCGTTTTAACCTGGTAGCCTCTTTTTCCACACCACACTACCCCTTAAATTAGAAGTAAATTTTTTTTATCTTAATATTACAAAAAGAAGTTGTTGTATGCTTGTACGTAATTATCACTTTCTTTTCTTTTGTTGTTATAGGTTGGAGCGCTTTGTACTGTTGAGGCGAAGAAGAGGTTTGAGTTCTTGGAGGCAGTTGGTAGGACAATGGATTCACATCTATGTTTTTTCAGACAGGCGAGTAGTTTTTATTGCTGCTTCGGGATATGTTTGAACTTATGCTGCTTCTGACGGATCTATATACATGCAGGGATATGAACTATTGCATCAGATGGAACCATATATCAACCAGGTTGTTTTTTCTTTTTTTATGTGTACTTGTGTTAAAGTAAGACTGGCACTAGTAAAATGAATGTTACAACTCTTTGTTTTGTTTAATTTGGGAGATAATGAAGAATATATTGCCAACCCCAAGTTATCATTCTGAGTTTGCTTGTGTTATAGGTATTGGCTTGTGCGAAGCAAGCTAGAGAAACCTCGAACCATGAGCATGCTTCTTTAAATGAAAGAATGCAAGAGTTTAAAAAGCAGGTTGATGAAGAAAATAGGCTGTCTTTTGAGACCCAGGGCTCCCCAAGAGCGGATGTTGTACAAACTTTACCTAGAAGTTCTCATAAAGTTATAGAGGCTGTAATGCAGTCTAGTGAAGGGAAGGTATGTTTTTATTTCATAATACATAAACCGAACTTCTATCCTGTTTTTTTTTTTCATAGTTTGTCTTGACGTTTATAACTAAGACTTTAATAGTTTAGGTACAAACAATTAGACAAGGATATTTGTATAAACGATCCTCTAACCTGAGAGGTGACTGGAAGAGAAGGTTTTTTGTTCTTGATAGCCGAGGGATGCTTTACTACTACCGTAAGCAACAATGGAGCCGGTCAGGGGTAAGTCACTAAGTCATTGAGAAAAAATGCATTATTGTTAACTAATGAGTTTATGATTAGCCTTTTCTTTTATTCTGTCTTGCAGGCGTCTGGAAATCTTCATCCTGTGCAGAAAACTTCTTCCTTAGAACCAGGTTCAGGGCTTCTGAGCCGTTGGCTTTCCTCCCATTATCATGGTGGTGTAAACGATGAAAAGTCAGTAGCATGTCACACTTTGAATCTTCTAACATCAACAATAAAGATGGATGCCGAGCAATCAGACCTAAGATTCTGCTTCAGGATAGTTTCACCCACAAAGATCTACACATTGCAGGTTTTCTTTTATATTTCCATGGTGGACTGTCATCAGATAGTTTCTCTAATGTCCCGAAACAATGTGAAATGGCATGAAATAATCATTGGCTCAAAGCCCATACTCATAATTGTGTTATGAACTTCAGGATTCTTTGTTATCGCAGGCAGAAAATGCAGTGGAACAAATGGACTGGATTGAAAAGATAAATGGTGTCATTGCTTCTTTGCTGACATCCCAAAGCCCAGAGAGGGTAAAATACAAATTATTCAACTTTATCATTGCATCATAACTGTTTTCATTGATATGGTTGAGTTTTTTCCCAGCACTTCTATCCTAGCCCAGGTAGTCAAAACAGTTCAATTGGAAGCTCTCCTGATCGTGAATCTATGGAAAATGATCACGCTTTTGAGAAAGACCATGGTACGAGAAGCATTATGCGGCCATCTAGAAGTTCATTGCATCCACAAAGTAACAGAAGTGAGAAGCCTGTGGACTCACTAAAGAGGATACTTGGAAACGACAAATGTGCAGATTGTGGTGCGCCTGAACCGGAGTGGGCTTCCTTAAATCTTGGCATTCTTGTATGCATAGAATGCTCTGGTGTTCATCGTAATCTTGGTGTACATATATCAAAGGCAAGTTTGATTCCTCTTCTGCCTATTCTTATTTTTGTTTTACCAAAACAAGAAGCTTTAGCCTTTCACATAGTGATCCTATATTCCTGTAATCAATTTATTCTTGAAGTGGTTCCATGTCCTATTTTGTGATTGCAGAAAAAGTTGTCCTTAAGGGGAAGGTGTGTTTAATACTTCCCTTTTTTCTTAGTGGCCTACGTTCTGAAAGATTTCGTGGAAGAATAATGACCACTTCCTTTTTAAACAATATTTTTCACCTTTACCCTCTAGAATAGTATACAAATTTTCCACCTTCTAATTGTCTACATATATAATATTTCTTAATACTATCATTCAACTTAAAATAAGGGGTATAATTTCTCATTTCTGCTGAGTCACCTAATTTTGTTTGTTTTGTGGAAAGTCGACAAAGGTGTTTAAAATAAAACTGGAGGAAGTATATCTTAGGCTTTGAAGGAAGTCAGGGAGTGTTGTCTTCATTAAACTCATTATGTGTTTCTTTAGATGACCCAGAAGCAAAGATGTGGAAAGTGTAACTTTGTTAATAAGTACTGCCTCTGACGCACGAAGACTGTCTAGTTTGATTTTCAATATGGTAAAAATTAACAAACTTTGTGGCCTTAATTGATACATAAATTTGATTTGAATTAAAATTATCATGTTGATAATAAATTACATTCAAAATGCTAGCATTTGATATATTTTTTCACCAGATACTATTGAGTTTAAAATTTAAAGAGTCAACCACCAAAATTGAAAACTTGACAATCTTCATGGGATGGAGGTATTGCTTAATACGGAGTAGTATTCTTTATTTTGACATTTTGACTTCCTCTAATAAGAAATGGATGGAGGTGGAAGACAAAGCTTGTGAATTCTAAAAAAATAAATGTCTCTATCGAAAGAGGAAGGAGGGGGTACTGAATTCAGAAGCATGCATTCACATATCTATACATCCAAATTACATTGCTTTAGACATACTTCCGCAGATTGATTATTCTAGCTGAGAATAGGATTTCGCAGAGAGGTCATAACTTATTACTTCTGCAAAACGGGTAGAGAGTTGTTGAGAATATCACCCACAAGAATCTTCAACTTGATCATAGTGTCAAGTCTTCCTCAATTCATGGTTTGGTAGTAGAATCCATTTCATATAAAATGTGATTACTTCTTATCTAGAAAACTTGTTTTCCATTTCTTGAGGATCTGAAAGATTTCCCTTCAAAATCCTTAAAACATCTTTTAGGGGGGATTTTAACAATCATAGAGATTTTTGCTGAAAAGACACGTATGTGTCTATTAAGTAGAGTCATGAAGACAAAATTCTTGCCTCACCTTTGAAGTCTGTCAAGTAGAGTCATCTTGGTTCATTTACATTGTGATTATAGCATCAAATAAGGGATCCCAATTGTGATCTCACAGCTCAGTGGATACTATCATAATGCTAGTGTGTCCTCATCTCATCCGATATTCTTAATAAATATCTTCTGAACTAAATTGCAGGTGAGATCATTGACACTTGATGTAAAAGTGTGGGAACCCTCAGTCATCAATTTGTTTCAAGCGCTGGGTAATATCTATGTTAACTCAATATGGGAAGGCCTGCTGCATGCAATGCGAACTTATCAGGCAGATGAGATCCCAATGCGGTAGGCATTCTTTTATCACAGTTCAGGTCATGCATATTTTTTTAAATATATTTTTCCCTGAAAGTACATACACTTTCTGCAGACTTTTTGAGTCTGGTAAGCACAAAGAATTCTTTAGCAAACCAAATCACACGGATCATATATCAATAAAGGAGAAGTTCATATACACAAAGGTAATGTTTTAAAAATATACGAGTATATGTTTTTATCCTTCTGTTTATCTAGAGAGGGAAACTGTGTTTTTGGTAGTCCAGAAGGGTCCCTCCTAATAACTACCCATTGAGCCAAAATAGGAGAGGGGGGTAAAGACAAAAAAATAGAACAGTCAAGTACTCAAGTTCACAGGGGAGCTAAAGTCACACCGAAACAGTGTTAGAAGGGGAGTGGGATGACTATTTTGCCCCCCATATTTGTAAGTTTAGGAAGTTTAATGTAGGGACAAAATAGTCATTTCAGTGATTTTTAACACTGTGGCGGTGTGGATACAGTCGGACTCTCAAGTTCACTAATCATTACACTGTACCCAGCAAACTTGACCAGTTTAGCCAAGATTACAGTGTTGGACCAAGGATATGCAATTACTCTTTAACATAGTAAATTATATGGTCCATGAAAGCAATAAATTTATGCTATATAAAGAAAAAATCTTGACATATATAGTGCTTGACCGGGAAGGAAACCCTTGAAAACAACAGCCTCCATTTTCTTGTTGCATCTTTAGTAACTATGTTGACATAATTTTTTTGTAAAAGGTTTTGTAAGTTGGAACTAATACAATGATCTTCATTCGCAGTATGCAGAAAAACGTTTCATTGAAAAAATTAATAGTCAGGATATTCTTTCAATTGCGAAACAGTTGTGGGAATGTGTAAGCGCGAATGACAAAAGGTCAGTGTACCGCCTTCTTGTTGTATGTGGAGCAGATATAAATGTGATTCGTGGGCAGGCCTCTCAAAAGACACCCTTTAGTCCTACAAATATAGTGGGTTACCGTAACAATGAAACCTCTGATCAGAAGTTCGAAGGACAAGATGGTGATTCTGTAAGATCTTTGGGACAGCAAAATGTATATCAGGATTGTGATGAAGATCTTGATGGTTGTTCGCTACTTCATCTTGCCTGTCAAACAGCAGATGTTGGTATGGTGGAGTTACTTCTACAACATGGAGCAAATATTGAAGCTCGGGATTTAAGGGGTCACACGCCTCTTCATCATAGTATTGTTCGACGAAGAATTGCAATTGTCAAACTTTTATTAACTAGGTACGTTTTCTATTAAGGTTCTTTGCATTAAGGTAAATAGGTAAAAGGTACACAATTCAAATTCTTAAATGCAGTCCTAAAGTTTGAGGAATTTCTTGAAGTTTGGCAAAAACGTTTAAGCACAAATCGAATGTTCTCTAACTACTATTCTGTTTATATATATATTGCACAATCCACTTTACTCGGACTTAGTTTGAGAGCATAAAATAGAGTATTATAGAACAATAGAAGAATTTGTTCAGTGAGTGGAATACTGTTTTCGTTTTTTGAAATGACGAAGATTAAAAAAATTCAGTTGATAGAAAAAGACATGCCAAATCCGAAAGGATTATATCCTATGATAAGCATATTTGAAAAGTTTGTTTAATGAAGATAATTAATTCTCTTTATATACAAAATTGTATTGAAATCACATATTATGTGTTTCACAAAGAAATCCAATATGGTCTTTGATGATGACTATGGAGTTGACTGTCCAGGGCCTATATAGTAGTAACATAAAGTGCAACTAGTTCCACGGAAACTATTAAGCAAACCTAATTATCATCACCATAGTCAAGACATCACCTAACTTGAGCACTAGAAAATATTATAATCATCCTAACTCCATCCTCTTTTCATGTCCTAGTAAATAGTGTTTGCACTCCATTTTTGGGTCTATTCGGAAAAAGCCTCCTTGTTATCACAAGGGTAAGGCTCTGTACTATTCGACCCCTGCCCCTACCCGCTTAGGCGGGAGCCTCTTCAAAGGCATTGTGGCATGTTAATGATGAATGATGATCATAACTCCATCCTATAGAATTCCTATGTTGACCTCTGAAATTTTGATACTGAAAACATGTGAGCCTCAATTCCCAATCCAAGTGCACTTCTCTTCTACCTTTGTCTGAGTTCGTACACTTGATGCATTTCTTGAAATTTTTGCCTCTTTAATCAATTTATATGTAGTTGCTGAACGATTGAGAGAGATAAAGGTTAGGCTTTTTCTTTGACGAACTACGCTTGTTACTTGTCAAGTGTCTTCTAATTAATTCTTATTCTGTGAAAGTTAAATCATTCATGCTCTGTCTTTAGCCAATTGAATGTGTCTAGACATGGATACTATCATGTGTCTCGTCTGCCCGAAGTAAATGGGGAAACAGACGTGCACAGTTATAGAAAGTTAATACATGTTTTATAGTACAACACTTAATTCAGTAGAGCCATCCTGATGAAGTTGCAGCTTAATCATAACTCTTATTTCACCTTCTGTCATAAACTGAATTGATAAATATGCATGCCGAATTGGTTTAGTCCTCTGATCACTGTTACGTCTATACTCTATAGTGGTGTTAACACATGATTCTGGTTTCAGGGGAGCTAATCCACATGCCACTAACCAGGTTGGTAAAACTGCTTTTCACCTGGTTGTAAATTCCAATTTGGATGATGTTGAGATTCTTGCTCTGTTGAAAAACACAAATAGATAGCAGCATGTGCAACATCCTCCTGCCAACCACCTGAGTTCTCAAATTCCCGAGGATAACTGTGACATATGTTGGAGGTCATAAATACACGAGGACTAGAACAGTAAGAAGTCCTTCTACCAAGCTTTTCTAAAGCTTTTTTAACAGCTCCTACAAAGGAGTTAAAACTTTTGCTGTCGAGATAACTTACAAGCTCCTGCAAAGCTCTGTAAACAATAGTCTATTCAGAAAGGTTTCTTATTCTCAAAGGCCTCTGGCAGATGCTAATCGGTTTCACAGATTTCTGCGGGCCTGATACGTAGCAGTTGTTTTCGTTGTTGAATTGTGTTACTGTATGTTTGTACATTAAACACAATTTTGGTTCCATTTTATTTTCCTTCTGGCTCCTTTTGTATTGGTTAGGGAAGAGTGGAGGCCTGTATGTTTGATTCAGTTAGATGATTGTACATAGCTCTTCAGATTTCAACAAGTTTTTCAAATTGTTGCAGTCCGAGTTGGTTCTCGACTCAGTCTCAATTTATGTAAGGTGTACAATCCCCATGAACGACAATAATGATATATTGTTGGATGAGTAACATTTATCGTGGGTAATGTAGTAAAACAAATAAATAAATGGTTCTACAAATTCAAATACAAGTCTAGAACAAAATGATTCTCCCTTAAATACATAGGAGTTTAAAAGAACATTGCTAGCTTTTATCAGTTTTAGCTGCCACAAGTTTCTCTATAACATCAGCTGCTTCTTGGATAGTTGTTATACTCTCAGCATTTTCCTCCTCCACACTTATATCGAATTGTTCCTCAAGCCCCATTACAATCTCTACCTGAATACAACACAAATTATTAAATGCACTTCCAAAATTACTCTGGTTTAAATTATTTTCTCTTCATCGGATTATTGTATTATTTCTAATATATTCTTCAAATTTTGTAAAAATGAAAACCCCAAGGACGTATAATGGTTAATAGAGGTTAAATGATTCATCCTCAATAATCTTAATTCACGGTGTTTTTCATGAATCCTCAAACCAAGGATGTATAATGGTTAAACTTTTTAGTTGTGTTTCACCTCGATTAGTCAAAATAGAGTTTTTAATACTCTCACTAACCCGACGAGAAATGATATCGAAACAGTAAAATTCTACTTGATTATCCTTACATAGGTTAATTTATAAAGTATACCTTCACTGCCTAATGCAAGCAAAATTTATTTTCTTGAAATGGAGATGATAGTTCTCTTACTGTGTCAAGTGAATCGGCACCAAGTTCTGTAAATTTAGTGGCTGGAGAAAGCTGAGTCTCAGAGGGAAGTGCAAGTTGTTTTTTCACTACTTCATAAACCTTATCCACTGTCTCTGGCTTTGCCTGCCACCATTGTGTACACTAATTAGTTAAATGCCAAGAGATGGAATTGTAACTTTTCAAATTACATGTTTTTAAAAACATACAAAATAAACACTAGTAAAACTCTACAATTACATGAAATGAGAGCTAACAAAAAGAAATCATTCAAATCAATGCTCTTTTTTGACATACTCATACATAAATTCATAAAAAAGCTAAGCTAAGCTATTTTTCACTCCGTATCATTAAAAAATTCCACTATTATCGTTACAATGACTCGAATATGAAACTTCATCATTACAAATAACATATTGGGACTACTACGCTAACCTAGTGATTCAGTAAAAGGCTGAGCTAAAAAGCAAATAAAGCTTAGCTTATTAATTGGTTAAAATGGAGAATATTTTTATTTTGTTTTTTGTTCAAATTTGGAAACTAACCGCACAAGAGATTCTGCAGCGGGATGTTTTGAGGCTAGGGAAGCTTGACCATGACCAACCTGCATTTACCACTATTGAATTTCTTCCACTTATCTGCATATATAACTTAATTAATGAAATAAAATTACCATTTACAAAATAATAAAAAATGTGAAATCGTTATAATAGTGGTCCTTACGAAAAAGGTGAATCATCGAATGTGTCTCATGGACTAGAGCACCATTCACAAAATAATGAGTGCATCCATGCCCTTATTATTACTTTACATGATTGGATATATATCATGCAGTAGCTAGATTATGCTTTTAGGAGGTACAATGATATTGGAATTTATAGAAATTAAAACGTCATGCAATAAATCTTAACTTGCATGTTTTGTAATAAGTTCTCTGGCAATTTCAATTTTATATTCAAACAAATTAAATATTACCTTAATAAATTTACTTTATTTTATTAAATAAAGTAAAAATAAACTATTTCCTCTCTTCATTTCAGGCTTATGGATTGAAGTTAAGTTGAGTACCTGGTGATTGTTAGGCAGCTTAGCCAAAGTAGAAAATGTAATTGAGGCTGCTGTAATGGAAGACATGTTGAGGGTTTTGAGAAAAAATAACAAGTTGGGTAGGATAGGATAGGTTGATGAGTAATGAGACTTTGTATTTCTTGAAATGTGACCAAGTATGCTTGTAGATAAGAGAAGTGATAAGGAATTGGAGACATGAAAGTGGGACTGCTGAGGGCTAATTCAAACCAATTGAGATCAAGCAGGAGTTCTCGCTTTATAATTGGAGATTAAACAAGTCTTTTTTTTATTAAGCGAGGTCGGTTATGAATCTGATGTACGTTCAGATTCGACTTTTATATTTGGATCTGGAGTCTACCCACTAAAATGCTATACCGTTCGAAGTTAATTTATTACATGATAAATGAATTTTACTCTTGCTTTCTGATACATTGACAGATCGAATTTTTGTATATAAGGGGCGTATTATTTGATATAAATACTTTATAATGAAAATATAAAAAATTTAGGAGGAGTGAAACAGCGTAATTTTTAAAGAAGTAAGCTATAGGTTTGAAAAAATGCTTAATAAAATTAATTTTTTCAAAAATTGAGGCGACTATTCCACCATAAATTCTCATCTTTAAGTATACGTTTATTGAGCGTCTTCGCATTGATCATCTTGCTCCAAAACAATTACTACAACGTTTTATCTTGTTGGAGGCAATCCCTCCTTTCTCTCTTATCAATATACAATTAATATAAATAGATCGGTCTTTAAAAATATTACGTGATATTATTTTATTATAAATTTCATAATAAAATAAAATCAAAGATTGATACTCTCGTATTAAAAACGAAAATTGTTAAATTGAATGAGTATGATTTAAAGTGATGACCCTACTTGATGGAGCAATGATTTCAAAGCATACGTAACTAGAATTGGATGCTAGTTTGGCGACCAAGTAAATCTTGTTGCTCAAATTCCGTGCCTCCCAAGTCAAAAATTAATATATTAAACTATTTCCAACTTCCACTCATATAAATTCACAAATAATCTCATTTCAGAAGATAATAAATTGAAATCACTAAGGAAAATAAAAACAGTTTCTTTTGTATCATAACTTCATAAGTATTATATTATCTGATACTCATATTTCAGCTGCCTTACTTCTTCATCAGGTACCTTATCTAAACTTACTCATATTTTGTTTTGTTATTTATAGATCAACTTATTTTTCAATATGTCGAATATTTTTATATCATCATATAATGAAATAAATCGAAATAACTCATTACACTACTTGTGTTTGTGTATATATCGAGAAATAGTAGATAATGTTTGCCTCGTAGTGTTTGTGTATATATCGAGAAATAGTAGATAATGTTTGCCTCTCTATGTTATCACATGCTAACGTTGCGTACTATAAGATCTGCCTTATGCTACTGGTATTAATTAAGGACTCTTTTTCAAAGGCAGTGACGCATATTCATGTTGATTTATCAAATGTTTAAGTAGATTCTTGAATATGTTATGCATGTGTAGGTGGAAAGTGGTTAAAATTTAGCTTTTGAAGCAATTAATTTTTATTGAAATTCGAAATGAAGTTTGAGATTGTAGATTCTTGAATTTTTGTAGAATGAATTTGGTTGTTCAACAGTTCATTTGGCCTAATTTATTGTTTTGGGTTTTGGTTCAGATTTGTATTGTTGGAGCTAGAGTATTACTTGGACTTCAGTAGGATTGATCAGACTTCAATAGATAATCACACACTGTCTACGTCCACCACGGAAGTTGGTTCGGGGAGTTTGACGATTGATAACTGTAGTATGAGCTTGATTGTTCAAAGCAATCAAAGGGGCAATAATCGTTTTCAACGGCCTAGAAGTAATGGTGTTCAAGCTGCTGGTGTTGAGTGGATTGCTCGTAATTATGATGCCAATACAGCAACAGAAACAGTGGTTGTGAGTGGAGGTAGTACAGGCTTGATTGAGGGACGTGATCAAGAAAATGGACCCCATTGGGGTAGTTCAAGCTCGAGTGGCGATATTGGGCATGAAAATGGAAGATCCAGGCAGCAGTCATACAAGAATAGGGGTCGTTGGGGAGGTTCCCGCTCGAATAGTAATCAAGGGGAGGGAATTGGTAGGCCAATGTACCAAATGGGAGAAAGGGACCATGATAAGGAGAAAAGAAAAGGGAAAGGAGATGATGAAAGGAGTATAGTTGCAAAAGGGAAGGATCGGAATTTGCCTCCGCTAGTTCAAGAAATTCAGGAGAAGTTGTTGAAAAACGCAATTGAATGCATGATATGCTACGATATGGTGCAAAGATCAGCACCGATTTGGTCATGTTCAAGTTGCTTTTCGATTTTTCATTTGAGTTGTGTCAAGAAATGGGCCAAGGCTCCAACCTCAGTTGATTTGTCTGCTGAGAAGAATCAAGGATTCAATTGGCGGTGTCCAGGGTGTCAATCCGTGCAGCTCACTTCATCCAAAGAGATTCGGTATGTTTGCTTTTGTGGGAAGATGCAGGATCCATCAGCTGACTTGTATTTGACCCCTCATTCTTGTGGAGAACCTTGTGGGAAGCCACTCGAGAAGGCTTTTATGCACGCTGGTAAGAACAATGAGGATATATGCCCTCATGTTTGTGTCTTGCAATGTCATCCTGGTCCTTGTCCACCATGTAAAGCTTTTGCTGCTCCTAGAAAGTGTCCATGCGGCAAGAAAGTAATTACTACAAGATGTTCTGACCGTAAGTCTGGTCTCACTTGTGGAGATCAATGTGACAAAATTCTTGATTGTGGGCACCACAAGTGCGAACAAAATTGCCATGTCGGTCCTTGTAGCTCCTGCAAAGTTTTGGTTGATGCTTCTTGTTTCTGCATGAAGAAGAGCGGGGTTATTTATTGTGGAGATATGAAAGTCAAAAAAGGGTTCGGGTCAAAAGATGGTGTTTTTTCATGCGATTCAATATGTGGGAAGGAGCTTGATTGCAGAAAACATGAATGTCGTGATACTTGTCATCCTGGCCCTTGTGGGGAATGTGACTTGTTGCCAAGCAAGATTATGGCATGTTGCTGTGGCAAAACAAGCTTAAAGGAAGTGAGGCAAAGCTGTGTTGATCCTGTTCCAACCTGTTCAGAAATATGTGGTAAAATGCTTCCTTGCAAATTACATTATTGTCAGGAGGTTTGCCATGCTGGGAATTGTGCTCCGTGTCCTATGCTTGTTTCTCAAAAGTGTCGTTGTGGTTCTACTTCGAGAACCATCGAGTGTTTCAGAACAGTTGCAGAAGATGGGAAGTTCACATGTGATAAACCTTGTGGCCAGAAGAAAACTTGTGGGAGGCATCGATGTAGTGAGCGATGTTGTCGCCTCTCTAATCCCAGAAACCCTTTTCCGGTCGACTGGGATCCTCATGTTTGCTCAATTCCCTGTGGTAAGAAGCTAAGGTGTGGAAAACATTTCTGTGAGTCCCTCTGTCATAGTGGCCACTGCCCTCCATGCCTTGAAACATCATTTTCAGATTTGACTTGTGCTTGTGGGAGAACATCAATCCCTCCACCAGTCCCTTGTGGTACGCCTCTTCCTTCATGCCAGTATCCTTGTTCAGTCTCTCAACCATGCGGTCATCAACCGACTCACAGTTGCCACTTTGGAGATTGCCCGCCATGCACAGTCCCTGTAGCAAAAGAATGCAGTGGTGGACATGTAATACTCAGGAACATACCTTGTGGTTCAAAAGAAATCAAGTGTAACCAGCTCTGTGGCAAACTCAGGCAATGTGGCTTACATGCTTGTGCCAAAAGTTGCCATTCTGCTCCATGTGATTCTTCATTGGGATCTACTAGTGGGAGGGCTTCTTGTGGACAAGCCTGTGGTGCACCCAGACGAGAATGTAGGCATACATGTGCTTCTCTCTGTCATCTCGACTCACCATGTCCAGATGTGAGATGCGAATTTCCAGTCAATATCACATGTTCATGTGGCAGAATAACAGTAGTCGTTCCTTGTGATGCTGGGGGTGGCTATAATGTTGATACACTTTTTGAAGCTACGGTGATCAAGAAGTTTCCGGTTGCCCTCCAACCTGTAGAAGCAAATGGCACGAAGGTCCCACTTGGTCTGAGGAAACTTATGTGTGATGATGAATGTGCAAAATTGAAGCGCCAAAAGGCTCTTGCTAATGCCTTTGGCATCACAACTCCAAATTTGGATGCACTTCGTTTAGGAGAGAATGCAATTGCCTCGCAAGTGTTCTCTGACCTTTTCCGCCGTGACCCTAAGTGGGTATTGTCAGTGGAGGAGAGGTGCAAGTATTTGGTCCTTGGCAAGGGGAAGGGTGGAGTAAATGCACTCAGAGTGCATGTCTTCTGCCCAATGTTGAAAGAAAAGAGAGATGTGGTGAAGTTTATTGCTGAAAGATGGAAGCTTACAGTGAACACTGCTGGTTGGGAACCAAAGAGATTTGTTGTTGTACATGTTACGCCGCAATCCAAGGCTCCTGCTCGTATGCTTGGTGTTAAAGGTTGCTCTCCGGGTAACAACATGGTGCAATCTCCTATATTTGATCCTCTGGTGGACATGGACCCTAGGCTTGTTGTTGCGCTGTTTGATTTGCCGAGGGATGCAGACATAAGTGCATTAGTACTAAGGTTTGGTGGTGAATGTGAGCTAGTCTGGTTAAATGATAAAAATGCGTTAACTGTCTTCAGTGATCCTGTCCGAGCAGCTACTGCAACGAGGAGATTGGATCAAGGATCTGCTTATTATGGTGCTGCTGCCCTTCGCACCAACAGTGTTGTTCTGGGAGCATCTTCAAGTGGGAATCCATGGGGTAACTTCAAGCTTGGAAGCGAAGTAGCAGTGCCTAAAATGAATCCGAGGAAGAAAGCAGTTGGGTCGGGGACTGAATGGGCAGAGGAAAGTGCATGGGGTGTTGCAGAATGGATTGGTAATGAGTTGGACGTGGAACAATCTGTTTGGAAGGATCAGGGAGGTCCCGTTACTACTTCAGTAAACCGGTGGAATGTATTGGATAGCGAAACAACATCAAGTTCCACAACACCATCCGCGAAATTTCAGTACCCTATGAAACCTGGAGGGGTTCCATTAGCTACGTCTGCGAGTGAGTTGGGACCAGGTGGTTCGAGTCTGCTGCCTCAACAAGCGAAGATTGACGACGATTCTGATGTGGTTGATGATTGGGAGGAAGCGTACGATTAAGAATGTGTGTTTAGATAATGGAACTTTGTCTACTGAATCACACATACCCAAACAAAACCTCACCTGAAAATAGGAATTATGAAATATATCAAGTCTCTATAGACTATAACTGTAAAAAAATTGAAGGATCACACTTTGGTTGAGCACTTGAGCCTGCCTTTTTGTGTTGTCTTGAGTTGCTATAAAAAGAATTTTGCATAATTGTATGTTGTGACATTTGAATTCTTTTGTCTATTATTATCTCATCCGACTCTACATACTTCCCTTCATGAATAACTTGGTAATATCCAGTAAGCGTCTTTTCTTAAATGCTAACCTCAAACAGCAAATTGCAGCAAAAGACAATCAGTAATATGGTATAATACACAAACGACATTTACAAATATACAACATTAAGAAAACAGAGGGAGGACTGCATGTGGTTATAAATCATAATTAATAGATGACATATTTTCATCAAGAGGCATCACAGGAGGCCAAAGTAGTTCGTGTATCTATGTCATGTCATATCTTTATAAAGTGTGGATAATATAGTTGAAGAAATTTCTTTGTAATCTCAAATTGACCATAAAATCTGATGAAGCTACTCTTAGCGTAATGATTATTAAATTTAATAATAATTAAATAACGATGAGGAGAATTTAAGTCATTTAAGCGTAAAATATCTTTTCGAGAAGGATTTATATTTTGATGTTTCTGTATTCTTAATATTCGTTAAATAGATTTTTTAATGAATTTATCATCTTTATTTTATATTATAGCTCATTTTAATAAAAATGTGAAATAAAATCATGCTTGTCCATAGTCGCTTGTCATGAATCACATTGTGAATGAGTTAATCATTTGGATATCTTGCGTAAATTTCGACTAAAAAAGTGCAGAGTGTGTTAAGTATCGGTAGCGCCGCTTTCTTGCGTGCGGTGTGGGTTCGGCTACTGCATGTCGTTTTGTAGAAAAAAGGAAGACAGCATTTATTCTTAGGTTTTGAATCTTGAAACATGCGTTTGTTTGGATTGATATGATTACGTATTTATATAAAATTAAATTTGATTCTGAAAGATTTATTTTTCGGCTTTGAGAATTTGCAGTAATATTAAATACTCATTTATATATCCCTATTTATTAGAAACAAAAATTTAATATATTTATGATGAAACATGACTTATTGTCTCATATTAAAAAGTGCCATTGTAAGAATCATAACAATATAATATGGCGAAAAAGAATACTCATAAAATTAAAATTTATGAATGATTTTTTTAATTTCATGTAAATCTTTAAAATGTATATTTCACCTTTGGCTTAATGAGTTTAATTTTCATTAAAATACTTATGTAACATGACCTAATATATATTATAAAAATAAAAAATAAAATAAAAAAATAAAAATAAAAAGTCAAATATAATAATATATTAGTTTATTTTTCTTAGCAAGGTATATTTTTTTTTAATTCAATAATATAAAGAAAAAATATCAATAAAGGAATGTATATATGAAAGTTTTATATTATGAAGAAATATTTAATAAGAAATTAAATAATTAAGTTTGGGTGTGAAATGAAAGATCTAGGTTATTCAATATTTAAAATCAGAAGATAAAAATCATTCATAGAACTATTTACATTCCTTTGACACAAACAATTCTCAAATATTTTTATTGTTGATAGATTGAATTTATTTTGTTGGGATGTAATAAACTCTTAAGGCTTACGTCATCTTGAGCACTTGTCTACACGAGATAATTTAATGAGAATCTTGAAATAACATGCTCACTACATTACGATTCTTAATGGAGATTGAAAAGTCTTTTATTAAGAGGCAATTAATATTATAATATATCTTAAAAGAACCTTTATAAAAAATGCTTTCAAATTAATCATGAGAAAATAAAAATCACTTTATTAAAGAGGTGGAAAAATCAGAGATAAAGTTGTATTTAGATTTCCTATATGATCAGTTAAAAAGGAAGCAGAGAATTTTCTTTAATGATCAGTTGACAAAGGTAATTATTATTCTTTTCAATATTATATTTCACGTAGTATAATTAATTTCAATTATTTTTTACTTTGATAGGTTAATTTGTTTCTTTAAGGATGGAATAACCAAATTGGTCGTCGTTGTTATCACAATCTTCAATATAGGTAATCTGGTCTTGATAGAGGTATTTATACATTTATCTTCTTTAATATATTCAATTATTGTTTATATTTTACATAAAATCTTGTGCAATTGACTTATGCGTGCTAATGAATATATATTAGTTTTGCAGAAAAAAAAAAATTCATTGTAGTTTGTTTTATTTTAGATTATATTTTTTTTGCTAGGATGAAGTGGATCCTAAACTTTTTTCCTCTTATAATTGATTCTCAAACAATTAGTAAAATCTTAAATGCATTATATTTTCATTTTCAATTTCACAATTGCTATTTTTTTATGTATTTTGTTTATAATATTTTATGCAATTTGCCTTACGCTAACTAATATATGATTAATATTATGCATATCATATATGTTTTAAAATTAAAAAACTATTGAAATGGTCTCATTGATTATTTGCTTTAACTTTGATGACTTTTGTTTAGCTTAAACAGCGTTAACATAGAATAAAATGAAAGAAAATTAATGAATAAATAAGAAGACCCACACAAACAATTTTCGCGAATAAAACAACAAATTAAATAATAGCTTAGCATGCCAGTCAGCTTCTTCAATGTTTTTCCCATTTGTCAATTAGTACAAAATGAACAAATTGATTCTTGTCAATGCTATGTAGCGTTAATACATTACGTATATGTCTCTTTCAGGACCATTTAATAAAACGAATTAAAACCAAATATTTATATTGATAAGTAATAATAAAAATAAGCATAGGTAAAATACGTTTCTTTCATTTTTGTTTTGGTCATATTTATCATTTCTAATAGAACAATTATTTATATTTTATTATTACTTGATTATTATATGTTAAAGTTATTAATTCAAAACTACAACCACGTTATTAATTATTATAATGGTGGTTACACATAAATAAATGGATAGAGAAATTATATTAAAACTTCGCTATTATAAAAACCAAATGGATAAGAGAAATTGTATTTTTAAGTGATTAAATACTACAGATTCTGAAACTTTTTGAGCAATGCGTTTTCAAGCTATATGAGGCCAAAGAAAGGAAAACAACATCTACAAAGCAGAGAAGGTAAATTAAGTATTCTAACATATGAACAACATGAAAAATAATAATATACTTGTATGGAGTTTGAAGAAACTAGGCACGATTATAATAATTTTTTTAAAAAAGAGTTACGTAGAGGTAAAAAAATAAAAGCGCGACTTCATTAAATTTATTTATCATTAATAAGTATACTAACTTTTTTTTTATTATGGTAATGATGTAGAAAATATGATGATTAATTTTAAATATGAGCCTACTTCTATTATTTTATTCGAATGGAATGGCCAGGATTTCTTGCTCTAAATAACATCATTGTTCAGCAGTCAAGTTGAAGAAGGTGATCGAATAATGATTTTTTAGCATTAAATGATGTCTTAATTTGGTGTACAAATTTTAGAGTCAACAATCAAAATTTATGTTCATGGATGGAGGTAGTACTTTACAATCAGTTAGTTTCCTGCCAATCAGACACATGAGATCTTCAATTTTTTCAGGATTTCACAACACTTATCAACTTGATTCCCAACTGTTTTGATTAGTAATCAGTGTCTAAGCACTCTTTACAATAATATTTCTAAAAATTATGAGGTGCAGAAATGGTCGCTATTAACCTCTCATGAACATCAATAGTATTTCTAAAGAATATAGTATGAGTGCAAGTAGGCAGCTAGAGATGGCATGCAGATCACATAAAATTGTGAAAATCTTGTACGTATAAGAAAAGATGGTATGCCAATTTATCTTCAAAGTTACATTTCCAAAGTTCTAGATTCCCTCAGTTTTAGTATTTAATTAAATTGCCTTGATAGGTGTAGCATTTGAGAAAGTCTCCTTTTTGCTGCTGTGATAGCTTGCATTTTACTCATTTCTTCAAAGTTCAACCATGCCACTACTTTAAAAAAGGGGAAATGAGAAAGTGTAGTAGTAATTGCTAGTCATTGTTTGCAGACATCATGAGTACTTAAAAACTGTGACAATGATGTGTACACTTTATGCTCTACAAATTTGGCAACATATCCATTCTAGATTTACAATTTTTATATGTTTGCCAGTTGCACAATATGACTAACTTGTAAAATGTTACTGAAGTTTCGTGTTAGCAAAAGCAGACGGATGATCATTTGAAGACAAAGGC
The DNA here is from genome assembly GCA_019722365.1 of Lithospermum erythrorhizon. Lineage (NCBI taxonomy): Eukaryota > Viridiplantae > Streptophyta > Magnoliopsida > Boraginales > Boraginaceae > Lithospermum > Lithospermum erythrorhizon. The sequence goes on from JADFUC010000652.1 coordinate 282,666, forward strand.
ATGGATGAACAAATGGGATATCTTCATCATGTCCATGATAATCAACCTAACATTGAAGCAGATACAAACCTAGGGCGAGGGCCAAGAGGAAATGATGTTAATCAAAACACTTCATCAGAGTTAGGTGTCGGTTAATACACCAAATTTTCTCAATACAATATGATAAATGAAAGAATTGAAAATATAATACACCAAATTTTCATATACAGACTATTAAAAATGATTCATTAGTCATTTAGCATGAGGGGATATATTACAAAAAATACAATAATATCTTATTTTTTATAGTTAATATTATAATAATTTTCAATCTTCCTCCCCTACATGAATTCGAACACTTGACCAACCTCAAGGATCAAGGAGTGCTAGCCCAACCTCTAGACCATTCGATTATCTCAATACAAAAATATCTTAAAATTATAGAATGACAATTAAATAATTTTTTTTTATCAAAATGACAAATAATAAAAATCTAAGGGAGCATCAAAATTCAAATGAATACAGGAGTTATGATACCACCTCCCCCTGGGACCCTATATCAAAAGAAAGAAGACACCTCTCTCTCTCTCTCTAACCAAACACTCTTTTCCACTCTCTGCAACAAATAACTCAACATCAAACCACACCTCACCCCCCCTCACATTATATCTTTAAATTTCCTAACCCAAAAACCAAAGAAAAACCCCCATAAAACCTTCATACCCTTAAAAACACAAAAAAACACACACACATTCAGACCAAACATGTCCCTCTTTGGTCAGCACTAACACTTTCTCCGACCTCTCCTCCCTGCTCACCTACATGCCGTATCCGGCCGCACCCTCCTCTGGCCCACCACCACCACCCCCTCCCCCTGCAACTTCACAGGCGTCAAATGCACCAACCAACGTGTAACCTCCCTCCACCTCCCAGCCTCCTCTCTATATGGCTCAATTCCACCTAATACCCTCACAAATCTCACCTCAATTATCACCATTAGTCTCCGTTTCAACAACCTTAATGGCCCTTTTCCTCAGGATTTCACTAAATTGCCTCAGCTTAGGAACCTTTATTTGCAAGGGAATAACTTTTCTGGGAGTTTGCCACATACCCTTTTCGTTGTTAAGGGTTTGGTGAGGTTAAACCTTGCAAGAAACGATTTTTATGGGGAGATTTCAGTGTTTTTTAATAACTTGACTAGGTTGAGGACGCTTTATTTGCAGGAAAATGGTTTTTTTGGGGGGATTCCTGAGTTGAAGTTGAGGAATCTTGAGCAGTTTAATGTTTCGTTTAATCGGCTTAATGGGTCTGTGCCGATGAGTTTGGAGGATATGCCGAAGGATGTGTTTGTTGGGAATGTGGGGTTGTGTGGGAAGCCGCTTAGTTTGGCTTGTGGGAAGGATGGGAAGATTGTTCCGCCTGCGATTGCGGGGATTAGTTTGCCTAATAAGGGTGGGGAGGAGGGGAAGAAGGGGGGGAAGCGGTTGTCGGGAGGGGCGATTGCGGGTATTGTGGTGGGTTGTGTGGTGGGGTTGGTTTTTGTGGTGTGTGTGTTGTGTGTAGTGTGTAGGAAGAGGGGTGGAGGTAAGGCGAGGGCTGTCGACTTTGGGTCGGTTAAGCGTCTAGAAAATGATAGTTTGGGTGAGAAACCGATGGTGGAGGATGCGGAGATTGGGGGTAGTGGTGTGGGTAATGGGAGTAACGCGTTCCCTGTCGAGGCTGCTGCAGCCGCTGCTGTGAATACTAATACGGGGTTCGGGGAGAGTGGAGGAGCAGTGGGTAAGAAATTGGTGTTTTTTGGTAATTCTCCAAAGGTGTTTGATTTGGAGGATCTTTTGAGGGCATCGGCTGAGGTTTTAGGTAAAGGGACGTTTGGGACGGCTTATAAGGCTCTTCTTGAGATGGGAGGTGAAGTGGCTGTTAAAAGATTGAAAGATGTGGTGATTTCGGAGAACGAGTTTAGGGAGAAGATTGAAGGGGTTGGAGCAATGGATCATGAGAACTTGGTGCCTCTTAGAGCTTATTACTATAGCAGGGAAGAGAAGCTCCTTGTCTATGATTATATGCCAACTGGGAGTTTATCTGCATTGATACATGGTTAGTTAAGACTGAGATTTCTCCTCATCAATACTAAGACCAGTTTTGCCTTATTTCTCTGACTTTGTTTATATGCATTTGGAGTTTGAAGATCAAAATGTTTAGACACATCAATTTATCAATTGTGATATGCGAAACGTTGTTTTTGTTAGCAACACATTGATGATTTGTTAAGTTAGTACTGAAATTCAATATTCATTTTGGTAGCTTTTATCCTGCATCATTTATCCAATTCTTTGTTAAGTAAAGTATGATTTTTCATGTTACTGTCATTACTTATCCAATTCTTTGCAAGTAAAGTATGATTTTTTTATGTTACTGTCATTATCTTTGGTGTGAATTGTGAAGGTATTTGCTGAAGTGTATTTGTATGATGAATGTACTAATTTCGATTGGCCTCATCAGATGTTTGGATATCAGATTAGATATAAATTTAATCTTTTTAATGCGATCTTCAAAAGGTCGTGATTCGGATTGTGTTCATCTTCATCCATATGGTTTATAGTTTGGAACATGCTACAGTTTCTGGACATAATTTGGCTCAGATTTATTTTCTGTAACTGTTTGATTCCCCTGTCTGCTATTATGTTCAGGTAACAAAGGTTCTAGTAGGATGCCATTGAACTGGGAGGTGAGGTCTGGGATTGCCCTTGGAGCAGCTCGTGGTATCGAATACCTTCACTCTCGAGGTCCTAATGTCTCTCATGGAAATATCAAATCATCCAATATCCTCCTCACTAAATTACATGATGCACGGGTTTCCGATTTCGGCCTTCTTTACAACTTGTTGTTATTTCTTCCTCTCAACCCCGTGTTTGCTTGGCTGCAGAGCACCAGAGGGTGACAGCCAAATCCAACACCAAGGTCTCTCAAGGCGATGTTTATAGCTTCAATTGCTTTTTGGAGCTTCTTACAGGAAAAGCTCCAACTCACGCCATCTTAAACGAAGAGGGGGTTGATCTACCAAGATGGGTTCAGTCTGTCGTACGCGAGGAATGGAGTTCTCAAGTCTTCGATCTTGAACTCCTCAAGTATCAGAGTGTCGGGAGAAGTGTTTGATAACCGGCCTTCGATGTCAGAGGTTGTTAGGAGGATTGAGGAGATCCGTCGGTCAAGCGATCGAGGCTATCAAGTCTGATGAAGCAATCATGTGTATGGATGCACTATTAGTATGTACTATGTAGATTCATTGCCTTCATGTGTTTGTTAATCAGAACCCCATATTTGCTCAACTATGTTAATTGTTAACACTATCGTTCAAAATTTCGCTTTTTATCATAATTTCGAAAGAATAAAAAATTCCGGAAATATTATAGAAACATTTAATAAACAATGTTAAATCTTGGAAACTTAAGATACAATAAAAACTCTTTAAATTAATCTGCAATAGGACGGTGAAATTTATTAATTTTATCAGTGTTAATTTAAAGAGATTATTAATGTTGGGATCGAAAAAACTTATTTAAAAATTTATTAATTTAATGATGAACGTTTAATTTAAAGGTTACTATAAGTTGTATATACTGAATTTTTTTCCATAAATGAGATATATAACAAATTTAAATATTAAAATAACTAAATTAAAAATGAAAACATTTTAAAATTAATGCTATAATTTTAAAATATATTTTTAATGAGAATTGAAGACTTTTTAAATAAAATATTTTCATAATTAATATTATTTAAAATAATGTCTAAAAGTTAAATAGAAATAGAAGTTAATTAACAATTGTAAATCAGATGGACCAAAACCAAGAAAAGCATATAAAAAATGTGTATGAGATGCAAGAAAACAAGGACTTCTATTTTGGTGCAAGATGTGGGAATGTTTTTCTCATTTATTTTGGCTTAACAAATCTTGTATCTAATGAGTAATGATAAGTAATTTCTACCTTATTCAAAACATAGTCAGTGGTTTATACATATTCTAGTTATTCAATTTATTATGATTCGACTTGAAGTTTTCCGTGCTACAGTTTGCTTTGGTTCTATGTGTTTGTAACTAAGAAACCTGATTTGCAACTGTGTTTCTTATTTGGAATTTCAATGAAATACATAATATAATGCATTATGAACTTTGACTTATACAACTCAAATAATAATTTGAACCTAATCACATAGCTTCATATGAAATTACCCTAATTCTCCAGCATTATTTTCTCTGATTCTTGGAATAAAATCTGAGAACTACATAGAAGCTTAAGGCGATAAACATCTTGATATCCATAGGACCAGGTGAGAGGTCTGAATCCGCGCCATTATAACATCTTGTACCTTTGAATTCACTTATGAGTAATGCCTCGAACGGGTATTTGATTGCAGATATGTAGTGCAGCCACCGCCAGTAAATTGGTATCTGAGTCATTTTTAAGAAGAATCCACAAGTCAGAAAGAAGAGAGCCGTTGTTGCTATGCTTGACAGACTTCTGTGTGATGTGGCACAGGAACAACTGAGCTGACTAACATAACGTAAGCATTAGTGGTTATGAGTGAAGCATATAGTACTAGCCAGAATGGATGAAGCGAATGCCTTTAACAAATACAGGAGGAGATGACATGAGAGGCCGATAGCGTTGAGATTTCACGAATAGAAGATGAATCTTTCTTTGGAACATCATTGGAAGAGAAGAAGACCAAACCATTGAAAGATGTAGAGTTTGGGACATGATTTAGTTTTTGAGGTGGTTTGATCCAGTCGTTTTACAAATAATTGAGATTACCACAAGACCCATCTAGACAATTTCAAGAGGTTAAATTTAGGTCAATTATAGAGAACTTTAACTTCTTGTGCGAAGCCATGGGTTCGCAAATTTATGTCTGTGTTCTGGCTCATCAAGGACCTCTATTTCAAATCCTTGATAAGTTGAAACATATGAATCACAGTTAGAGCGATAGGCAGCTCAGGAGTCTGTTGAGGAGTTGGATAAAGGCTAGAAACAAACTTCTTTAGGTGTTGCTACTCAGGGGTCTACAAGTGTTCTTGCTGGAGTCCATGATGGTGGACGACGAGGAGTTCCCTTCACACCATTGTAGACCCAAACTGAGAAATCTCTGTAGAAATGAGAAGCTAAACGTTGGTTATAAACACCGCTCGCCATGTGCATTGGTGTGTTAACTGTCTTGCGCTCTAGGGAGTTATCAAAATCATTGTCATCATCATCATCATCTTCATAATCAAACTTTCCGCTATCTGCTCTAGAGTTCATATTTCCACCATAAAAGGACTGAAGGCTCTCTAAATTCATGTTAATAGACCAGGGAGTCTTCGTTTGAGTAGAACGAGGAGTTCTTGGAGTCTTCGGCACCTTTCTTACAGGGGTTCTCGCCACTGGATCAGGTTTGTTTTTGATACCTTTAAAGAGGATCTCAAAGCCCAATAGATTTAGTTCATGTACTCTTTGATGACATCTAGGAGGTACTCCAAGCTGTTCTCACCATCAGGAACTGGGCGAGCAAATCCCGCAAGGTGAGCAGATACTGCAGTTGGGCTTCCCATGTATATCAATCGCCCCCTGTTGTCATAATGTTAAAATTATGAAAATAATGGAACTTGAATAATATATATGCTAAACTTCTGAGATGGTATAGTGATCCTATCTGTTAATTTTTTGCTGATTCTTAATTTTGTCAGTTTGGTACCTCCCAAGAACAGTGATGCGATCAAGGAGCATCTGAATCCTGAATGAAGGTTGGTGGATGGTCATCAAGACTATGCTTCCACTTTGAGCAATATCTTTAACCTTTTCTACAACACTGTAAGCACTTGTGGGAAGGATGGGGTCAGAAGTGACTCATCTAAGAAACAAAATGAGGGTTTGTGGATGATGTCGATTCAAGTGACACCCTCCTTCGTTCTCTCTGATGCACGCCTCTCCTCCTCATCACCGATGTATGTATAGGCCGTACTCTGCAATGGAATGATAATTACTTCATTATATTTTACACTTAAAGTGACAAAACTAGACAGTGAAGACAGGAACGAATATCAATACCCAGGTAAGCCCAGCCTGATCGAGAACTCCTCACTCTCTTCGTTTTTCTCTGCTCTTGATATGGATAATTGAAGCCCATCTGCCTCTGCAACAGAAACATGAACCAGTCAACATCGGAAATAGCTGGTCATCTTGCATAACATAGAAGAGATCATCTTTATATGGCTTTATCATGAACAATTTCTCTTATAAGCATTAGGAGAACACATAGGGAGAGGACTTTCCATCGATCATACAGAGCCCTCAGGAATACATACAGACGATGTTAGCCAGGCATCAAGAAAAGTAGACTTCCCACTCAGTCATGATCGCCACTGCTTCACCTCTTACAGCCTGACCCGAGATATCTGTTCAGCAGGAATACTTCTTTGCTGATCAAACACCATCTTTTCTTTATTTATCCTTCACGTTTTTACTATAAGACAGATTGTCAAACTCTAAACCAGTCCAACATTGATGGTTGCGTCGTCTTAACATTTTCAACGACATCCAAATCAAAAGACTTTCAAAGGCTCTTATCATTCAGTTAAGCCTCTCCACCATAGTAATTACTGTCAGTAGGTTTCCCTCTTCGGCTCACCAGAACTCGTCCAGCTTTGCTTTAGCTAATGGGGAGTTAACGCTAGAAGGAGTAGCAAGGGACTTTTATACAAGTTAAGGGAGGGATGGGGAGCAAATAATTTGGATTGTTATGAAAACTGTAATTACCTGAGCAGAGAGGACGGCCGAGTCCAACAATAGTGGCTACATGTTGTGAGCCAACCAAATGCATGCCAGCACCAGGGTTGTCATTTTGCTTTGATCTCAACATTAAATATATGCAGCAGACTTTCCTACTTTGTGAACACTAATTTTCATGTACTTGATAATACCAGAAAACTTGCTCAAGTTAGGCTGACTTTCTATTACTTCATTTAATTATATAGTCCATTATTGTTTTTTCTAATTGAGACGATTAAATTACATCTGTGGTAGAATTCTTGCACTTGTATAAAAAAACTTAATATCTCCTGGTTGTGGACCTTAATAACTCTTTAATAAACATACTTCTCCCACCATTCCATGTCATAGCTTTTCTTAAGTGGATATGTACACAAATCATTGAAACCTTCCCCCTTTCAAAATTACCACCCACCCCTGACACACTATTATAGGAATTACTATAAGTCACAAGAACTAATATTGTGATACAGAGTGAGGCGAAGAGTACAAATATGGCTTGATGCTTTTCAATGTAAGAAGGCAAATTTTTAATCCCCAGAAAGTAAATCGAGCAGGAAAAAGCATTATGATACAGGCAGATTTTCTTTATTGACTGATTGAATTGAATAAATACAATCACAATCTCTATCTTTCGCTTTTTGATTAATTTGAGGCTTGGAATGAGTTGTTCTCGAACCTCTTGGTTGATGTTTGAATTTGAATTGCTTTAAAGTTAACTTGAATTTGGCTTCGAAGATTTGAATATTATTAAAACTCTTGGCTAGTGACTTCAGAAGATTTGAATGTATTTCGAGATTCTTGAGTTTGTTACTTGAAGATTTGAATCTGGCTTGAATATTTAAACTTAGGCTTGAAGATTTGAATGTTGAAGAAGCTTGAAAGTGTAGAGAATTAGCATTTGCTTGAAGAATTCTCTCTGATGCCTCCTCTTCAATTCGATCTTTTTTACCTTGAATGATGAGAATGTTCCCTTTATATAGGCATTTGGGTAATAGCTTTAGCCACGTTATATTTAATTTTATTACTTGATAAAACACAATTAATTATCTTTATTTATTTATTCGAAGATAAATAATAGAAGTTTTATGTATTTGTAAATACTCGAAAATGATTTTATAATTCATTTTTCTTTGGTATTAATTATAATTTTGTAATAATGTCACTTTCTGATATTTATTTGACTTGGATAATTAATTAATAAATCTCGAAATATATGTTTATTAATTTGAGATTAGATAATTAATTCAACATAAAAATTCAGTACGGCCGGATGCCCCACCGAAGCCGGTCACGTGCGGGGTTTTTTTAGAGTGAAAGAGCAGGGTTCGATAAACTAGACGAAAGAAACGTCAGCGTGTGATGTGAAAAGTCGTTCTTCATCTTTAATTTGGATAGGTGTGAAATGACGCTTTTGCTTATGATATGTGCTTTTATGTTTAATCATCTAAGACTAATGAGCTATTGGTCCATTTATTTTGTTATACTTAAATGAGCCGAGGAGGCTTTAATTCTTATTGAACGCTTTGCTTTCTTCAGTTGGACTATGGGCTCCATTATGTAATACTTACTAAAAACCAAAAGAATTTACTTTTACTGCGCTTTTTATTTCATCGTAGGCGGGGACATAGATGTCTCGCCAATGGAAAGAATCCAAATGTTGTCTTACCATGAAAGTCAACATGCGTAATAATATGGAAAGATTGCGAACTCTTTCGAGAATTCTGAACAAGTGCTTTTTTTTAATTTAAAATCTTCGATCTTTTCATGTGTGATTAACACCGAATATGGTTGTGGGAAATCCTATTGCCTTTGTTGCCTATAAATATGACATGATCAGGTGCTCACAGCCAGAACTGGCGGCCGTCTTTCTCTCCAGTATTGTGCGGTAGTTTTAAGTAAGTCTGTCTTGAGTAAAAAATTTTTTTTAGAGGGAGAGTGAGTATTGAAATATATTTTTTTAGTAAATGTTGATTTAGTTTATGTTATACTTGCGATCTTTTTGATATCAATTTGTTCTTGTCATTTGGAAGTCGCAATCTTTGCATTGATATGAACTTATCAAATTACACTTTCCAAAAATTTATTGTTTGACATTGGAAACATCCTCTGATGCAGTTAGATTTGTTTTTATCGCTGACTGTTCTTAAGTTTGAAGAAGCTTGACGTCCTTGAGTTGGAATTTTGGATTGAAGATCTGGACTCTTCCTTTTAACAAATCGGGGACAAAGTTAACTTGGACTCCGTAATTAGAGTTGAAATTCTGAACAATAAGTTTAGGTCAGGGTACTATCTTTTCTTGGTCATTTATGCCTTTGAATTTCAGAGCATTTGTCTTGTGTGATACTAGGCTTAAACTTGTAGTTAGTATGATACAGCTTATAAATGTCCATGGCTAAACATGGTCGGACTCTGTTGTCATAGTACTGATAAAATGAATTCCTAATACGAAAGCATAAATCTTGATGTGATAATAATATTTCCCCTACGAGATACAGATGGAGACTATTATCTTACTCTTCCAAGTAGTGATTATTAGCAATGACCACTATAATTAAACAAATTCTTGATCTGAAATAATCAACCATGGAAGTGTCATTAAGAATGGCACATTTCAAGTATATGTCTATGCTCCTTTTTGTTTATCTTTTTATCAAATAAATTTGCATTTCAGACATCATTATGGCATGCATCCTGTAAGTACAAACATTATCACCATTTAAGTTCGGGGGCTATGTTAATGACCCTTTGAAAGATTTCAAAGAAAGAAAATTTACGGACTATGTCGGCCGATCCACACGAAAGTTTCAAGAAAATTTGGAGAAGCTATATCGATGATCTGAAAGTTTCAAAGAAAATTTCATTTATATTGATCCACTGAAAGAAATTTCTGGGCTATGTCGATGATCCGCTGAAAGTTTCAAGAAAATTTACGGACTATATCGACGATCCGCTTTGAAAGTTTCAAAGAAAATTTACGAATTTCGTGATCGCGCGAGTTTCAAAGAAATTGAGCTATAAATTTTTTTCAAAGTTTTGGACTATATACGTTAGTCACTTTCGAAGGATTTCAAAGAAATTTTGGAGCTGCGTCAGCGGCCAATCTTTAGTTACGTGAAAGTTCCGTGTATCAGTGCAGACTATACGGTGATCGGCTTGACTTTCAAGAGATTTTTACGGAACTATGGTCACTTTGAAGTTCGACTCGTTGTACATCACGCATGTATTTTTCATTTGTCTTACCTCCCTACTTCCCATCTTTTTTTTTTTCAAGTTGATGTCAGGATGACAGAACTTTGTCGTTCATGACTACATGGAGAGGAGTTGCTTTTGAGCACAAGTGGAAGAGAATTTGAGTGGTTGGAACTTGCTCGGTTGAGGAATTGATTGAGCGTCATGTTCTTCAATCGGGTTTAAATCATTCTGCATCTGCGAAGTAATTGTCTTTTCAGAGACCTTAAGAGTCGTATAGCCTCTAAGTATCAGAAGTGGGTATTAGAATTCGGTATCGTAAGGGTTATTGGGAATGGACGAGAGGATATCCTTAGTGATCTTGAGAAAACTTTGAGAGTCATCTATAATCTTTATATACATATGACTATTAATCAGTGCCTTTTACAAGGATGGATCTCAGAATACTTTGATCGGTAGAGGGGGTTATCTAAATCGTTGTCTGGGATCTCCGTAAATTGAATTAGACACTACTGTATCTTGGGGAACTTTTTTTGATGAAGTCCACAGTGCTGTGACTTCTTTTAGCAATGACAATTCTTGCCTGAACTTTACAGTATATCTAACAGCCCTACGTGATTCTCCAAAGGGCGAATTACAGTAACAATGAATGGATTCGCAACCACGAGGTCGAGACACCTCAAAAATATACTCACTCACGGCAGGGAGGAACACGAACTAAGCGTTTTACTGGGACTTACAACCGATGCGGAGTTGCCTAGACCATTGTCTTTTCTGACGGTGAAAGAAAACTTTTTGTTAGTCTCTAACATTCAGACTCGACAATGCATCTTTTCGTTTAGCGGTAGTTGTATGCGTTTGTTGCTTTATATGACGTCTCACAGGCGTTATGCCGTCGAGTTTTCAAAATGGCATGCTTTATGGCGGAGGAAAACAAGTTGGGCTTGCCGTCCACTGCTTTGTCGAGCGTTATCGTAAGGCTAAATATTCTTGGTCCAGGGGAAACCCTGGCGATGATCACAGCTTAATTGTTCCCACACAAGTGCTTGGATGGCGTTTTATTTAATACCCTTTCCGGTTCCTCTTGAGACTTGAAGGCTGGTCAAATGTGCTGGTAGTGGTGAAGGTGGGGCGAAATATTATCTACTTTAGCGAAGATATTAACCAACCAATCGAGATTGGTATGCCAGGTAATTGATAGCAATACAACTTGAGGGTTTATCGACTTTGTTGATAATGAGGATAGTGCGATCATGATACAATATTTCATATGCCTCGGCTCGAGTTTTCTCGGCTAGAAGGCGGGCCGTTTCTTTACCGTGGAACCGTATAACCCAGCATCGTTTGCAATTACGGATATTGTCGAAGACATTCAGAGGGCGTTACTATTTATGAATCTTAAACCGGCGCCTTTGGATGATGGGTTTGGGCAACTCTGTGTGTTATGTTTGGAACTTATCAGCGACATTCCACAGCCATGGGGAATGACCAAGTTTTTTGTACTACCGGGGCTTATGATAAGTGGTTGGAGGCATTTAGATTGGCGAAAGTATAGGAAGGCGTTCTTCGCGCATTTCACAGGGGGATAACATGACAACGGTAATACAGTGAGGAGTCATTTGAATTGCCCCAGACACTCAGATAATATACTACTCTGGAAGAGAACTTACTCGCTTGATCTGAGGGCCCAGGGTAGATGATAATGATGACATGACTTTATGACATATTGAACAAAAAGAACTTCTTTGTGCGGATGGCCCAATTTGTTAAAGGGGTTACTACCTACTTTGTTGAGACTTTAAATGCCGTTGAGGATGCTCGAGGTGGGGGTTTTCTCTAGTTATTTACTTAAGTATATTTGACATTTTAACCTCACAATCTCTTTTTTATTAATTTGAGGGTCATGACTTGGGACATCAAAGGTGTCTTGTTATGTTGATTCTTGTGATGTAGTGGAGTGGGAAGTGGATCTGATTTGTATGGGAGTTCTCTGCTAGACCTTTGCGACCCTGACATCATTTCCAACATGGCCTTTGAGCAAATCTATCTTTGAAGGGGGCTAGCTTTGCCTTTCAGTTTGCAAATCTTAGGGAAAAAATTAAGATGAAAAACTTCTTACTCTTGACTTATAAAACGTCTTACTCCAATGAGCACTTGTTATCTTTGGAGAGCAATCTGATCATTTTTTTCAAAATTATATACTTTTTCGTAAGATTACTAAATTGAACTTCATTTCGAGATTGTCTAAAGTCTTGTTACGAAATATTATCTTTGAAGAGCTCCGCCCCAATCGCGATTTCAGAATCTAATTGAGGAGAATTCAAACAAATTGAGGCCGCTGACGGGGACACCAAATAGGGATAAAGATGGTGCTTGGATTTGAAGAAGGAGGTGGAAATCCTTGAAAAGAAGGAGAACGAAGCCAAATTACGTATCGGTCTTGGCAATAGGAAGAACTTTTGGCGACTATAGGATAAGCTTGACTTAAGGAAAGAACATTTATTCCTCAGTGATTGATGAAGAAAATCGATTTGACTTATATGTAAGGAAGCGAAGCGAGGAATTAGGCATTTTAAGAGTATTTTACGATGTTGCCACTCCCGTTCGGGCTTAGTAAGAATTTCTTTTTGAATGTCTTTCTATTTCGTCAAACCAATTTTCATCATCTTGCTTAAAATTCTTTTTTTTTAAATTATAATTCTTGTCTTTTTTCTTTTTCTTCATTTTTTGTGCTTTCTACCGTTTATAGCTTGTTGTCACCTTTTATAACTTAAATTTGTTTGGGATGCCCAGTACTTCTGATACCTCAAAAGGATTTTTTATCCACGGGGATCGAGCCATAAGCGTAGTTCAATCGAGTGAAATTTAATTTGGTGCAGTTTATACTAAATGGAGGTATACGTTGATTCATCTCGAGACTTGATGGAGCTTTTAAAAGTTTAACCTTAATAAGACCCGATAGTGAAAGTTTAATGGTTTTACTACGTACGATTCCTTTGGTAGGATCTGGTTTATGCTAGGTGTGGGCCAGGAGTTTCCTGAGCTTAAGGATAGTAAAGTTTCAAGTAGCGGCCATTGATAGGTCCCTCACTTTTAACCCCATAAACCAGTTTAATATACACTTTGATTCTGGGTCCGTCCCGTTGGATCTAATTTCTTTCCTGCTTACATGTAATTGAATTGTACCATGAGAAAGCACCGTATCTCAGGCTTAAATGATCGTTGACGGACCTTTTTTATTGTATAACCGAGATGCGAGATTGGCCAACATTCAGGCCTTTGTTGAGGCGTCCAACGCCCGTTCATCGAGAGAGATTAATAATATATCTCTTTGACCTTAGGTAAGCATTCTCCTGTTGTGTGAGACATGTATAGCCATCAGCAGAGATGGGATCTAAAGGCGCCTACGCGTATACCCAGAAAGCATAAGGAGTTGATTGTGTGGAGTCACAATGCTTAGTTCCACATGTACTTGCGGAGAACCTTCCAAATGTTCTGCAGTGCCCACGATCTCTTTTTGATTTGTTGACTCACTTTCTTGATGATTACCGCAATGTCTTGTGAAGGCTTGACTAGTAGTTAGCTTGGGGTAGTACATGGAGGAATGATAGCTTCTTGAACTTGAACTTCTCAAATGATCATTATTGTCAAATTCTGCTTTCCGTTATCGGCTATGATGTGCCTAGGAACTCCATTGTTACCGATATATGAAATTTACCGAGGAATGAACTTTCCTACGCCTTACTTTAAATTACTTCAAAAGTATATCAGGCTTACGCCCGTTTAGAGAAATAGTCGGTTCAGCGGTATGTAAATATGTCGGCCGAACTTTTTGGCGATGAATGGGCTTCATGTCAGTCATTAAAGAGCCATGAAAGCACGACAGTTCTTGCGGGTGTAATATGGTTCTGGCCGGTTGAAAGGTGGATGAAATTTCGCGTGGCCAGCAGGGATTCTTTTTGAGACTCCGTCGATCTTTCAACCGCTGGTGGGCCGATAATATCCGATGGTTTGATTTGGAAGTGAAGAGTTTCTTGGATTGACGCCACGTACCCGGGTGAGGCATACGGTGACTGTATTACTCTTACTCCCGAGGCATCGAGGAAGTAGCAATTTCAGAGTGAATGATCTTCTAAAAGTCTCTTTGTAATAGACAAAGCGGGGGGCAGGCGAGGACATCGGTGTCTCCTTTTTACAATTCTCGTCAGGTAACTTACATGTGAGTAATGATGAAGGTTGTACTGATCTTCATATCAATCTCTAGCCTTGTTGACTACAAAGGGTTTAAATGCTTGACATTATTTCGTATGCATCTTCCTCTTTCTTGACATTGGTGGTCGACGATTTTTTGTACGCTTGAATTTGAATTGTTTTTCACGTCACTTGATCACGAGGAAGCCGGACATAGCGTCGACTTGCTTTTGTTTTAGCACAATCTTAGCGTATTCAATAAAAAATTCTTGATAGTTTTCCACGAGGTTTTGGTGCATAGTTGTATTATCATTCAGACTTTCAACCACATGTTCGAGGGAGTTGGTTGATGATCGATTCTTTCAGTCTCATTTCCTTAATTTCGAGTCCTAAAATGGGCTTGATATTACGCCCCGCGTTGTTTGGCATTTATTACTTAACGGGGAAAATGAGTATGGGAGGCTGGCATCTTGTTGGGAGTTATGAAAAGCAACTCGACTCCGGCTCCCTCTGTCGTTACATCTTCCATGGCGGTGAAGCCAACGATCACCGTAGCGTCTTCATCGGTAATTCCGTGACGATTCCATTCATTTGGTATGGGATGATCGGTAAAAAATACACTTAAGCTTGTCCTTTCACTGACCTTTTTGAAGCGCGCAATTCAAACTGGTCTGGAGGCCTACGCACTAGCGATGTCGAATAAAGCGAGTTTTTGACGCTAACATACTTGATCGGATTTGCTGCGGGGAATTAAGCCCGGGCGGTATGAGCTTGAAAGTAATGTTGACTTACGGATTGCTGAAAATAAAGGGCTAAACATGGCTTACCAATAGGAGAATAGTTTTAGTTCATTTAATGATAAATTTTCAGTAGTACAAAGGCGTTCTACTTCCGTCGTCATTTTCTTGTCACCAGTAATGCCCCATGACTTGTCTTGAGGGCATCTGAAGATCGATAGGCACTTGTAATGGTCTGTGGCAATCACAATTGAATTACCGTAAGGTATTCTTGTCTTTTCTCATGACTGCTTCAGACTTCAAATGAAACTCTACTATTATTAACATGACTAAAGAATTTGACATCGACCGACTAAATTGAAATGAATGGAAATTCCTTGTAAACTTTTAGAGTTCGCATGAATGTTCTGGCATTAAGTTACGGCATCTTGAAATAAATCTATGTTATTTGTTCAATCTGATCAATGGCGGCGTCGTACTATGAAACCTAGAACTTTCTACGGGGAGTTACAAGGCATTTCAAAGGATTCATTTTGAGTTGATAAGCGTAGAAATTAAGCTCAATGTCGTCACGGAGATCATTAACGTGATCGCTTACGTCTTTGAAAACTTCCACCTTGAGATCATCGACATAACACTTTCATTTTTGTGAAGCATGTCATCAAAATATCTTTTGCATACACTGATACCTGCTTCCGACATTTTCCTTAAATGGCGTCACGCATGATATATTCCTTCCTAAATGTGAGGGGCAAATGCGAAGATCGGTGTATCTGAAGAACATCCGCGAATGACAGTAGCCGTATTGTCCGATTCATTGCGTCTATCGCCGATTACGGTATGGAAGCGGGGAAATATCTTTATGGGCATTGGTTTCAATCTCAAATCTGGCGCTTTCTAATTTGTCGAAATTCTTAACTTTTGCTGACAGCAGTAGAGGTATGTTATTCTACGGATGAGCCGGCCTCGATAAGGTTTGTTTACTCGCCCGATTGATGGGACAGTGCAGAAGCTGAAATCTCCTTTGCCACTTGCTTGGTAACCGTCGCCATTCTTGATTGCTAAGTGGTGAACATTACCACTCGGATCAATCTGGCGTTGCTGTATGTCCATGCAAAACACGTCATAAACTTCATTAGCGCGGTCAACATATTGTCTATAACATAAATGCGTCTGAGGCATTGTTGATATAGATAGATTAAATTGGCTTCCCGTTGTCCCCCAGTGTTTTAATTCATGGCAGTTCAGGCGGAAAGCGTCTTATCTGATGTCATTTGTAATAATGGGAACCAACATTTCTGCTTCTGAATAATTATCAATTTTTCACTGGTCCTCTCTAAGTCTTGTCTTGTCTTCCATGATGTTGGGCGCTTTCAAAACCTTGACTAAATCCTTTCGGCGTTGCATCTTGGATGCATCGGGCGGGCTTTCTTCGTATTGGATTGATGGCACTTAAAATACCGGTTGCGTGGTTAGATCCGCTTGTGCCAAGACGGACTTGTGATTTTACGTTGGAGTGAACCGCATGTTGTTGTTTAAATAACTTGGATGTAACTTCTTACACGTTTGATGGAGGCGATTCACTCTTGGGAGATTATGTATTGATTGTTTACCCTCGCAATAGCTATCAGATTGGAACATATTCCAATACTGAGAGTTTCTTTATATGGAATATCCATGGTCTTTGAGCATCTTTTGAGTCATTCAAAACCATTGCCTTACCTTTGTCGGCCGGCGGTAATTTCCTGGACTGACTTAATTTTAATTGGACTCTTGAATCTTGCATGACCTTGATTAGTAGAGATGACTGGAGGTCAAATATAACAAAGTACCACGAGGTTGTTTATTACAGTGCTGATCCTTGGCCACTATTGGTGATACACATCTTTTGAGTATAACCAAATTAGGGTCTTTCTGTTTTTCCATTTTACTCATCCTCCTTTTTTGATTATTGGATATATGCGTTACCCTCTTCTTTGTTGGATTCGTTTCCTTTTCACTTAGGCATAATGTTGGCTCAGAACACTGTGTATAGTTCTTTGAGGGTGTAATGTTGACGGAACAACATTGGGCGTGAATCCGGAATTCTCCCAGGAGGAGCATGTTGTGCGTTGTCTTGGAATCAATAACATGCGGAACTTGACCCCCGTTTCACCCAATTGAAAGTATAGATGTAATGTACTGTGATCTTTCCTTAGTTCAAATCCTTGAATCATTAGGCAGCTAATGAAGTCTTCTTCATAATTTAATTGTTTTCATCTCCTTTAATGAGGGTTGACTTTCACCAGGCCACATTCGAGTTCTACCAACTTTCTCTTGTCTGGCTTAGGCGTGAGGTCGGTTGTGATCTCTTCATCGTGAGCTTTATCAATTTATTCGACATACCATGGTAAACACATATGATGAGGCAATTCATTGAGGATTGGCAGGCAGCAATGCTTGAACTGTGAAGGAATTTTAACTTCCATTGACTCAAGTAATTCTATAAATATTACTTGCTTTCGGCCCTTGGGCAGCATAACCCGCTCTCAGCAAAGACTTGAGTGTTTTTCTTTATCTCTATAGAAGCTTGACTTTTCATGAAACTTGTATTAAGCTTAACTGCTTGAATACTATCATCCATCGCCAAATGCAGATTATCTTTATACTTAATTTTCATTTTCCATGATCTTTCTTGAAAATCGCCAAAATGCTCGCATCTTCTACAATGATCGCTTTGTTCAGATCAGGGTTCTGACTACATCTTGATCGATTAGTAGCAACCTTGTCCTCTTAGGATCATGGGAACATAAAGCATTTCTCGATTGGAATTTGACCTACCCGGCGATGATATTTCATGATGGTTTATTATTCTAGAACTTCCGTGCAGGTTTAAATGCCGGGTAGATCGACTTTGTGCCATAAGATCATCAAACATTCAGATACATGAGGTGAAGAGGTAACTTTTTCCTTGTAGCTCCTTGAGAGATAATTTTCCTCACATGCAGCATGTAACTTTCATGCTCGGCGATCTGCTTGATGACCTCTTAACACTATTCACTTATTGATATTTACTTTTTTTACCTCAATTTTTGTCTTTGGATGCTTGAAAGTCTACATGGGAGATGAGACTTTTATTCAGCAATGCTTAGTTCACAATATCATGAAACTCTTGATTCTTGAAGAGGTTTTGATTCCACATGTAGAATGTGACTGGCAGGTCCCCGATGCAGCCATAGATAATGCATGTTAACGTCTCATAGTGATGCTACAAAATTTAGACTCGAATTTCTCCATCGGTTGATGAAATCAATAGCGTTAATTTGAGAACACCATCGTACTATGATCTATTATAAAAGCGATTAAATTCGTCCATATTCAGTATCGATCGTGCGGTTCGACTCCGTGAAGACCAATCAAATTTCCTTTTGAAGCGAACAAATTGTTCACTAAAATAATCTCATCGGTTCATTTGTTGGGTTTCCATGAAAGTGTCTCTGAAAGTATTTGAGTTGCCGTTTAGTCAGGTGTTGATATCCATAAGTCAATCCTCTAAATAAAAGCCTTGAGTTGATCTATACGGATATGATCGCGGAGATTTGAATATTTGCTTCCTTAGATGATATATTGTCGAGCTACCGCCCGACTTCGAGAATAAAGTGGAGCCTTAGAATAACAGCAGGTCTTGCACATTCGACTTTCTCCATGACTTTGAAAATCTTGTAAATGCTTGCCCTTGAATGTATTTAGTAATCACTTGGCTGCAACGATCCCTCTGAAACGATGCGGCTCACCGATTACCAAATTGTTCGGCCGTTAGTCTTTCGCAGAACTTGATGAGGTGGTTTGATCCATAGTTCATGAATGACCATGGACCCACATATTATTCTCTTGATGACTGACAGGATGAGATGAAGGCTGTTTTCTAGTCAAAATCTCGAATGGTAAATGTATGCTAGTTCAGTCATATTTTCCTTAGGAGCATCAGCGTTGATGATATAGGCTTTTGCGTACTAAGTGTAGTTATATTATTTGTTGAAGTATTATAAGCCGATTTCCCAAGGAATCCATTGGGATGGTGAATTGTTGACTTGGTGTAGGAGATGAAGGTGAGGGAGTCAGCAGAATGTTTGCCAAAATTTGTGAGACAAAATTTTACAAGTCTAAGAAACCAAATCAAAGGCAGAGGGGAAAACATGTAATTGATGATTTTCTTTATTGATGATTGAATTGAATCTGATAGTCTGATCTCTAATATACTCCTTTGATTCTCTAAATTAATTCAAGAGACTTGAACTCTTGGGTGATGTTTGAAGATTTGAAGATTGCTTTAAGTTCTTGAATTTGAAGCTCGAAGATTTGAATATTTATGCCAAACTCTTAAACTAGTGACTTGAAGATTTGGAGTCTGTAGCTGCAGAGTTCTTGAGTTTATTCTTGAGAGATTTGAATCTAGCTTGAATATTTAAACTTGAAGCTTGAAGATTTGAATGTTGTTGAAGAAGGCAGAAGTCTGAAGAATTAACATTCTTTGAAAAGTCTCTACAAATCTCCTTGATTCTGAATAGGTAAAGAATCTTTATATGAAATTTGGGTAGCCCGAAAACTTTAGGCCATTTATATTTGAGGAAACATTACTTGATAAAGCGCAATTGGTATGCTTGTTTATTTTACATTCAAGATAAATAATGGGATTTAATAATGTTATGAAATATAAAGAAAATGATTTTATAATTCATTTTCTTTGGTATAATTATAATTTTGTAATAATGTCACTTTGCAATATTTATTTGGCTTGGATAATTAATTAATAAAATCTCAAAATATATTTATTAATTTGAGATTGAATTAATTAATTCCACTTACCATAATTTATTGGTAGTAAAATTTCAGTACCGACACAACCACCATCAAAAAGTAATTTTTACTTTTGTACTAGTACTCCAATTTTTTACGTATCCAAAAGCCAAATCATGAAACCCACTAAACAATATTCATCTACCGCTACAATCCAAAACAAGTGACCAATCACGGTTCAAATTTTGTATTGTTATCATCATCAAGAAGATGAAGATGATGCATGGTTTGAGTTTCATATGCTTGAACCAAAAACAGTTATGTGCTTTTGACTTTTTTCAGCACGTACAACTTACATACCTAAAGCCATGAATCCAAATAGGCAAAAGAACGTATAGTATGCCTTCAACTACTGCCTAAATCTATAACCGGATGCCTTTATAACATGCTCTTCACTGCTTTCTCTTGGCTCCAAAGACTATAAATCTATATTTGGACTCAATGGGCTCGAGGGGTTATACCTAGTTTCGACCATAAATTTCTGGCTACAAAATGATTGCAGAGGTGCTTTTATGTTTACCCCAGAGGCTCAACAATGGACCTTTATGCTGTAACAACTCATTTGGTAGCAGCAGGAAAACAACCGCGAGTAGTAGATTTGTAACTCTTTGTACATGTTAGAAAATATGGTATTACAGTTGATGGTATGGTATTACAGTTGATGGTATGTCCCTTAGAAAAACAGTTTATCAATGCAACACGTAGTTCACTTTCATATGTACAATGAGATCAGGCTACAAAAACTTCTAAGATATTTGTATACTAGAGAGTGATAATCTACTATGATCACTGGAGATCTTTTAGGATCTAAAGTATCGCTATTGGAATATGACCCAAGAATAGTAAGTACAGGGTAGACAGCACCTACTTCGCCTGCTTTCACCACTAGCCAGGCGCTCTTTATTTCATAAATTCTGTTCAATCCAACACCTGCAGCTCTTCAGATTTAAAGCTCTCAGCCTTTTCACAGAAGAAAGAAGAATAACTGAGAAACCAT
The DNA here is from genome assembly GCA_019722365.1 of Lithospermum erythrorhizon. NCBI lineage: Eukaryota > Viridiplantae > Streptophyta > Magnoliopsida > Boraginales > Boraginaceae > Lithospermum > Lithospermum erythrorhizon. Next base: position 303,407 of record JADFUC010000652.1, read on the forward strand.
TAGGTGATCGATCTAAAAGATACTGCCACTTCCATTTCAGTGATGTTTACAATATTCTTGAAAACCACATCATACTTTATTAACTACAAACAAGTCCTTTTTTGTCATATTTTTTCTTTTTAAATTGAAAAAGTGTAATAATATGAGGAGGAAATGTATATTCCCAAATGTTTTGTCAGTATGAATTGTTCAGGATTCAACAATGTACAAAGTTGACCAACCACAATGATTAGCTTTGATTTCATATCTCTAGTCTAAAACTATATATATGACTAAATGTTATGCAAGGTTATAAACATAATCCCAACACCTAAAAGACACAACAAGGCGGTAACTCAATGCTAATTGCAACTTTTTACAAATTACATGCACCTTCTAATTTCTTTACACATATGTTTTCAATAGATTCTTGCTAACAAGGATAACATTTACACCCTCACGTCAACTACTTAATTTTATTTTGTTGAAAGTATTAAATCATTTAAAATATAAACAGGAAGAAATTGCTTTAAAGGAGCAGGAGATACAACACCAATCCCAGGAGGTAGAGATTAGCTGAAGAGAGAAGATATTCTTAAGCATGTGGCGTAGGAAGAACCTCCATGACTTTGCTTTCATAGTCAAATTAACTCTGAATATGTATGTCGATATCCATCCAATGATCAGCTAACCACGAGAACAATTAACCCGAAAGAAGGATTAACACAAGAACTACATTGATGAGATATTTATAGATCAATACAGCTGATGTCATGAGAGATAATTGATACTTTCAAAACAACTGCAAATAGGTTAAGGCCAGCAGTTTGGTATTGGAATAACATTTCTTTAATCTTTTTAATGAAGGATTATTGCTTCAAACTTCAAATTATATAACTCTTTATGACCCATATCCAGCTTCTGAATTACTAACTCGATCAATATAACATCCTTTTCTTGGTATCAAATGGACTTTTGTCAGCCTGAAGATTTCATCTTTAGTGAACTTCTTGGAGGGAATTTAACAGCTAAGACATCAAACTTCAAAACGTGCTGTTTGTAGATACATTAAATTTGCAAATTTCTGTTAAAATCCATTCACCTGCCAAATAAGAAGAAGTTCCTTTTTACTATAACTCCTATATATACTTGCTGCAGAAAGGAGAAAGAAGACTGATAATTCCTTATAAATGATTTCTCAACACAAATTTTGAGGTAATAATTCACATAAATGATTACTAAACAAAAATGGAACATGTAAATATATATACAATGTATGTTCTTCTGAGTAACTTAGTCACATCACATATATGAGAACATTCTTGCATGATAGCTGTTCTATGAGACAGAAAAAACAGGCCCTTCCATCTTCTGAAAGACACCCCAGCAGTCTTCCATTCAGGTAGCAATTTCTGAATATTAAAGTAGCTGCTCTTTATCTCATCAGTTCTTACTTTCCGTTATGCCTTCACAGCACCAATCCTCATTGTGCATAGCTCACTTGTTAACTTCTCTGCAAACAATCCTTTAGATTGATGGGACTTTCTAAGTTTAATCTACTGACCGTAGCAGGACCCCCTACCTAACAGTGGTCAGGGTGCCTAAAAGTTTAATACTTTGATTAGACTGAATAATATGTTCCCCTAACCCAATAAAATATGACCTCAATTGCATATCAATTACAGAAGTATCTTCATTCATAATAAGTCATCTTAAAAAAGCATACTTTTTGTTTGTAAAATAAGAACATACTTTTTTCATAACGATAGAATTACAAATTAAGAACATACTTATTCTAACTAACTGCAATTTCATATTTCAAGAACTTAATATGCTCCTTAAAATTACATGTATGCTACACCAAAATCAAAACATTAATGTTTACTTAAGTGTACAAATTGAACATCAAACTGACCTCTGATGGAAAATAAGAATAGAGCAACCTGGGATTTGTTGTAGCTGGAAAAACTGAAGTGCCCACTCAAACAAATACCCTCCCACTTTTCAGAAAATGCCACTATTAATAATATCCACAGCATAATATAGAGGCCATTTATTTTATTTCTCTTTTTCTTTGATTGTTTTCTTTTGGGCATTAGAAAGTTGAAAAGGTGGCCTTTTATGTGTCCAGAGTATATGAATATACCTTACCCCAATTAATTGGGAAGATGAAATGTGCAGAAGTCTATGGGTTTTATTATTAAATCTTGAAATCGTAATCACCCAATGAGCTACTAGAATAGTGCGCGTATGTAATTGGGATGTGATTTGCAATCGCGGGATGTGTTGTTTAATCTTCTGAGTTTTATTTTAGTCGTATGGATTTTATTAATACTCAGATAAAGTTTCAATGTTCGTTATTTGTTACATGATAGTTGTAAAATGGTTGGAGTTTTTAACTTCTAGTTGAAGGTTCTAGTTCAAAGATGCCGTCCCCAAACAATGTTTGTATGCTTTTGTTTACTTCTATTCTTTTCAAAATGAATATTCATATTAAATTTTCATATTTTATATGATGAAATGAGAATATTAAATATATTAAGAAATCATAGATCAGATTCTATGGAAAATTGTAAGAGGTTGAGAGAGTGAAGATTACATGGGAGCAAATATTAAATGAACAATTCAGCTTTTTCAAATAAACCTTTATGTGCATTTGGTCTTTTGAGAGCATAATTTGTTGTGGAAGTATAATAAACTTTCTTCTAAATAATTAATAAACATTAATATAAAAGTATTTAATGGAGTAACATTAAGGATAGAGGATAGTTTATATTCATGTGTAAAATATTCAGTAATGATTAATTCACATTAATTATTTCGTACTTGGTTGAGTACCACTTACAAGAGTGGCAATAAATTGAATGATTAGAGTTGTTGACACAGTTTAGGTCTTTACCAGGCTGGCTTCTTTGATTAGGTGTGACTTCAAAAAAGAATTAACTTGATCCTACAAAGTCATAATGCTTTCACAATGTTGCTGCAAGCTACTTCTACCAACACCATCTGAATTCCACAAGTAACTTGAAGCCATGGAAAGTATTGCTTGCTTGTGTTTTACTATCTTGACAAATATGCAACACAAAAGAAATAAAACAAAAACTAATAATCCTTTCTCAAATAGTAGAAATGGCATAAGAAGGGAGTATTTTTTAGGGAATTTGTTGATAAATTGAATTTGCAAATGCTCTATAGTATGTTTTATGTATTAATATTTACACCAAAAACAATGGCAGGGGTCAGGGGTGCGCTTGTAAGGGTTGTCTAGAAATTGTTTTGATATAATTTAACGTCTATAAAGAATACCCTCAATTTTGATTAGTCAATCTTTCAATTTTGAATTAAAATATTTTCAAAAATATGTTGTGTATAATCTTTACTAAATAAATATTTCTACTTCTATGTGCAGTTTTGAAGACTTTGAAGAGGCCAAGTTTGGTGACAAAACAAATTAATCATAATTAGAGATTGTTAATTAATTACTTTATGAGAAAGGAGGAATTTGCATGGTATCCCATAATATGTGTCCTACATATCATTGGTTTTGGTGGTGTCCTTCTTAACAGACTACTAAGCTAATGTTTAATACATCTCACCCATGTGCTCATCTCATTTCAGCTTTCATCAGATACCCTACCTGAATCACAGTAAAGACTAGACTAGCATCAGATCTTGTTTTTAATTATAAAATTAATCCAAAATTTAATAGCCCCAACAGCCTATCACAAATTTTATCAAGGGCATCAAATCTCTATGCCACCCTATCAGAAGCCTTAATCACCTTTCCACAATTTTGTCCTTATCATACGAGGACTCGAAATTGAGACCGAGAATTTATAAACTCCAATTAGATATGATGACAGACTTGAAAGACAGTCTAAGCCAACCAAACTCCAATTAATCAAGATATATATATATATATATATATATATATATATATATATATTAATATGCATGTGTAAAATATGGCTCCACCTTGCTTATTCACCATATGGCTGATGTTAAGTTAAATGTGAGTTAAAGGAGAATATGAATCAATAGGCAGACAATGTTATGAAAAATAAATGTTTAAATACTAAATTTGCTAGAAGGCCAAAAGGTTTAAGCACTAAATATAAATCTGACTTGATGGATAAGTCTTTTTTTTGGTACAAACAAATTTTATTAAAAAAATGTATCTGAAAAAGAGTATAATGTTCCTAAATGACATAATTCATGCATCGAAAAATGTTAAAAAGAAAAAATATAGGTGGCGGATTAATAAAATCAGTATAATGAATTGTTTTTGTTGTTTAATAGAATATATAAATCTAACAAGATTCCAACGATTAATGAGTTTTCTTTTTTGAAATTGAGCTTTTTGATCATAATCAGTGTAATTATTTATTATTTTAAAAGTATAAAATTTATATAATTAGATTAATCTTTTTAAAATATTTTCGCCAATGTTAATTTTTAATAATATAATTAAAAATAATTGAAAATTAAAAATTTATCTTGAAAAAATCAATTATTTTGAATTGAATGAGTAACTTCCAATCTAATGATGAGTATAAGAGTATTAAAATATTCTTTTTGATAATCTCAATAAAATATTGCTCGCCAATTTGATCCTATTAAATATTATGTTTACAGATAAACAAACATGGACCCATATCTATTGCCTCTCGGTTCCTCTCAACCACCATTTTCTTTTTCTACCATTTAAGCCCCCTCCTATTTATCATTTCATCTAAACCAAAATCTTTAAAAAAATACCTAAACCTCCTTCGCTTAACAACCCCCCTTAAAGAAAAAATGGGCAATGCAGGTTCATGTGCCCCATCAATATCTGAAGCCATTCAACCAGTAAAAGTTTTAATGAGTGATGGAAGGCTGGGGTACCCTATCCCAGGCCTGTTACAGCAGCAGAACTGATGTTAGCTAATCCAGGGCAATTTTGTGTATGTGATTCAGGACATCTAAAAGTTGGACATCGATTCTGGAATAAGCTGATGAAAGACTGAACCTAATGGGCAACTCTATTATCTTCTTCAATTGAATTGCTTTACTTTCTATTATTAACATCTGAGGGAAATGAGTTGCTTCAATGAACAGGCTTCCAGGGCCTAGGCATGGAATCCTGAAACTTTCCAGGATTTTTTATGTTCTTGTCCACGATTTTCGTCTATTGAGGAATTCAGTTCAAGTCAATTAGAAATGAAGTGATTCGCGAGGAAGAATAATAACTGATACGTTTTTACCCACAAAAAAGAAATCATGGAGGGCCTGCCTAGGCTGATGGTCAGAACACCACTTGCGTCTAGCCTGGATTGTCCCTTTTTATTATGTATACATTTTCTTGTTTTACTTCAATTTTTTGGCAGGAAACCATGTTAGAATCGTGTAATTATTATTAGAGGAGTATCTTGTGAAAACAGGGTTATTCGTTTGTGAACGATGATGTGATTGTCGATTATGGTTTATGATTTTCTTTTGATTCAATTTTGACGCCAACATATGACTTTTGTTCTGAGGACTTCTGATTCTGGCAGTATTCTGCAACTAATACACATGAACTCAAAAATTCACTGCCCTCCTTTGTTGATTGAACTATCTTGATTTGTTTAAAGAATTATGAAACTTGGTTGACCTAGTATAATGTATTATCATTATATCCAATAAAGTTAATTCAATTGACATAAATTAGCAATGATACACTATGAAAGTAAAGATAGAAATATTGTGTGAAAAATAAAAGATTTATAAATTAATAAATGCATTGATCGTTGTAATTTTTTAAATATCAATTTTATTAGAAAATAGCCCTAACCCAAAAAAAAAAAATTCACCAAAATCATTAGATAATTTGTGGGACTTAGTAGATTGCTGGGTTCAACCAAAAGAACAATAAGCATGAGTGGCACTGAGACAATTGGGTGCTGGAAATTCATCATGAATATCTTTTTCATCTTTCCCATTGAATAATATTTGAAGTTACAGATTTTAAATAATTCTAACATTACGAAAGCTCAAGCAAAAGCTGTATATATGTACAATATATTATGTGATCAACAATGCATCGACATCTCCTGGCAAATTACTTGAAGTATTGACATTTGTTATCTAGCGAACAACCTCAACCATATAATAGTACTTTTGGACTCTGCGACTAGCACTTCTGGAGAGCTTCTTGTTATAGACGTTGCAACTTGTAAAGTATTCCAAATTTCCAATAATTTGTTTTATGTATTTCTTTTTGTCCTTAGTTAATAAGAAATCGGTGAACTATGGGCCTTAATTGCTTAGATTTGTCTCAATAATAAGATCGAGTTAAATTTAAGTAGCAATTTGAAAACTTAAGTTCGAATGAAAGCGAACCTGAACCTTTAGTACATGACTCTTAAAATAAGCCAAAAGGGAGGCATTGAAGTTATCGGGTCCCAATTAAATCTTGGATTGAATTTATTAATCTAGAGAATAAATTAATACTCCCGTACTACTACTTGTAAAGTAAAGTCTAAATAAGCAGTTCAAAAGTACTCATTATTATATGCATGGCTGGCACAGACCTTCTTCATGATACGTCGGTTCTGTTTGAACCATAAAAACAAAAAAGGAAAAGTATTGCTGTAACATAGTGGATGAAAGAAATGCAACATTGGCATAGTATTTATAATCATTTCTATAGTACATTCAGTAAGCAATTTTTCTACTATGACATTTATTGTTGTCAATTTCAAAATAACATGAAGAGTGAATGAAAAGTGCCAATAACATTGTCACTGTTAGATATTTATACATTTAATGCTATTTCTTTCTATTAATGGTATTCTATTACTAATTTCAAGTTTAGATATTTCTATTTAACTCAAAACTTATTTCACTTATGAAGATTAATGATTGAGGCAAAAGGATTTATTCATTTAGAAAATTTCATGTTTCATAATAATAATTTATCGATATTTTTATCATTGATATAATTACTAGAATTCTCTATAAAAAAAATTATTTTCGAACAACACTTTAATTGATCGGCTCCTAATTGTATCAACCTCATGTGAAGATAAAGGTGGGAGATCGTTTTTCAATGATTCTATATGCAAATATGATGAGTACACTGTCTATCTAATATCCTTTACTTTTCAACTCACATGTCTATGACAAACTTCTTGGTTCCCATAAATTTGTAACTCTACTTCCATTACAAACTCCACCACCTCATAATAAATAGCCATCTCAAAGCCTCTATCACCTCCACAACAGCTTTGAAAACAACACCAAGAGGCAGAAGTTCAGCAGGGGGAAGAGTGGTGGAAAGTCATCTTTAAAGATCAGGAGCTGATGTGGAGTCCAGCTGATTGGATTGCTACAAATTTGACTATAGAAGATTTGGCCTTGGAGCTGGATTGGCTTTGTATGGGCTGAGTTTTTTAGCAACTTGGTGTCATATCTGAACAGTGGGCTTGAAGTTTCTCAAAACTGTCCCCAACTTATTGATTAAAAAGCCAATAGTTTCATCTTGTTTTTCAAATATACGACTTGAGATAATAAATTTTATTTCGTTTATAGTTCATGATGTATTGAAATTCAGTTATAAGGAACTTTTGGGGTTTTGGCTGTGAACCCTCACAACTAAGACCCTGAAACTTGATCGACAGGATGGCAAAACATTCGTCAGTGAATTCTTTATACATATTAGTATCAACCATAGTTTTTGTTGAAATAAATATTGTGAATAACAATACACGTTTGATAAATATGTTTGCGTTCAAATATTTCAAAATGTATCTCCGTATAAGAAACACGTTTTTGTTACAATGGATAAATCTAGGCAAAGTAAATAAAAAGAACAAAAATTTGTTATATTGGGGAAGAAAGCCATTCTGACTTTTGCTGTAATAGTTAAAATATTTAAAAATAAGTGCGGTAAAACATATGTCATATATGTAGGGTGAACAAAGAAATAATTGTCATGAATTCTTGTTAAGAGGATAAAGTCGTTCGACAAATGCTTCACATTGAGCAGGAATTTCACAACGAAGTGCCTTGAAGTCAGACTCACCGGATAGTATAATAGGATATACCAAATGCGCCCGGATGTACAAGATTATGCCGGAGATGTACCCGGATCGCGGAAGTCTAGATGTGACAAGTAATATGCAGATGATATGAACATGAAAGTATACTTTTCCATATTAGCAATGCGGATAGCAAAGCAAGGCTATTGACGAAGTCGAACATACCGTTTGTCGATGTGTCAGCATCGACCTTGGAGACAAAAATGGAGACAAGTGAATACTAAAAGCACACCCATAAATCATGCGCCACTTATCAACTGACAAATGACTATGAATTTTCGGCCCGTAACTCTACAAGACATCCCGCCGAAACTACTCATGATGTTCCATTGAAACCACTTTGAAATATCTTTAAATGGCGAGAAGTGCCACCATGTCCGACTTCGCTACTAACTTGAATTCTCGCTTCCGCATAACGACATCGCACCAATGACAGCCTAGCATATCGATAAGTTTCGCCTTGCTTTTTGAGCTCGAAGCCACATGCGAGCATAAATGAAACCAGCAACCCTAAAACTTCTTACCGAAAATTTGGCTTTCATATTCTCCCAGCTTGACTTCGAAATAACTTGATTCTATATACAGAAGACTGATAGCATGTCCAACCTAACTTGATATCTGGCCTCATGAGTATATTGTCCTCTCTTTTAGGTGGCTTATCCCGACACTTAGCATGTAGCCTTGGGCCAACTTCAATGACAGCATGCTTCCAATGTCTACTAAATGTCAAAGATAAAATCGCTACACCAGGACACATCACGGTACCTGTCTCAGAATCCGAGATACAGCTGATTTCGGATGTGTGTGACGCTCGTAATCAAAGCCGTATGTTCTTGAAATCGTACACGTCGGCAATCACGTTTCGATATCGGGATCTCTGAAATTTACCCGTGTTGGGTTTTGCTCGAGCTCTGACAGCTCAAAAATATCACGTAAATCACTTGTTATGGAGGCGGTCTGGCTTAGAATGAAAGAATGCTGAGTTTGTGTAAGGCTACAATATGACATAGGTAAAGAGGTTAACAAATCAAAAGCGACGTTCGTCTTGATCTTAATATCTATATTCACCCAAATCAGTAATATCATAGCAGATGATCTGGCCGGATTTTTAAGAGATATGCATTCCTGCGTTAACTTGCTTTGCAAATAGGCGTTGTTTGGCAGAATTTTGCGTACGATATCTGGGGAACCAGCCTGAGACTGTGGGTAAAAACAAATTACAAACTTTTAAAGCTGAGAAATAGTTAAATAATACAAGTCTTTGAAGTTTGGTGTTTGATATGTATGAAATATAACGTATATCTGATGTATTCTAGGATGAAGACAAATCATAAATTATGGGAGATGGTCTAATACAAACATGCCGTTATATTTTTACAGAGAGATGTTGAAGGCAAAAGAGCCCCAGATCATTTACTATGACTTAAAAAGAGTTGGTGGAGGTGCAGCTCAAGGCCAGGATTTGGTAGTGATAGATGTCAAGGAAAAGTGAAAGGTAGTTCAAATGTTTTATTTACATTTGAAGCCAAAGAAACCTTCTAGTATTGAGGATGGAGCCACTAGTAAAGGAATAATAATGAAGAATAGAATACTCTTTTTTAACAAGTATGAAGGCAGGTGGGAAGAGAGAAGGTTATAAATTCCTCCTAGTTTGGGGTTTGGGGATGAAGGTGCTAGGTTAGAGTTCAAATTCCTTCAGGGGCTTCCACTTGAATATGCCATACAGGTTGACAAGGTTTCTATTACCAGCTTGATTATATTTTTCACAGTTAGTGGTAAACATTATTTTTGTTTATTTCAATGAATTTAGAGATGATAAAGTACTCGTATAAATTCTTAAATTTATGAGAGTCTTTTTCTGGAACTTTAATAAAGGCTAATTAGTCTTTTGACACTTGTCTTGTGTTATCTTTGTCGAGTTGTCACTTTCACGTTTAAATATGTAATTAATACGAGGAAGCTGAAAGTAATTACACAATTGTTGAATTGTGGAAATATATTTTAAAATAATTCAACATTTGGGGAGACTATCACGTTTAGGAAGTAATTTTACCGCGATTGTTTAGATAGATTTCTTCTCAGTGATCTACCAATTACAGTCCCAGCAGGCCGCCCAGTTTACTCATGCTGACAGATCAATCCATGACCCACGAAGCTCAGCCACCCCAGGAATCCTTCGAGTGCAGAGAAAACTTAACTTGTTCAACCCCACGGTGATAATCAAGATGAATGGGTTTAATTTGCAAGATTGCACTTTAAATAAATTCTAAAAGGTATTTTTTAACTATAAAATTATGAAAGGTCAATTTTTGTGTATAACAAAGAAAATTGAAGCAATATTCCCACATTTCAAGGCTTTGATGATATTTGTATTTGTTAAGAAGAAAGTTTAGCCACGAGGCTATTAACAATGATTCTTGGCGCTTTAAAAGAGTAGAATTCTTTGGTCACGCCACCAGTATCGATGGATCTTACAGTAGGCTTCAATGACACATAACAATAATACTTCCTTCGTGGTAACGTTAGCCAAGGATGTTGGGGTAAGGATATGAGATAAGGTGAGGTATGTTGAGCGAGAAGGGGTGAGGTTGTTTTAAAATGTTTAAAATAATATTTATACTTAAGTGTAGTTTGGGGAGTAAAATAACGATCACAAATTAAATAGGGCAATCACAAATGAAATTGAGGCATAGGCGACAAGATGAAATTCGGAGACGGCTTGTGAGATACTTGATAGTACGAGGGGGCTTGGCTTGGTAGTAACCAGAGTGAGTGGTCAAAATTAATATAATACATTATTTTGGGATGTTTATTTGAGACATAATGAGAACATGGAATTTAAAATGTAGCTTTCTTTTTAT